>JADBJO010001725.1:67500-85000 GCA_016801955.1 Conus betulinus | reverse complement strand
AAGGGGGGGTGGGGGGGGGGGGGGGTGGGGGGGGGGGCTACACCATCCGCGGTGGCGAAGTAGTTAAGGTCACAGTCCCCCGGCTGGGATGTCGTGGGTTTGATACTCATCACAGCCATTTATTTGTGGTTTGTGTGGGTTTTTTCCCAGCCCTGACTGAAGACTGCCCAGAGTGGATTTTGCTGCGGGCTCAGCTGGGAAGACTGGGACCACACAGTTGATTTTGCTGCGGGCTCAGCTGGGAAAGACTGGGACCACACAGTTGAGTTTGCTACGGGCTCAGCTGGGAAGACTGGGACCACACAGTTGAGTTTGCTACGGGCTCAGCTGGGAAGACTGGGACCACACAGTTGAGTTTGCTGCGGGCTCAGCTGGGAAGACTGGGACCACACAGTTGAGTTTGCTGCGGGCTCAGCTAGGAAGACTGGGACCACACAGTTGATTTTGCTACGGGCTCAGCTGGGAAAACTGGGACCACACAGTCGAGTTTCATCCACGTGATGGATGCGTCTCTGAGAATGTCATATTTCCTGACCAACACTGCAGGTGTCTGTATCTCCCGGGCCTGGCTGACGCCGGGAAATTGAACAATAAAAGTAAGCGTAGACCGCGGCCCTGTCACGCAGTCCCAGACCAGAAGGGAAGTGAGCAGCGTCACATTCACCACCGTGATCATCCTCATTGATCAGCACGTCAACATGTCTCACACTCTGCGGTCCGACATGCCCTGATCTCAGGGTGACGTCAGTTTTCATTTCCGCTCCACGTTTGTGCTCTTGATGAAGCTCGTGTAGAGGTCACCGGCATCGGACGGACGGACGTGGTGGCGCTCTCCTGAAGGGACAGCTCCCTCCTCACGCCGGCTCCGCTACTAAGCAGTTGTCTGTGGCTGTGGACGGGGTGTCGGAATGAGCGGTGTGGGTGCACTGCCACTGAGGTGGCACAGAGGTTAGGACAGCAAAAAAAAAAAAAAAAAAAGATGAAATAAAAAACAAATTGTCGTCAGCAGGGAGCTTAGTAGGTGGTGTCCTGCGTATGCTGGGTCAGAACAGGCGCCACTGAACACCACCGAAGTTGTTGTTTGTTGTTGTTGTTGTTGTTGTTGTCGTAGCCTGGCTAAAAGACTCCACGGATCATCCGAACAGCCTGAAGCACTTGAACACTATGGTACAAATGCATCGGCTAGGGATGAGAACATTGCGTGTGTGACCGTTTTTGATTACCCCGCCACGTGGGCAGCCACACTCCGACTTCGAGGGATTTGGAGACTGATAACGAAGAAGAAAAAAGAAACACCCCGAAGGTGTTGGGGAGGACCTAGGGAAGCACTGTCCTCACCCGCCTTTTGAGCAGTCCTGTACCACCCTTGGAGCCTGAGCTGTGTTGACGATGGGTACAGGCACGCGCAGGACACGCCATTAAGATATCAAGGGACATAACTTCTCCTGAACAGAGGTAAATCAGACTACAGGATGCAACTCATAACAGCCTTAAAAAAAAGTATCCCCATGGGTGTACCAGCCCGTATTTCATGACTGCAGAGCCCACCGGCAAAAGACACCGCCCTCCAGCTGTCGAGCACACCCCACAGACCCATCCACCCCCTGCCCACGGACAGATGAAGACAGTGCCACTCCAGACACAGCCAAGCTTTCGCCATACGGTCTTATGTGCCCTCAAGAGAGAATCCAAAGTCCGAACAGCCGAAGTACTTGAAACACTATGGTACAAATGCATCAGCTAGGGATGAGAACATTGCGTGTGTGACCGTTTTTGATTACCCCGCCACATGGGCAGCCACACTCCGCCAATGGGATTTTGGAGACTGATAACGTTATGCTAGGAGCTTGTCACAACTGAAGACAATCCCCATATAACTATGCAGAGCGTAACAACATTTTGATGTAGCCTTGGTGTTCTAGCCTTTATCACCGAAGTGACTCGGCAGCAGTGCGGAGTCTCCTCTGGTGGGTCGCCTCATGACGACTTGACATTGAATGCTCGCTGTGGATTGCCGGTGCAGTGGGCTGTGGCGGGACAGACCAGGCTGTGGCTCAGGATAGGGAGGCAGGGTGAGCGACATGGGGGTGCTACCACTGAGGTGCAACGGACGCTGAGACAGGAAAGAAGAAAAAGAAGAAGAACGAGGAGGAGAAATAGGACGAGGAGGAGTGAGAAAGAAGAGGAAGAGCAGAAGAAGGGGGAAAAAAGGGGAGGAGGAAGTAATTGAAAAAAAAAAAGTCGAGGAAGCAAAAAGAAGAGAAGAGGTAGGAGGGGTAGGAGGAGAAAGAGAGAGGAGGAAGAGGAGGAGAGGACGAGGAGGAGGAGAGGAGGAGGAGAAGACAAGGACGAGGAGGAGGAGGAGGAGAAGAAGAAGAAAGACAGACAGGAGAAGGAGAAGAGAAGAAGAAGAAGAAGAGAGGAGAAGTGGAGGAAGCAGAAGTAGAAGTAATTGAAAAAGTAATGGATGAAGCAGCAGAAAAAAAAGAAGAGGAGGAGGAAGACGAGAAGGAAGAGGAGGAGGAGGAGGAGGAGAAGAAGAAGAAGAAGAAGAAGAAGAAGAAGAATCCAAAAAAGTAATAGATGAAGCAGCAGAAAAAAGAAGAGGAAGAGAAGGAGGGGGAGGAGGAGGAGGAGGAAGAAGAAGAAGAAGAAGAAGAGACGAGAAAGAAGAAAACATCGGCCCATGAAACATCCAGGTAATGGGCCCTTCTCTTCCTGCAGGAACAGCAGTGATGTCTTCCTTAGGAAGGAGGAAAAAATCTGGCAAAATCTTCTTCCACGACCCCAAACGTGCAGCTCCGGTGAGGACCGCTGTTGTCGATGCCAGACCGTTCACTCGGCAGCAGAGCTCAGATCAGACCAACATCGCACTGGGCAGACATCAGTGTACGAACAGGTTAATCCCAAGACCTTTTTTTTACCAATCGCAGAGAAGCTTACAAAAATTCAGCAAATCACGTAGCCCGACACATGTGTCACCGTTTACAAATCAAAGAGACAGAGATGGAAAGCTAAGTCGAAGTTTGAAATTCAGTTTCTGATTCAGTCTTTTTTGGTTTGAAATCGGTTTCAGTTTCGATAAAACACTAAACATTGTCTGTAAGGGGTAAAGGTCAAAGGTAAATGTTTTATATATCATTTGTTTCGACTAACATTTTCCCCTAACGCACCCAAAAGTATTGTTAACCTGCTCTGATCAGTGGGAAGAAGCGCGGGGGGGGGGGGGGGGGGGGGGATGAAAAGGGGAAGGGGAGGAGGGGGGGATAGAGGGAAGGAGTGGAGAGATGTGAGGGGAGAAGATGGGAGGAGGAGGGGGGGGGTGATAAGGACAAGGCTGAATGGCGGATGCGGTGGACGCCATTGAAAGCCGTTGCTCTGAAATGGATGAGGTCATGAACGCTTGATGAGAGTGGGGTCACATTTGGCGCAGGACTCATGGTCTGCAGTTGTGTGACTTCAGCCTGCAACTTGTGGTTTGTGCTGAAACAAGCTGTGTTCTCTTGATTCTGGAAGACTGTGTGATTCAGTGATGTTTGAACATCTGTGTGGTACAACTCCGCTTAAAGCCGATGGAGTTTGGATACTCTTCTCAAACCCTGTATATTCTGTCACGTTAGCTTTTCAACAACAACAAAAAAATCCAGTCATTTGTTTGGTTTGGGTAGAAATGAGTTCGCTCACACACACACACACACACACACACACAACACACACACACACACACACACACACACACACACACACACACACACACACACACACACACACACACACACACACACACACACACACACACACACTCACACACATACACGCACGCACGCATGCACATGCACATGCACACGCACACGCACACACACACACAAACACATACAACACGAACACACGCCTGCGCACACGCACGCACGCGCATACGCACACACGCATGCACGCATGCACACACACACGCACACACATACATATGTACACACACGAATACGTAGAGGGGGGAGAGGGGAGAGAGGGGGGAGATATACACAGAGAGAGAGAGAGAGAGAGAGAGAGAGAGAGAGATGTCAGACAGTCACAGACAGACAGACAAAGAAGTTTTATGGGGACAGGTGGGAGGGAGGTGGGGGGGAGGGGTTATAACTGAAAAGAGATAGGAGACAAGGGGACAGAAAGAGAGACAGGGAGAAACAAACAAGACTTGGGAACGGTTCAAATCTGTCAACAAGTCAAAACTGTGGGGAGAGAGATGAGGCACGAGAAATCGTGTTTATACACAAAGGATTCATCGTTTGGAATGTCAAAGGATGGTTTTAGGCATCAATACACATGAAATCGGTGAATAGAATGCTCCGTAAATAAACAACATCTAAGCACGATGTTCTCAAACGAGAGAGAGAGAGAGAGAGAGAGAGAGAGAGAGAGAGAGAGAGGACGGACGGACGGACGGGACGGGCAGGCAGGCAGGCAGGCAGGCAAACAGACGGATCCTCTAAATTTCTTGCATTTTTGGCACCTTAATATCTTTAAGAAGAGGCTAAGAATAAATAAGACAAGAAAGAAGAAGAGAAGAAGAAGGAGAGAGAGAGAGAGAGGAATAATGAAAGAGCAGAGCAAAGAAAAGCAGGCAAGGTAGAAAAGAAATGAAAGAAATTACAACAAGTAAAGCAAAGAAAGAAGCAATTGGAGTAAGGAGAAAAAAAGACAGTAAAAGGAATAGAAAGAAATAAAAAAAAAAAGACAGAAAGAAGGCAAGACAGACAGAAAGACAGGAAAGAAAAAAAAGCGAAAGAAAGAAAAGAAAGAAGCAGATTTTAAAAAAGCTAAAGAAAAAAAAGAAAGCAGATATAAAATCGAAAAAGGAAGAAACCGAACTAACAAACAAGCAACAACAACAAATGCAGACAAAGATAGAAAAAAAGGAAGAACTGGAAGATAGGAGAAAAAAAAAAAAAAGAAAAAGGAGGGAGATCCTTCCAACAGAGGTCAGATAACACTGGCATTCCATTGCTCTTCTTTGCGTGAGATTTCTTCCATTCGGGAGATAAAAACGTGAAAATGGACTCTTACATGTGAAAATGGACTCTGCCATGGCGAAGGAGAGGCGATGGGCTCAATTATGGAACAGAAAAAAAAAAAGAAAAGAAAGGGGGGAAAAATGGACGCAGACCCAGAATAAGGCACGGATGAAAAAAGGCTTCATTTATTGTGAGCTCGTATGACTGTGTTGCATTTGTTACTGTCACTTCCCCAAAGAAGTTATATTTTCACCTACGTCTGTAGGTTTGTTTGTGTGTCTGTCTCCAGCATCACACAAACGTTACCCAAACCCATTTAAACTCATGTTCACAGCATCGAAATAGTTCAGTTTTTTTGTTTTGTTTTGGTTGGTTTCGTTTGGGTTTTTAACTTTGTTTGTTTGTTTTTGTTTTATTCCACCCTGTTCATTTGGTTTTGCATGCCTCTGTTTTTTAAGTGTACGTTTTACCTCTTTGTTCGGCCTGAAGAAGACCAACAGATCGAAACGCGCCTCCACTGTTTTGTGACTGGTTTGCTGCATTCGTTGTTCGGGTAGCTTTAGTTTTCCTCTCCGTTTAAACTACACTGGATAGAAAGATATAAACCTGAAGCAGGGATGAATCCGTTGAATTTTAGCGAGCATCTGCAATGTAGTTGCTGGACTAAACGCTGAATATCGGATCTACAAAGCAAGGACGTTTTACAAATTGGATTGTGCGAAAACTGTTGAAACATGTTTCCTCGAACCTGATGGGATCTGATCCAGTAATGCATATCCATTCCCCACCCCCCACCTCAGACACCATTTTTTTTTACTTGCCGATTCCTTCTTCACAGCTGGAATCCGTTCGGTAAGATTATTATACATTTTCTCGGAGATACTCATAATTTTTTTTCTAAACGTAACTGTTGTGAACCTACTGTAACGAATTGATAACTATCTACCCAGAAAAATGTTTTTATGCAAATAAATCTTTTCAAGTGATGTAATTATTAGCATTTCGTATTTTCATGTCCTACCTTTAGAAAATTTGCATGGGACGTAATTATTTCGGTCCATACCGAGAATTACTTCCCCGGCGACAAAATCAGGTTGTTTTTGCTCATGCAATGACTCCAAGAATGGATCCAAGAGTTGTTCGACCTTGGTGGAGATCTGCGTTGTCTTCGGTGCTTTCTCTCTCTCTCTCTCTCTCTCTCTCTCTCTCTCTCTCTCTCTGACTCTCTCTCTCTCTCTCTCTGTCTGTCTGTCTGTCTGACTGACTGACTGTCTGTCTGTCTGTCTGTCTGTCTGTCTCTGTCTCTGTCTCTCTCTTTGTGTCTCTCTGTTTCTGTCTTCTCTCTGTCTCTGTCTGTCTGTCTCTCTCTCTGACTGTCTGTCTGTCTCTCTCTCTCTCCTCTGTCTGTCTGTCTGTCTGTCTGTCTGTCTCTCTCTCTCTCTCTCTCTCGGGTGTGGACAGGCGAACGCCTAATGATCTTATTTATGGTAAGACGAATAGATTCCCCATGTATCTAGTTTCAGCAGCTAAATGCATCCACCATAGGCTGAATTCTCCGCTGTTCTAACGAGGAACAGTAATTACCACGCAAAGCTTACAGCATGTTATATAGTCTCGATGCCAGGGGGGGAAATGGGTTAGTGATGTACGTATTTGTCTTTTTGAATATGTTTGGTTTTGTATGGCTAAATCAAGGTGTTGGAAATGTTAAGCAGTTCTTACAATGCTTCCCTCAAACGATTGGTTGACTGCACCTGACAAACATGGTCAGACCATGTGCAGCATAGTGAGAGGTTTGATTTCTGTTGAAATGTTTTGCAACTTTCATGATTTGAGACCTGATCTAACTTTAGAAATGGACAGACATTGATATACACCATGACCAGATTTCAGGTTTGGAATATCAGAATTAGCAGTTCACAAGTTCAGATACAAAACCGTTGTTGATGATAATGATTTATTGTGCCCGCTTTGTAAAGAGTCTCCAGACAATGAAATCCATGTTGTTCTTTGCTGTCCAGCCCTAAGGAACATTAGAACTGAATGCATTCAACCAAAATCTTATAGACAGCCTTCGCTATCTAAATTGACTATACCGATGTCGTCAACCTCTCCAGGTGGTGTTCTAACTTTGTTTCTGTATAAGACATTTAGATTTAAAGAAACAGCTACCTCTTGATGTTCCGAATTATTTGTGTTTGGAATGTTTTGCTGTCATTTAGAATATCAATTTATCTCAGTTCATACGTTAGGCTCACTCATCCCTTCATAAGCAGTTAAGGCCTATATGGATAAATCATGCCAATCTCTCTCTCTCTCTCCTCTCTCTCTCTCTCTCTCTCTCTCCCTCTCTCTCCGCTCTCTTCTGTCTCCTCCGCTCTTTTTGTCTGTCTGTCTCTGTCTGTCTGTCTGTCTCTCTCTCTCTCTGTCTCTCTCTCTCTCTCTCTCTCTCTCTCTCTCTCTCTCTCTCTCTCTATCGTTCTTTCTCTGTCTCTGTCTCTCTGTATGTCTCTTTGTCTCTGTCTGTCTGTCTCTCTCTCTGTATGTCTGTCTCTGTCTCTGTCTCTCTCTCTGTCTGTCTGTCTCTCTCTCTCTCCTCTCTGTCTCTCTCTCCTCTGTCCTTCTCCTCTCTCTCTCTCTCGCTCTCTCTCTCTCTCTCTCTCTCTCTCTCTCTCTCTCTCTCTCTCTCTCTCTCAGAATGTGAACAGGCGAACACCTAACAATCTACTTTATGGTGAGACGAATCGATTCCTTGGGTATCTAGTTTCAGCAGCTAAATGCATTCACTATTGGCTGAATTTACTTCACATGGAGGACCACAGGTTACCACGCAAAGCTTATAGCATGTTATATGTCTCGATGCTAGAGGGAAAAAACAGCTGGGTTAGTAAAGTACGTATTTGTCCTTTTGAATATGGTTTTGGTTTTGCATGGCTAAATCAAGGTGTTGGAAATGTTAAGCAGTTCTTACAATGCTTTCGTCAACGATTGGTTGACTGCACCTGACAAACATGGACAGACTATGTGCAGCATAGTAAGAGGTTTGATTTCTGTTGAAATGTTTGCAACTTTCATGATTTGAGACCTGATCTAACTTTAGAAATGGACAGACATTGATATATACCCATGACCAGATTTCAGGTTTGGAATATCAGAATTAGCAGTTCACAAGTTCAGATACAAAACCGTTGTTGATGATAACGATTTATTGTGTCCCGCTTTGTAAAGAGTCTCCAGACAATGAAATCCATGTTGTTCTTTGCTGTCCAGCCCTAAGGAACATTAGAACTGAATGCATTCAGCCAAATCTTATAGACAGCCTTCGCTATCTAAATTGACTATGCCGATGTCGTCAACCTCACCAGAAGTTGTTCGAAATTTGTCTTTGTTTTTGTATAAGGCATCTAGATTCGGAGACATGTTCTAAATTATTCATGTTCGTAATGCTTTACAGTCATTAAGAGTATTTATCTCAGTTCATACATTATGCTCACTCACCTCTTCATAAGGGGCTAAGGCCTGTATGCATAGATCATCCAAATCTCTCTCTCCTCTCTCTCTCTCCTCTCTCTCTCGCTCTCTCTCTCTCTCTCTTCTCTTTCTCTCTGTCTCTGTCTGTCTGTCTCTCTCTCTCTCATTCTCTCTTTGTCTGTCTGTCTCTGTCTCTGTCTTCTCTCTGTCTCCCTCTGTCTCTCTCTCTATCTCCTGTCTGTCTGTCTGTCTCTCTGTCTGTCTCTCTCTCTCCTCTCTCTCTCCTCTCTCTCTCTCTCTCTCTCTCTCTGTCTCTCTCTCTCCTCATTGCTACTCCGCGCGTGAAAGGTATTACGAAGTAGGCTATTGTTTTAGAAATCCTGCCTGCGTATTTTGTTTGTCCGGAGATCAAAAAAAAAAAAAAAAAAAAGGACACGCGTAGCCTAATGAATTTTCAGCCTCGTTTTTCTCCCCCCTGCTAAGAAGTCTCTTTTCTTCGAAACAAGAACTTTGAACTTTTTTGACCACACGTGTAACAGAAAAGAAGCGTCCATAGTACGCAACGCAATGCAACCACACCAAAGTAGTAAAAAAAAAGAGAAAGACCTTTGTGTCCTATGAAAAAAGAAGTAGCTAACACATTTTAAAAGTCAAACTATCGTGAGTATATTTCATGTCGGATGGGGGGGAGGGGGCGGGGGGGGGGGGGGGGGGGGAGGAGTTGGGGGCGGATGGGGAGGAGTGGGGGCGGAGTGGGGAGGGGAGGGGGGGGGGGGATTCCGAAGTCAGCGAGCTTACAGGTTGAAGTTAGGGGGTGGGAGGGGGGTGGGAGTGGGGGTTGAGAATGGAAGTTTCGATGATCATCGGAAATGACGATGGTGGAGATGATGCTATAGGGTCTGCTCGGAGGCCACGTTGAAAAAGCCGGGGGGGGGGGGGGGGGGGGGGGGGGGGGGGGGGGGGGCGGGGAGGGGGGGGGGGTCGCAGAGGGGGAGCGTGGGCGGGGGGGGGGGGGGGGGGGGGGGGGGGGGTGGCGTTGCCCTCAGTTTCCGCTTCACAATATATCCGGCCCCCCCAGCATCGATCACGCCCGGCCCGGGAGATACAGACACCTGCAGCGTTTTTAGGGGGAATGTGAGCAACGTTGCCAGGGACGCATCCATCAAGTGGATAGTAGTAGGACCGGACTGTGAGGCCTGCAAGCCTTCCCAACTGCCCCCCCACCCCCACCACCCCCCACCCCCGCTCCCCCCGCCCCTGGCAAGCGCGGCTGGCCACAGGAGCCGGTGCACTGCTAGGAGATGGCTCCAAGAACCGTTTGGTCTTCCTAACTCCCCCACCTCCTTCCTCCTTCCCTCTCCTCCTTCTCTTCTCCCCCCCTCCCCCTCCCTACCCCCCCCCCCCCCCCCCCCCCCCCAGGTCAGCCCAGACTCTAGTCCATTTCAGAGTACTCTATCCTCTGTTTCAATCTGACTCTAGTCTCTTCTTCCTTTAGGACTGTTTTTGGTGTAAAACTAAAGGGTGTGCGTTGTGTGTGTGTGTGTGTGTGTGTGTGTGTGTGTGTGTGTGTGTGTGTGTGTGTGTGTGTGTGTGTGTGTGTGTGTGTGTGTGTGTGTGTGTTTGTTGTTGTGTTTGTGTGTTTGTATTGTTTGTGTGTGTGTGTGTATGTTTGTGTGTGTGTGTGTATGTTTGGTGTGTGTGTGTGTGTGTGTGTGTGTGTTGTGTGTGTGTGTGTGTGTTGTGTGGTGTGTGTGTGTTTGCAATGCGTGTTACTGCAATTTGCGACACAAAGACAGGAGGTTACATTTGACGAAGGAATCTTTCCAGGTCAGCTCAGAGAAAAATAAAGAAAAAAAAAACCGACACCGTGAATGTGCTAGATCTTTATTTCTGGAACAAATTAGTATGGAAGGGGGCGGGAGGGGAGGGGTATTTTAGATAAAATTCCTGAACACCTCTATCAATACTTTCAAGTCAAACTACCCCCTTCCCGCTGTTCACCCATCTGTCTTGCAAAACAAACAAGCAAACAAAGCAAACATACAACAAACAAAACAGGCAAACACACAAGCAAACAAACATACAAACAAAACATAACAAACAAACAAACAACACAAAACAAACAATACAAACAAACAACAAACAACAAACAAACAGGCAAACAAACAAGCCACAACACATACAAACAAACAAACAAGCAACAAACAAGCAAACAACACAAACAAACAAACAAGCAAACAAACAAAAACAGACAAGCAAACAAACAAACAAACAAGCAAAAAAAAAAAAAAATGTAAAGTAAATGCTGAAAATGTTTACGGAGTCATTCATTCATAGCTGTACTCAAAGAGACTCTCAACACCAGCAACAACACAACAACAACAACAACAAGAGAACAAACATCGTGTACTGAACGTGAAAATGTTACAGAGTCACTTTGGACTGATTCATGATGATCCCCTTCCGAGCCAAATAACAACCTATCCACCCATTACGCCATACATGCAATTTTTTTTGGTTTGTGAGAAAAAAAAAAAAAAAAAAAAAACGTTTCAGTTCGGACATAGTGCGCATGTCTGGAAAACCAGGAGGGATACAGGGAGTAATTTCGGGGCAGGACAAAAATACTTTCCCTCCCTTGTCCCCACTCCCCACCTCCCCCCCCCCCCCCACCTCCCACACCCCCCCCCCCACCCCACCCCACCCCAAAAACACAGCTAATCACCTGGCTGATTCCAAACACAGCTTCTTCTGAGACCTAGAAAAAGTAGGAAGGGTAGGGAGATGATAGGGGGAAAAGGGGAGAAGTCGAGAAAGGAGAGAGAGAGAGAAAGTAGGAGAGAGAAGGAGAGAGAGACCAGAAGAGAGGTAAAAGGGGCGAGAAAAAGTGACAGGAGAAGAGAGAGGAAGAGAGAGAGAGAGAGAGATAGAGAGATAGATGAAAGGTATAAGAGAGAGAGAGAAGAGAGAGGATAATGAAAGGGCGAGGATAGATCGATACCATGAGAAGAGATGGAAATGCAAAGGGAGAGAGAGAGAGAGAGAGAGAGAGAGGCGAGAGAGAGAGAGAGAAATGAAAGTGGGAGAGAGACAACATAGAGTAAGATAGAAAGAGAGAGAGAAATGAAATGGTAGAGAGGAGAGAGACAGAGGAGAGAGAGACGGAGATAGTAGGAGAAGAGAAATTAAAGATAGAGAGGAGAGGAGAGACATGAGAAAGGAAGAAGTAGAACGCGATCTGATACAGAGCGAGAAGAGACCAGAGAGAGAGATACGGCAGAGAGAGAGAAATGAAATGGGGGGTATGGGTGAGAGAGAGAGAGAGAGAGAGAGAGAAAATGGAAAGGGAGAGAGGTGAGAGAGGTAGCAGAGAGAGAGAGCCGAGAGAGAGACGGAGAGCGAGAGGAGAGAAATAAAGGGCGAGCAGAGAGAGAGTAGAGAGAAAGTGTCACATGAGGGAGGATCGAGAGAGAGGCTGTGAGAGAAATGAAGAGATCATCGGAGGACAGAGAGAGAGAGAGAAATGAGGGGGGAGGGTAGATAGAGATGTGGAAGAGGTGATTCGGGTAGAGGTGGGAAGAGGTGAGATCAGAGTAGGAGAGAAATTGAGTCCAATGAAAGGGAGAGGAGAGCCAGATGAGAGATAAATGAAAGTGTGAGAGATGACAGAGTAGAGAAAGAGTAGAGTATGAGAGACATATACGAGACAGACAGATAAGATATACTGAGGACACAGAGAACAGGGGACATAGAGCGAGAAGACCAAGATATTAGATTTGGTGACAGGAGAGAGAGAGAAACAGATGAGAGGGACCGAGGAGAGCAAGGTATGAGATTATCGGAGGGTCTAACTCGGCTGAGCTCGGAACGATTGAGTGAGGAAAGTGGAAGCGTTTATGAGCCTAGGATCCGATGGGAGCAAAGTAGGACTGGGTGGCTGGATGAGGGTGGCGAGGAATGGGTGGGTGTGGGGGAATGGGGGGGGAAGACCACGAGAAGACGTAAATGGCAGACATATTAAAGATTAAGGGGTAAGATTTTACGACAGACTTTTAGCCATAGATGGTGGGAAGGGGGTGGGCGGGGGGTGGGATCGATGGATGAGAGTAGAGACACGACGACGCAGACAGCGCCCCCCCCCCTCGACCCCCCCCCCCCACTCCGCCTCCCCCCCTCCCCACCCTCCCCCCCCCCCCCCGTCCTCCCCAACTCAATCAACCAGTAGCACACACAAACATTCCCATGTTACCACAGATCATAATTACTCTTCACTCCTCCATTATCTTTTCTATTTTTCTTTTCCTTTTTTTTTTTTTTTTTTTGCGCTGCTGCTGGCTGGCTGCTTGCTGTTGCTGCGTCCCTGACTCTTTCTCTTTATTGCTAGCTACTGTTGTATGCTGCATAACTGTTGTATTGTGCTACTGTGTTGTATTGTGCGACTGTGTAATTGCTGCTACTTGTTTTTCGTTTGCTGCTAAACTGTTAGTATTTGCTGCTACTGCTACTACCGACAATATGAAACGGTGCTGCTGCAGTGCTGTCTGCTGCAGCTAGTCACGCTTCTGACCCCTGTTTCCTATTGTCTGCTTCTGCTTTTTGTCAATGCTGCTGCCGCTGCTCCCTTGCACCAAACTCGTCATACCACGCTCCCGCCCACTCAAACCGACTCTCCCCCCCCAACTCTCTTCCTCCTTCCCCCCTGCTCCGCTCCCCTCAACTCTCGATACACCTCTCCACACCCCCCCTCCCCTTTCCACACCCCCCCCCCTCCCCCCCCTACCCCCCCCCTCCTCCCCCTCTCCCGCCTTTCTATCATCTCCCACCGGGCATCCAACCCTCCTCACCCCCCCCCCCCGCTGCCCCTTCCTCCTACTCTCCCCTCTCCCACTCCACCCCCAGCTATCCACACTTCGCCCCGAGCTCGCCTCCCTTCTAACCGGCAACTTTCCGGGTGGGGCTCTCCCTTCCGCACCTCTACTCTCCCCTCCTTCCCCGCTCCCCCACTCTCGCCTCCCACTCCCCCTCTACCCCCCCGCTCTCACCTCTCCCCCACCTCCCTCCACCCACCCCCCCAGCCCTTCTCTCTACGCCCCCGCTCTCAACCCTCACGGTCCTCTCCAAACGCCCCCCTCTCTCCTCCTACTCCCTCCCACCCTGCCTCTCCCCCGCGACACGCTCCAAGCCTCAACCGACCTCCACTCCTCACCTCTCCTCCCTCCCACCCATACTCCTCTCCCTCCACCGTCTCCCCCGCCCCCTCGCCCGATCCCTCACTCGCCAACTCTCCCCCCCCCCGCCTCCCTCCTCCTTCCCTCGCTCCTCCTCTCCCCCCTTCTTCTCCTTGTGTCCGTTCCAATCGACTCTGCTTCCTCACTTTCTTCCCCTCCTTGTCCTTGAGCCGTTCCTACCTCGACTCCTGCAAAACTCCCTTACAGAAACATCCTCCTCCCTGTTCATCCTCCCTTCTCCTTGTGCGTTCCCAATCGACTCCATTCTCCTCCTCCTCCTCCTTCTTCCTCCTTGCTTCCTTGTTGCCGGGTTCTAATCGACTCCTCCCTCCTCCTCCTCCTTCCTCCTCCTTTCTCCTTGCCGTTCCATCGACTCCTGCGCCTCCTACCTCCTCCTCCTTCTCCTTTGCCGTTTCTAATATTCGACTCCTCCTCCTCTCTGCTCCTCCCTCTTCCCCCTCCTTCCTCCTCCCTCCTTTTCTTTTCCTTCTTCTCCTTCCGTTCTAATTCGACTCCTCCTCTTTTCTCCCTCCTCCTCCTCCGCCTTCTCCCCCTCCTTTAATCCTCTCTTCGCCTTGCGCTGTTATAAATCGAGCGAGCTCCTGCCTCCTCCTCTCCCTCCAACGCCTCCACCCCCCCCGTCCCTCTCACTCCTTCTTTCTTGCCGTTCGCCTTGTTCCGCCTGCCTGCCCTACTCTTCTTCATCTCCTCCACCTCTCTCCTTTCCCCTTCTCGCCTCTCCTTCCTTTCTCGCTCCTTCTCCTTCTCTTCCTTTTCCCTTTGCTCTTCCTCGGCTTCCTCACCTCCTCCTCCATCTTCTCCCTCCTGATCCTCAACTCATCATAATCCCCTATCCCCACCCACGACAAGACTTACCGAGAGCTAGTACTACTACTACTACTTCACTAACTACTAGTACTACTACCAACCACTACTAACCACTTACTACCACTGTGCTCTACCTTGACTTCCACTACTCTTACCACTGCTAACTAACCACCACTGACAACTGGCACTAACCACTAACTACTACTTGCTACTTACTACTATAACTCTACTACTACCAGCAACTTCTACTACTACCACTACCACTACTACTACTACTGCTGCTGCTGTCTGCTGCTTAACTACTAATGACATACTACACCTTTATCTACTAATACTACTACTGTCTTTTCTACTACTACTTCTACCTACTACGTCTTCCTACTTCTGCTACTACTTCTTCTACTATTACTACTTCTACTGCTACGCTTCCACTACTATTACTACTTCTACTACTACTGGCTTACGACCTTCTACCACGACTTTCTACTCCTACTACCGCTACTACTTCTTTATCCGCTAACTACTTGTGTTCTTCTCCACTTTCTAAACCACTCACTACTACTACGCACTTCGTTTTACACTATACTAACCACTAATACCTACCCCACTACTAACTACAGCACCACGTACTACTACTACTAACTACATTTACTTGGCTACTGCTACACTTAACTACTGGGGAACTACTACTTAATACTGCTACTACTAACTGCTCACTTCTACCACTACGTCTTTACGTAATTCTTGATAACTTTATTGCTACCTAACTTACTAGACTAACTACTTCTACGAACTACGTTAGGTCTCATCATACAAAAAATCTCTTCCACTTTCTACCTATTCTTACATCGCTTACTGGACTCGCTCTAATAGGCTAACATCCTCTTCGTTCTCTCGGTCTCTGTCTCTGTACTTGCCTCCTCGCTCCTCTCCTCTTCCTCTCTCTCTCTCCCTCTCTTCTCTCTTCTCTCTCTCTCTGCCCCACGTGTAGCACCATGATACCAAAAAGACTTCTCTCTGGAGTTTGGACGTGAGGTAGTCCGGAAAGTCATCGAGCACAGGAGAGATGTCGCACATGAACCATCCGGCCTTGAGAGGGACAACAGAGACAGACAGAGAGGAGAGAGAGAGAGAGAGACGAGAGAGAGAGGAGAGAGAGAGAGAAAGAGAGAGAGAGATATGATTGTTTGGCTGATTCAATATGAGAGACAGACGCCAACCTTACTTTCACCCTCTTCTCTTCTCTTCTGAGCGGAAAATCAACACCTTTACGTTAAAAGGGTATGACATGGTTTTTGAGTGTTGTCAGCCGTTGATCCAGAAATAGCCTGGGTTTTTTGTTTGGTTTGTTTGTTTGTTTTGGGTTTTGTAATAATCCAAAGAGGAAGACATGGTAAGTTCAGAATGGATTCATATTCATAGACTTCGTGTCTGTGTTCTGACGTTTAGAGATTTTTTTTTTATTCCACGCGTGTTAGTTCTGTTTTGTTATTATTTTGTTTCGTTTGGGTTTTGTTTTTTTCAGATTATTTACACGTTAATCTAGCTTAATTGAAACCTTCGCTGCACATGCACGGATTTCTGAGCGTGGGGCAGTGAGGTTGTAAAGCAGAACGCTGGAGCAGGGAGTCCAGAAGTGATAATTGTGCCAGATTGGACGAGGGGATTAACTGCTACTGCTGCTGCTGCTGCTGCTGCTGCTGCTGCTGCTTCTCCTCTTTCTCCTCTTCTTCCTCCTCCTAGCCTCCTGCTTTTCTTCCTCCCCTCCTTCTCCTCCGTTTTCCTCCTCCCATCCCCCTGTTTTTTTTCTTCCTTCTAACTAAACCTTCCTCCTCCTCTCCTGTTGGTACGTCCTCTCTGACAGTCAACAACCCCCCCCCCCCCCCCCCCTCACCCACCCCCCCCCCTGCTTTTCTTCTTCTGCTCCTGCCCTCCTCCCTCCTTCTGTCTCCTCCTCCTCCCTCCTCTCCTTCCCTCCTCCTCTTCTTCTTTTCCTCCTCCTCCTCCCCTCCTCTTTCACTCTCCTCATCCTCCTCCTCCTCCTCTTCCTCCTTCCTCTCCTCCTCCTCCTCTTGTCCTCTCCTCTCCTCCTCCTCCTCGTCCCTCTTTCCTCCTCCTTCCTCCTCCTCTCCTCCTCCTCCCTCTTCTCCTCCTCTCCTCCTCCTCCTCTTCATCCTCCTCCTCTTCTCCTCTCCTCCTCCTCCGCCTACCCTCTCCTCTTCCTCCTCCTCCTCCTCTTTCCTTCCTCCTCCTCCTCTTCCTCCTCCTCCTCTTCCTCCTCCTCCCTCCTCCTCCTCCTCTCCTCCTCCTCCTCCTCCTCCTCTTTCTTCCTCCTCCTCCTGCTCTTCCCTACTCCTCCTCTTTCTCCTCTCCGCCTCCTCTCTCCTCCTCCTCCTCTTTCCTCCTCCTCTTCCCTCCTCCTCCTCCTCCTCTCCTCCTCTTCCTCCTCTCCTCCTCTCCTCCTCCTCCTGCTTCTGCTACTAACTCTGCTGGCTGCTGCATACTAGTACTACTACTGCTTCTGTCTGCTTTTTGTTGTTGCTGTTACCCACTACTGCGGCTTCTTCTTTTTTTGATCTTTTTCGTATGCCTCTGTCCTCGAACCTTTTGATCCCTTTATCTACTCGCTCTTCCCTGTCCCAATCTCTCCTTGTCTCTCTATCTGTCTGTCTGTCTCTCTCTCTGGGTCTGTCTGTCTGTCTGTCTCTGTCTGTCTCTGCTGTCTGTCCTCCTTTCTTCTCTCTCTCGTCTGTCTGTCTGTCTGTCTGATGTCTATCTGTCGTGACTGTGGGTCTGTCTCTCTGCCGTATATCTGTCTCTCTGCCCTCTCTGTCTCTGTCCTCTCTCCCTCTCTCTGTCTCCTCTCTGTCTGTCTCTCTGTCTCTCTCTCGCTCTCTCTCTCTCTCTCTGAAAAAAACCCATACACATACATACACACATCCATACATACATACATACATACAT
>JADBJO010001725.1:37500-57500 GCA_016801955.1 Conus betulinus | reverse complement strand
GCAACAGTTTTAAAAACATTACAGCGATGTTAACACCTGGCGGGAGTTTTGACGTATTGCAACAGTTTTAAAAAACATTACAGCGATGTTAACACCTGGCGGGAGTTTTGACGTATTGCAACAGTTTTTAAAACATTACAGCGATGTTAACACCTGGCGGGAGTTTTTGACGTATTGCAACAGTTTTAAAACATTACAGCGATGTTAACACCTGGCGGCAGTTTTGACGTATTGCAAAAGTTTTAAAACATCACAGCGATGTAAACACCTGGCGGCAGTTTTGACGTAGTGTTATCAGTTGTAACATACTGCAAATATTTTTAAAACATACTGCAGCAATTTCGACATACTGCGGCAGTTGTAACATACTGCAGCAGTTGTGACATACCACAGACGTTTTCACACATTGTAGCAATTGTAACATACTGCAGCAGCTTTAACGTACTATAGTAGCTTCAACATACTCTGGACGTTTTAAACATATTGCAGAGGTTTTAACACACTGAAGGCGTTTCACATATTGCCGCAGTTTTAACATACTGTATCAGTTTTAACATACTACATACATGTCAACATATTGAAGCAGTCTTAACATACTGCAGCACTTTTAACAGACTGAAGCAGTTTTAACATACTGAAGCAGTTTTAACGTCCTGAAGAAGCTTTAACATGCTGCTTACGTTTTAAACATACTGAAGCAGTTTTAGCATACTGCAGACGTTTTAACATACTCAAGCAGTTTTAATATACTGAAGTCGTTTTAACATAATAAGCAGTTTTTACATACTGCAGACGTTTAAACATACTGAAGTAGTTTTAACATACTGAAACAGTTTCAGCATACTAAAGCAGTTTTTACCTACTGCAGACGTTTTAACACACTGAAGCATTTTTAATATACTGCAGACGTTTCAACATACTGCGGACGTTTAATCATACTGAAGTAGTTTTAACATACTGAAACAGTTTCAGCATACTAAAGCAGTTTTAACATACTAAAGCAGTTTTTACCTACTGCAGACGTTTTAACACACCGAAAGAATTGTAACATATTGAAGTAGTTTTCACATACTGAAGGAGTTGTAACATACTGTAGCAGTTTTAACATACTGTAGCAGTTTTTAACATACTGCAGCAGTTTCAACACACTGGAGCAGTTTTTAGCATACTGCTGCAATTTTGACATGTTGAAGTAGTTTTGACACACTAAAGCAGTTTCAACGTACTGGAGCAGTTTTAGCATAGTGAAACAGTTTTAACATACTGAAGCAATATTTGCATACTGCGGACGTTTTGATATGCTAAAGCAATTTTAGCGCACTGAGGCAGTTGTAATATGCTACAGCAGTTTTAAACATGGCGCAGTAATTTTAACATACTGCAGCAGTTTTAACATAGTGCAGTAGTTTTAACAGACCGCAGCAGTTTTGATGTAGTGCAGTAGTTTTCACATACTGCGGCAGTTTTAACATACGGCAGTAGTTTTAACGTACTGCAGCAGTTTTTAACATAGCGCAGTAGTTTTAACATACTGCGGCAGTTTTTAACATAGTGCAGTAGTTTTAAACATACAGCAGCAGTTTTAACATAGTGCAGTAGTTTTAACATACTGCAGCAGTTTTAACATAGTGCAGTAGTTTTAACATACTGGCAGTAGTTTTTAACATACCGGCAGTAGTTTTAACATACTGCAGCCAGTTCGAATATCCCGGCAGTACTTTTAACACATTGCACCAGCTCTGGCGTAGTGCAGCAGTTCAAACCTACTGCAGCCTTCTTAAACTACTGCAGCCGTTGTGACATAGAGCAGAAGCTTTACCACAGTGCAGCAGGTATGACTACATCGCAGCACTGTTTGTTACACCCACAGCTTTTGAACACGTTCCAGCAGTTTCAACACTGGGCAGCAGTTGTAACCCACTGCAGCGGGTTTTCCGCAACGCAGCAGGTTGACGATGAGGTATTCTGGGACTGTCAAGGAGGCAGTGAATTCTGAGAGCGTTTGTGTCGGTGTTAAAACGTTTGTTTTTTTCAGTCTGCGAGCTGTGATATGCCCTCCCCCCCCCCCCTCCCCCTGCCCCCACCCATTATGATCATTATGGGATGTGAACAGCTTGAGTGAACGGGTTGAATGTCGCCCTGGTCTTTCCTTTGTCTGGCGGGCTTTTCTGTCGTCGCCCCCTCTCTCTCTCTCTCTCTCTCTCTCTCTTTGTCTTTCTGGGGGCTGTCTGTGGGGCCTCTCTCTCTCTTTCTCACTTTGTCTGTCTGTCTGTCTGTCTGTCTCTCTCTCTCTCTGAATGTCTCTCTGTCTGCCTGTGTCTCTCTCTGTCTCTCTGTCTGTCTCGGTCTGTCTCTGTCTGTCTGTCTCTGTCTCTCTCTCTCTCTCTCTCCTCTCTCTCTCTCTCTCTCTCTCTCTCTCTCTGTTTTTCTCTCTCCCTTTACCTATCTATCTCTGTCTATCGTGTGCATACTCTCTCTCTCTCTCTCTGAGAATCTGTCCGCCCCCCTCCCCCCCCACTCTCTCTTTCTCTCTCTCTCTCTCTCTCTCTCTCTCTCTCTCTCTCTGTTTTTCTCTCTCCCTTTACCTATCTATCTCTGTCTATCCGTGTGCATACTCTCTCTCTCTCTGAGAATCTGTCCGCCCCCCCCCTCCCCCCCCCTCTCTCTCTCTCCAATACATCTGTCTGCATGTCTGTCTGTCTCTGTCTGTCTGTTTCTCTGTCCGTCTGTCTGTCTGTCTGTCCCTTTCTCTCTCTCTCTCTCTCTCTCTCTCTCTCTCTCTCTCTCTCTCTCTGTCTCTCTCATCCCCCCCCCTCTCTCTCTCTCTCTGTCTGGTCTATTGTGTCTGTCTGTCTGTCCTCTCTGTCTGGCTGTCTCTTTCTTTCTCTCTGTCCCTGTCTCTCTGCTCCTCTCTCTCTCTCTCACCCCCTCCCCCCTTCCCCCCCCCCCCCCCCCTTCTCCCCCCCCCCCCCCCCCCCCCCCCCCCCCCCCCCCCCCCCCCCCGCGTCGAAACCTATAAAGATTAATTAGAGTCTGAACAACTGAAGGGATGTTCGGACATATTCGACAACTTGAAACATAACTGTGACCAGTGCTCCACAAATATTGACGCAATGCTATGCGCGGCGCTGTACGGCTCCAGTGGGTGGACAGGAGAACGACAGGAGAAGAAACGAGTCTCTGTCTCATACCACAAGGAATGTGAACACGGGAAAGAAGTAATCAAGCAGTGAAAAGTTGTTCCCAAGTGTTCCTAGAGCTAAATGTACACAACATAAAACAGCGCGAAAAAAGTCTGCTATATAGGAAAATGAAAAAAAAAAAAAAAAAAAAAAAACCCAACTTTGATTTAAAGAATGAAAAGAAAACTAACATAGCATGGTCTTTTTTGCAAAGTGAGACGACTGCAGGCGAAAATCTGAACAAATCTTAACTAAATGTTAGCGAACCGCCCAGAGAAACGTGGACAAACGAGTCACAAGACAAAACACAACGCGTTTCGACCTCTTAGGTCTTTTTCAGGTGAGACACGGACAAACAAAATAACGAAAATTCACTTAGCTTTGATGGCTTCAGATCGCTTCAGAGTTCAAACTTCCTTGCGCTGAACTCTGAAGCGATCTGAAGTGATCAAAGCTAAGTGAATTTTCGTTATTTTTTTTTTTTTGCCTGTGTCTCACCTGAAGAAGACCTAAGAGGTCGAAACGCGTTGTGTTTTGTCTAGTGACTCGTTTGTCCACGTTTCTCTGGGCGGTTCGCTAACATTTATTTAAGATTTGTAACACAGCATGGAATAAACAATCAGCATGATACGACCACTTTTTTTTTTTCGACGTGTGTTGACAATTTTGATACTTGTATTCACGAAAATACAGATCCAAATAAATACCCGTGGAGAACCGCTGCATAATGATCCTGTACTAAACAAGAAGTTAGCGATGGCATTAACTGATTAGAAAGTGGGAAAAGTGCTTAGGTAGATAACGTCTTAATTGAAATGTTAAGAAATGCGAATTCAGCTGTACTTGATTTTCTTGCGAATGGGTTTAACTCTTCTATTTTCGACAAAGAAATGTGACCCCAAGGAACGGTCAAAATCAAGCATTGCTCCAGTTCACAAAAGAAACGAGATACGAATATGTCTGGCACTTATAGAGGATGATGGTTTAAATCAGTCGTTCATTGAAAGGGAGATAGGAATGATTTGGACAATTATAGAGGAACAGCTTTAACAAACGTAATTATCAGTAATATTTATACACATGTATCGAAGAGAAAAGAAATCATCTCGTCTGAAAATGAAGCAAAGGGATTCAAGAACAGTCAGATTGAAGACCAGCTGCGAGTTTTACCTTTTAAGCGATGGTGCTAAATATCGTCTCGAAAAAAAAAAAGAGAAGAGTTTACGTCGCTGTTGTGGACTTGAAGGAAGCCTTTGATTCTGTCAACCGAAATATCTTTTGAAACGTCTGAAGAAAAAGAGGAGGTTAATATGGAAACTGCACAAACAGCGATTGTCTGGATTGTTTTTCCCTTACAATGAATTGGAGCTATGATTGATTTTGCAAAAGGAACGAATAATTAACAACGCCTAGAGATGATATCGACAACTAAACTACGTTTAATAAAGTGATAGACTGAAATATACAGAAACGGACAGAAAGGTGTAATACAAAAAAAAAAAAAAAAAAAAAAAATGAACCATCAATATTCTAGAATCGTTTCGATTCCTAAATTGAACCAGAAAGTATATCCGAGATTCTATCACCCGACAGTGAGTATCTGTTGAAATTCTTCGCTAGGTTCGTCACTGAATCATGTAAAATCAATCTTTTTTTTTTTTTTTAGTTTCAAAAACTATGGACACTTTTCATTGACATACTGGATGGTGTTATTCTTGGCAAACCTCTGGTACGAGGTGGTTTTTTTTAAAACGACAGCGAAGACGATCTCTGATTCACAACAGAGCTGCTGTCTGGCCAAGGCGCACGTGCGCTTGTTTCTGCAGACAAGGTTGACAGATGAACGAACATTTTCTGTGTATGTTCTGCCGCTCAACAGTCAACGGACGATCTTATTTCCTATTTACCTGCCTGAGACAGTGTCCCTACCCACCCACATGATTATAGTAGGGCTACCAATTAACAGTCAGTAAAGGCTTGTGCCATTGTCGTTGTCGTGTCATCGTCATAGGTAGGTGTGTGTGTGTGTGTGTGTGTGTGTGTGTGTGTGTGTGTGTGTGTGTGTGTGTGTGTGTGTGTGTTCTTCCTCTTTCATCTTCTTTCTCCGTCTCTTAGTGTACGTTTTTTATCCACGTCTCTCCACCCCCCTCCCCCCCCCCCCCCCCCCCCCGTCCCCGTCCTTCCCCCTACCTACTCCCACCTCCCCCCTCACACTCCACTCCCTCTCTACCCACCCACCCCCACCGCACCCCCACCCCCCACCCCCCGCCCCTGCCTGCCCTCTCCCTCAGCCGCTTGTCACGCTGTCCTAACAGGAAAGTTGGAGTATCCAATTAGTATCGTAATTAAAGCCCGCGGCACTGCTCCAGCCCAAGCTGTGTGGACAAGCGTGACCCCCTTCTTCTCTCTTGGGGAGAGGGTAGGCGAAGTTACATGGTGGGAGGAGGGGGGAAGTGAGAGGGGATGTGCTTATGTGTGTGGGTGTAGGGGTGTGTGTGTGGGGGGGGGGGGGGGGGGGGTAGCGCGGTAAGGGTGGGATGGGGAGGAAGGCGGGGTGGTGGTAGTGGGAGGGGCGGAGGTCGGTGAGAGGGGGAGGGGAGGTTGGGGGGGGGGGGGGGGGGGGGGGGGGGTAAGCGCCGTGAGAAGCCAAACTCATCGTGGGTGTGTGTGTGTGTGTGTGTGTGTGTGTGTGTGTGTGTGTGTGTGTGTGTGTGCTGTCTGTGTGTCTGTCTGTGTGTATGTGTCTGTGTGTGTGTGTGCGCGTGTGCGTGCGTGTGCGTGCGTGCGTGCGTGTGTGTATGTCTGCACGCGCGAGTGCGCTTGTATGTGTGTGTGTGTGTGTGTGTGTGTGTGTGTAAAAAGAGGGGTATGGTGGAGGTGGGGGTCATCTCCACCGGGGACGGGGTGAGTGGGGGGAAAAATATCTGAGGAAGGAGGGACGGGGTGGCAGGAAGTATTGTGTAAGGTTGACATTTTAGGACAGGAAAGACGGAAAAAAACAAAACGTGAAAGAAGAAGAAGGAAAAAAGAAAACGAAGAAGACGATTGGGAGGAGGAGGAGGAGGGAAGAGTAGTAGGAGGGAGGAAAATGTTCACATGATTATGATGGACAGGAACAAAAGCAGAGGAATAAGAGAAAAAAGAAGACAAAGGGAAAAGAGGAAACACAAGAACAAGAAGAAGAGAGGAAAACGGAAGGAGAAGGAGGTGAAGGAAGAGCAGGAGGAAGAAGAGGAGGGGGGAGGAGGAGGAGAGGAGGAGGAGAAGGAGGAGGAAGAGGAAAAGAAGAAGAAGAAAAAAAGAATGGAGGAGGAGGAGAAACGAGGAGGAGGAGGAGGAGGAGGAAAGAAAATTTTGATGATGGTGATGAAGAAGAAGAAGAGGAAGAGAAGAAGACGAAACAAATAATTTGATAATGATGATGATGATGGTGAGGAGGAGAGGAGGAGGAGGAGAGGGAAGAGGAACAGAAGAAGAAGAAACAAATGATTTGAGGAGGAAGAAGGAGAGGGAGGAGAGAGGAGGAGAAGAAGGGAAGGAGAAGGAGGAAAGAAGAAGGAGAAGAAGAAGAAACAACAAATAACAATTTGATGATGACGATGACCTATGGTGATGGTGGTGATGAGATGAGGAGGAGGCGGAGGAGGAAAGGAGAAGAAGAAGAAGAAGGAAGAGAACGAGGAAAGGAATTTGATGAGATGAATTATGGTAGGAGGAGGAAGGAAGAAGAAGAAGAAGAAGAAGAAAGAAGACACAATTTGATGAATGAAGAAGGTGATGGATGAGGAGGAGGAGGAGGAAGGAAAAGAAGAAAAAGAGGAAGAAAGAAGAAGAAGAAGAAAATAGAAGGAAGAGAGAAAGAAGGAAGAAAGAAAAGAAGAAAAAAGAGAAGAAAGAGGAGAAGAAGAAAATAGAAGAAAGAAAAAGATGAAAGGGAAGAGGAAGAGGAAGAAATAACGAGGACAAGAAGAAAGAAAGAACAAGAAAGATTGATGATGAGTGAGATGGAGGAGGAGGAGGAGGAGAAAAGAAGAAAGAAGAAGAGAGAGAAGAGAAGAGAAAAAGAATTTGATTGATGATGATGTGATTATGGTAGTGAGGAGGAGGAGGAGAGGAAGAAAAGAAGAAGAAGAAACAAAGAAGATGAGAAGAAACATGATTGATGATGATGATGGATGAGTAGAGGAGGAGGAGGAGGAGGAGGAGGAAGAAGAAGAAGAAGAAGAAGAAGAAGAAGAAGAAGAAGAAGAAACAAGAAGAAGATGATGATTGATTATGGTGATATTATGGTAGTGAGGGAGGAGGAGGAGGAGGAGGAGGAAGAAGAAAGAAGAAGAAGAAACAATTTGATGATGATGTGATGATGAGTGAGGAGGAGGAGGAGGAAGAAGAAGAAGAAGAAGAAGAAGAAACAATTTGATGATGATGATGATGGTAGTGAGGAGGAGGAGGAGGAGAAGAAGAAGAAGAAGAAGAAGAAAGAAGAAGAAAGAAGAAACAATTTGATGATGATGATTATGGTAGTGAGGAGGAGGAGGAGGAGGAGAAGGAGGAAGAAGAAGAAGAAGAAGAAGAAGAAAAACGAAGAGAAGAAGAAACAATTTGATGATTGATGATGATGGTAGTGAGGAGGAGGAGGAGGAGGAGGAAGGAAGAAGAAGAAGAAGAAGAAAGAAGAAGAAGAAGAAGAAGAAGAAGAAAGAAGAAGAAGAAGAAGAAACAATTTGAAGAAGACAATTTGATGATGAAGATGATTATGGTAGTAGTGAGGAGGAGGAGGAGGAGGAGGAAGAAGAGAGGGAAGAAGAAGAAGAGAAGAAGAAGAAAGAAGAAGAAACAAGGTTTGATGATGATGATTATGGAGTGAGAGGAGGAGGAGGAGGAGGAGGAGGCAGGAAGAAGAAGGAAAGAAGAAAAGAAGAAGAAGAAAGAGAAGAAGAGAAGAAGATTACAATTTGATGATGATGATGATGGTAGTGAGAGGGAGGAGGAGGAGGAGGAGGAGGAGAAGAAGAGAAGAAGAGGAGGAGGGAGAAGAAGAAGAAGAAGAAGAAGAAAACAATTTGATGATGATGATGATGGTAGTGAGGAGGAGGAGGAGGAGGAGGAGGAGAAGAAGAAGAAGAAGAAGAAGAAGAAGAAGAAGAAAGAAACAATTTGATGATGATGATGATGGTAGTGAGGAGGAGGAGGAGGAGGAGGAGGAAGAGAAGAAGAAGAAGAAGAAGAAAGAAAGAGGAGAAACAAATTGATGATGATGATGAGTGAGGAGGAGGAGGAGGAGGAGGAGGAGGAGGAGGAGGAAGAAGAAGAAGACGAAGAAGAAGAAGAAACAATTTGATGATGATGATGATGGTAGTGAGGAGGAGGAGGAGGAGGAGGAGAGGGGGGACGGGGAGAAGAGGAAAGCAAGGAAGCAAGGCAGTTGAAGAGGAGAGCTGAGAGTTAAGAAAAATGGTGGAAGTGTGGTTCGAGTGGGGTGAAAGGGGGGGGGGGGGGGGGGGGATGGAGAGAGACACTTGACTCGTCAGTCTCACCGTAGCAAAACTCCGCCCAGTCGAGATTGGTGTCGTGGGCGGCGGTGGCTTCGCGACAGGTCGGTTTAAAGCACGTGCACAACGTCAACAGGCAGAACAAGAGGACAGTTCGAATCTCAGCGACAGACAACGGATTGTGTGTCACTGTGGCCAAGTGGTTTAGCACACATGCCTGGAAGGCAGGGGGTCCCTGGTTCCCGTTTCTCGTGTGTCGTGCTTGAACTTTTTTTTTTTTAAAGCAGGTGGTGTGGGTGCTAGCTTTGGTTTGATTTTTGTTGTTGTTGTTGTTGGTGGGGTGGGTGGTGGTGGTGGGGGGGGGATGGAGGAGGAAATACAATTGTGTCATGTGTGCTGAATGGGATACTGCATGTCATCAAAAAAAGAAAAGCTGGTGACTCTGGTGACATCATTTGAAAAAAAAAAAAAGAATCCTGACATGTGTTCCAAAACACAATACAACACAACACAGCACGGCATGGACGAACGGTTAACAAAGATACTCCAAAAATACTCCACAATACTCAAAAAATACTCCACAAAGGTTGAAACGTTGGCTCGGACAATTACCACTCAAATATTTAACACCACATGAATACCACTAAAATGTTAGAAACTGTGAAACGAACGATTAACAAATATGTTTAACACTACTGCCTCACGACCAGAATGACTGAAGCATAAGATAGACAGCTGACACAAGATGTCTACTGCACGACTTCTGGAGAAAAAGACATAATGACGGGAAGCACGAGGGGTGGACAATTGACATGGATCTCAACGACACAACCACATCAAGAATCGTGGAAACATTCAATGAACCGTTGACAAAAATGTCTACAAATGTCATACAATTTCTTAAAAGAAAGAAAAAGATTGAAGCAAGGAAATGCAAGCTCAACAAAGGTATCTACAACACCGTTACCACTAGAATACTGAAATATGAAGATGAAGTAGTAACAAATATATCTACAAGAACAATTGAAGGATTACAAAATATCTACGACATCACCATCACTTAGGATATCGAAACATGAAGATCAGCTTGTAAAAAATAAAGCTACAAGACGAATACCACACACGAAACGATTGAAGAATTACAAAGGTATCTTCAACACCACCACTACAATATCAAAACAGGAAGAGGAACTAGTAACAAACACATCTACGAGACTAATACCACAAGAATAATTGAGGGTTTACAAAGTTATGTTCGACACTATGACTTGAATGTGAACTGGTAACAAGTATATCTACAAGACTAACACTACAAGAAAGAACAATGGAGAGATTTCAAAAGTATCTTTGCGCCGAATATGAGAAGATAAAGTGGCTGCTCGTTCTTCATTTTCATTATCCTGAATGTTGTTTGTTTCAACTGAAGAAGACCTAAGAGGTCGAAACGGGCCGTATTTTGTCATGTCATCTCTTTGGCCATAGTGTCTTGCGGAATCACTAACAATTCGTTATTAAATTTGTTTCAGTCTGCCTCTTCGGTCACCCACTTTGAAACTAGAAGTATCTACAATACCACTACCACAAGAGTATTGAAACATGAAAATGAGGTAGTTACAGACATACCTACAAGACTAGCACTACAAGAACAGTTGAGAGATTCCACAGGCGTTTACAACACCGCTACCACTAGAGTATTGAAACATGAAGATGAACGAATAACACAAATACATCTACATGACTAACACTCCAAGAACAATGGAAAGATTATAGATATATCTATACAAAACTAATACTACAAGAACAATTGAAAGATTACAGAGGTATTTACAACACCACTACCACTAGAGTACCGAAACATGAAGATGAAGGAGTAACAAACACATCTACAAGACTAACACAAGAACAATGGAAAGATTACGAAGATATTCACAACACCACTACCACTAGAGTAGTGAAACATGAAGATGAACTAGTAATAAACACATCTACAAGAATAACACTGCAAGAACAATGGAAAGATTACAGAAGTATCTACAACACTACTACCACTAGAGTAATGAAAGATGAAGATGAAGTAGTATCAGACATATCAACAAAACTAACACTAAAAGAACCGTGAAGGATCAAGGCTGACTATGGACAAAAAAAAAAAAAAAAAAAAAAAAAAAACCTACGACACCAGGGGGGAAAATGTGGAAACAGCTGCGATCTCTCTTGCAAAACAGTTATTCCTAAGGGTAAAGAGTTATAAGACAGGGTAACTCTGCTTTCCCCAACAATAATACTTTTTTCTTCTCAGAAAACACAGCGACAGCAGCCATTACAGGATCGTGAAGCTAGTATATTCCCATAGCAAGACAGGGACGGAAGAAAGAGGATGATAAAAGGATGGAACCGACGACTCTGTGACCGTTGACTCTAATGGTGGTTTTAAGAGAATCATTAGTCCCACGGAGAGGAACACATTGTCTGAGGAGAATGGTCGCCCTCAGCTTTCATTGGTCCCGGAGACTACCGAAGAGCGGCAGTCTCGTACGGAATCAAATTGTCGTTTTTGATTGGATATTCAACTCTGACAATTGCGAAGTCGTGTTTCTCTCTCGATGGACGGAGAGGGAGGAGGGGAAGGGGGGGGTGGGGGGGGGGGGGGGGGGGGTGGGGGCAAAAAACGAAGTGGGGAAAAATGGCGGGGGGGGGGGGAGGGGGAAAGAAGAGAAGTGGGAGAGAAGTGGTTCATGAACTGTTAATGTTTGGGTTGGAAACGGGTATTTGGTTAGGATGAAGGTACACAGCTAACAAAGTTGTTTACTGCACCAATACTGAAAGAATTTATTCAGGTTTCAAATGGACAGTTTACACAGATCTTTTTTGCACTACTACTGCATAAATTGCTGAAGTTTTAGGAACGACAAGGAAGGACATAATCTATGCAAATGCCACAAGAATAAAACGAAGCATTAAGATGGACACATAAAAAATATCAGTACATTATACTACAAAAATATCTGAAGCATTAAGACTGGACTGTTTACAACAATATCCATGACACTATGCTACAAGAACAACTGAAGCATCAAGATGGACAAATGAAAATATCTAGCACATTATGCTACAAAAATCCCTGAAGCGTTAAAATGGACTGTTTACAACGATATCTGCAGCAGTATAGGCCTACTACAAGAATATCTGAAGCGTTAAGATGGGCAATTGACGGAAATTACTTTAACATTAAGATGCTGCATTGACAAAGACATCCTTTATACTGTATTACAACAAAATGACCGCAGTTCGAAGATAATCCACTGACAAAGATGTCTATGACACCAACTGACATTTACTACACAATACCACAAGAATAACTGAAACATGAAAATGGACCATTGACAAAGACATCTTCTTCACCAAGACTACAAGAATTGTTGACATATTATGATGGACAAATAACAATGATGTCCAACAATATACCAACGCCAGCGCAATGACCGACACTTCAAGGTGAATGAGGAAAGGTATATGACACTACCACCAGAACCACCACCAGAATGATTGACACTTCAAGGTGAATGAGTAAAGGTATATGACACACTAGCACCAGAACCACCAGAATGATTGACTCTTTGACACTTCAAGGTGGTATATAACACTACCACCACAACCACCAGAATGATTGACTCTTTACAGCGAACAATAAACTATGATACCTGGCATCACTCAAGTATACCCACAAATGACAGACGCAAAAAACATTAACGACAATTATACCAACGTTTGGGATGCAGAGAGAGAGAGAGAGAGAGAAAGAGAGAGAGAGAGGGGGCAGGGGAAGAGACAGAGAGAAAGAGAGAGAGGGGGGGGAGGAAGAGAGAGAGAGAGAGCGACAAAGAGAAAGAGTGAGAGAGAGGCAGACAGACAGAGAAAAACAGAGAGAGAGGGAGAGACACAGACAGACAGACGGATGGACGGACAGGCAGGCAGGCAGACAGACAGACAGGAAAAAGGAAGGGCAAAGGGGGAGAAAACAATGCAGAAATCCCATCGCCGGTTCTGTGACCTTTGGCTCCTAATGGTGGTTTAAGAGAACCCATTTAGTTCCCCTGATAAAAGCACGCCGTCCCGGAGAAAATGGCCGCCCGGCGCTCTCTGACTGGTCCACCGAGACCACCAAAGAGAGTGGTTTGCCTCGCCTAGACTGAATAATCGTTTCGGGATTGGATATTCAGCTTTGACAATCGCGAGCTCCCTGTTTTTCTCGAGGAGAGGGAGAGGACAGGACAGGGACAGGAGAGGAGAGGGGGAGGAGGAGGAGGAGGGAGGGGAGAGGAGATGGAGAGGAGAGGGGGATGGAGAGGGGAGGTAGAGGAGTGGGAGGGGAGAGGAGAGGAAGAGGGAGAGGAGGAGAGGGGGAGGGAGAAGAGAGGGAGAGAGAGGAGAGGAGAGGGAAGGGGAGGAGTGAGAGAGGAGAGGGAGAGGGGGGAGAAGAGGGAGAGGAGAAGGGGAGGAGAGGGGACAGGAGGAGGATAGACAGAGGACAGGAGAGGAGGAGGGAGAGGAGAGGAGGAGGGAGAGGGAGAGAGAGAGAGAGAGAGAGAGGAGGAGGGAGAGGAGAGGGAGAGGAGGAGGATAGACAGAGGAGAGGAGAGGAGGAGGGAGAGAGGAGGGGGGAGAGGAGAGAGGAGAGGGGGAGAGGGAGAGGAGATGAAAGGGAGAGGAAGAGGAGAGGGAGAGGAGAGGGGAGGGAGAGAAGAAGGAGGAGGGGGGGAGGGAGAGGAGAAGGGGAGGGAGAGAGAGAGAGGAGGAGGAGAGGGGAGGGAGAGGAAGAGGAGAGGGGAGGGGGAGAGAAGAGAGGAGAGGGGGAGGGAGAGAAGGAGGAGAGGGGGAGGGGGAGAAGAGGGGGAGGGAGAGGGGAAGGGAGAGAGAGAGGAGAGGAGGGGGGAGGGAGAGAGAGGGGGGAGAGGAGATGGGGAGGGAGAGAGAAGAGGAGAGGGGGAGGGAGAGAAGAGGAGAGAGGAGGAGGGGAGGGAGAGAGGAGAGGAGGGAGGAGGGAGAGAAGAGGAGAGGGGGAGGGAGAGAAGAGGAGAGGGGGAGGGAGAGGGAGAGAGAAGAGGAGAGGGGGAGGAGAGGGGAGGAGAGGGGGAGGGAGAGGAGGGGGAGGGAGAAGAGGAGAGGGGGGGGGAGAGAAGAGGAGGAGAGGAGAGGGAGGAGGGAGAGGAGGAGAGGGGGAGGGAGAGAAGAGGGAGAGAGGGGGGGGAGGAGAGAGGAGGGGGGAGGGAGAGAGGGGAGGGGAGGAGGAGGGAGAGGAGAGGAGGAGAGGGGGAGAGGGAGAAGAGGAGAGGAGAGGGAGAGAAGAGAAGAGAGGAGAGGGAGAGGGGGAGAGGAGAGGAGAGGGGGGATAAGAACAGGAGAGGAGGAGAGAGGAGAGGAGAGGGAGGGGTGAAAAAGAGATGGGAGTAAAAAAGTTTGGGATGGGACAGGAAAGAAGGTTCGGGGGAGGGGGGGGGGGGGAGAGAGGTAGATGGGGTTATAAAGTTTTCATACCCGCTTAAAACTAACGGGTGACACGGGTGTTGGTGAGATGGACCAGGTTTTCTGGTTCCCGTGGTGGAAGAGCTCAGCTAGAAGAGAGGGGTTCGAATCCTATTCTCCATTGCTGTTTGTTTGAACTGCGGTCTCGTTAATTGCAAAAATGGCTTGAATTACATATTCAAATACATGCGCACGCGCGCACACACACACACACACATACACACACACACACACACCACACACACACACACACACACACACACAACACACACACACACACACACCTACCTATATTCTCTCTCTCTCTCTCTCCCTCTCTTTCCCTCTCTCTCTCTCTCTCTGCCTGTTTCTGTCTCTCTCCCTATTCTCTCTCTCTCTCTCTCTCTCTCTCTCTCTCTCTCTCTCTCTCCCTCACTCCCCCCCCCCCCCCCCCTTCTTTAAACACAAGCCCCACCCACCGCGATCTCTCTCATTCTCCAGACAAAGACATCATCACAGGTTTGTTCCATGCCCCCTGTTATACGCAATAACTAACTTCTGTCTCTCCAACACCCAGCTCTCTCTCTCTCTCTCTCTCTCTCTCTCTCTCTCTCTCTCTCTCTCTCTCTCTCTCCAAGACGGCTTTCCACACATCTTTCTGTGAGAAACGCATATCACCTATAACCAGTTGTCCACATCAAGTGTTGAAGGAGTGAATAAGCGCGGGGGTCGACCTGTTCGCGTACTATGTTAGTTCTCACCTGGTACGTGAAGTGCGTGTGAAATGGAAGCTTGAAAGCGACTCGTCGGGGCGGCATAGTGTTGGCAAGCGCCGATGAAGGGTCTCTAAAACGTGGTCTCTAACACGTGGGTTTCACTGGCACACGATAGGCGAAGGAGGATAAGGAGGAGGAAGAGGTGGAGGAGGAGGGAGGATGGAGGAGGAGGACAAAGGAGGAAGTGGAGGAGGAGGAAGAGGAGGAGGAGGAGACAGAGGAGGAAGAGGAGCAGGAGGAGGAGGAGGACGACGACGAGTAACTGTTAAAACTCTCTGTCTGTCTGTATGTCTGTCTGTCTGTCTGTCTGTCTCTCTCTCTCTCTCTCTCAGTTTGTCTTTCTGTCTGTGTCTGTCTCTGTCTGTCAGTCCTCTTGTGTGCTGTGTGTGTGTGTGTGTGTGTGTGTGTGTGTGTGTGTGTGTGTGTGTGTGTGTGTGTGTGTGTGTGTGTGTGTTCTCTGTGTGTGTCTGTGTGTGTGTCTCTCTCTCTCTCTAACTCTCTCTCTCTCTCTCTCTCTCTCTCTCTCTCTCTCTCTCTCTCTCTCTCTCTCTCTCTCTCTAGCTACTTCATTTCTCCACAAACCTTCACGTGAAATGTATAGTTATGCGTGCATTAAAAGAGAGGACAAGTGGGAGTGAGTGAGAGAGAGAGAGAGAGGAGAGAGAGAGAGAGAGAGAGAGATTGATAGTCACTTTGTTGACAACTAAAAAAAGAATCAAATCAGACGACGAATTGTTTCAAAACAAAAGGTCACAAGCACACGATGTTTTCGTTTTAAACATCTCTCTCTCTCTCTCTCTCTCTCTCTCTCTCTCTCTCTCTCTCTCTCTCTCTCTCTCTCTATCTCTATCTCTCTCTATCTCTCTCCCCCTCTCTCCTTCTCTCCCTCTCTCTCTACTTCTCTCTCTCTCTCTCTCTCTCTCTCTCTCTCGCTCCTCTCTCCATCTCTCTCTCTGTCTCTCTCCCTCTCTCTCTCTATCTCTCTCTCCCCCTCTCTCCCTTCCCTCTCTCTCTCTCTCTCTCTCTCTCTCTCTCTCTCTCTCTCTCTCTCTCTCCATTCCTATCCCGCTTTGTCCTTTATACAGTAGTACTTGTGGCTATTACCGTTAGTTCATTCTGCTTGAGTCTGTTTCTTTTTTTTTAATCTTATTCATTAGGCTTTTCTCTCGGTGGTTGAGGTCCGTCGATTTAGCGATACCCAAAGAGCACTAAGTTACAAACTATTTCTGAACTGTTCTTCCTTCATTAAAAACAAACAAACAAAAACAAACAAAAAAAAAAAGCATTTGCGAATGCCTCAGTGAAATCACCCTTTGGCGAACGAAGACTATTAGACCTCGATCAATACGAGCTTCTTAGTCAAGAGGATTTCTGGCATGGCTAGGTTTTTTTTGTTTTGTTTTGTTTTCTTTTTGTTTTCTTTCTTTTTGTCTCCTACATTCTTCTCTGCCAATTCTTTCGGAGAGTTTCCAATTCGTCCTCAGGATACTAAATGATTCAACGGGCAAACTAAACTCTTGAAGGAAGGTGAAATTGTAGTCAGAAGGATGGGGGGGGGGGGGGGGGGGGGGGGGGGGGGGGGGAAGGAAGGAAAGAAAGGAAAGAAAAGGAAGGGATGGGGTGGGGGTAGGGGGGAGGAGTTGGATGGGGGTGTTGAAGGAAGGGAGGGGAGGACGGAGAAGGAAACTGGATCAAAAGTACTACGAATGATGAGGTGTACACGAACAAAATCGAGCAGGAGAATAAATGATGAGCGAGGGATGAGTGAATAAATGAATGAATGAGTGAACGAATGAATGAATGAATGGGTGAACTGATGAACGGACGAATGAATAAATGAATGAATGAATAAATGAATATGTGGATGAGTAAGTGAGTGAGTAAATGAATGAATGAATGAATGAATGAATGAACGCAAAGGCGATCGAATGGACGGATAAACAAAATACGCAGAGACGATGTACAAGAGAAGTGGGGGAAAAAAGAATCGAAAAAAAAAAGGGAAAAGAAGAAAAAAAAAGGACTGTGCCTTCATTGTCCCATTCCCCATCCCTACAACCCCTTACCCCTTCTTTCCCAACGAGAGACAACAACAACAACAATGACAACGACAACGATAACGACAACAACAACAACAAAATGTCAGATACTATCTAAGGTCGACAATCGCGCTCTTCACTTCCCTTGGGGCGTGGCGACTGGTCACCGGGCGATACTGCTGTGACTTTGTTGGTACACAGGACAACTGATGCTTCTGTTCTTGTTGCTATTGGTGCTGTTGTTGTGGTGGTTATTGTTGTTGTTGTCCTTCTTCTTCTCCTCCTCGTTTCCTCCTCCTCCTCTTCTTCCGCCTTCTTCTTCTTCTCTTCTTCTTCTTCTTTCTTCTTCTTCTTCTTCTTCGTCGCGTCGTCGTCGTCGTCGTCGTCGTCGTCGTCGCTGCCGCCGCCGCCGTCGTCGTCGTTGTCATTGTCGTCTATGTGTCGAAGTCCCAGTCATCGTCATTGTCATCTTCGTCTTCGTCTTCTTCTTCTTCTTCTTCTTCTTCTTCTTGTTTCTTCTTCTTCTTCTTCTTCTTCTTCTTCTTCTTTTCTTCTTCTTCTTTCTTCTTCTTGTCTCTTCTTCTTCTTCTTCTTCTTCTTCTCCTCCTCCTCCTCCTCCTCTTCCGCCTTCTCCTACTCCTACTCCTTCCTCCTGTTCCTCCTGCCCCCCTCCTCCTCCACTCCTCCTCCTCCTAGTTCTTGTTGTTCTTCCTCTTATTACTGACAATCATTGTTGTTGTTGTTATTGCTATCATCATCATCATCATCATCATCATCATCATCATCATCATCATCATCGTTGTTATTGCTATTATTGTTGTTGTTGTTGTTTTTACTTATTGTTGTTCGTTCGTCGTTGTAGTTGTATTTTCTACAGACGATTGATAAAAAGGATCGTGCTATGGAGTTCGGCTCAGTCTGAAATTCCATGACGGCGTATCTTCCCTTATTCAATCGATGGCGACCGTATTTCAATATCAACCAGGCTGGAGAGATACGGACACCTGTAGCGCTGGTCATGTCTCTCCAGAGACAGAAATGTGAAAGTGGTGTACTCCATGGCTCCGTGGTTCTTTCCACTCTTCCAGTACCACCATCCACGTCTGCCAGGACTGGGAAACCCGATCATGGTATTGGTTCTGTCGCATAGCCACAAGAGTGAGGCGATATTCCCTGAACGCCACGACGTATGAATGATGGTGGTGCTGGAGGTTGGCCTTTGCATTTTGGAGCCATCCAAGTTTTTCCTTTGGTTTCCCCTTTGCCTCTAAAACCACCCCTTCATTCCTGTCGACCCCAGCCCCTGCCTGCTGGTCTGAGTGTGTGTGACCTCTTGTTTCCCTGACCTGGAGGTTTTCCTTGGCCACGTCCACTGGCTCCCGAACTTTCCATTTTTTCCGTGAAGTCTTTAGCTCAGGGAGAGGACAGTCTTTGGAGTCCTTCAGCATGGTGAGTCATCTTGTTTTACCAGCTGTGTACTCCTCAAGGTTGTCTTTAGCTCAGGCTGGACTGTCTGTGGAGTTCTCAAGCATAGTTAGTAAGCTTGCTTTACCCCGCTTTGTACTCGAGTGTGTCATTAGCTCAGGCTGGACTGTCTTTGTATTCCTCCAGGTTGAAATCAGGTGTGTTTTCAGCTTTTTGCTTGGTGGCAATAGAGCGCAACGTCACCGAGGCCATTTCCTGGTGTGCTTGTTGATGCTTGGCCTCCATTGATTGCCCTGTGCTATAGTGTTGGTTGATGTTTGGCCTCCATGGATTGCACGGGGCTATAGTGTTGGTTGATGTTTGGCCTCCATGGATTGCCCTGTGCTATAGTGTTGGTTGATGTTTGGCCTCCATGGATTGCCCTGTGCTATAGTGTTGGTTGATGTTTGGCCTCCATGGATTGCACGGTGCTATAGTGTTGGTTGATGTTTGGCCTCCATGGATTGCACGGGGCTATAGTGTTGGTTGATGTGGCCTCCATTGATTGCCCTGTGCTATAGTGTTGGTTGATGTTTGGCCTCCATTGATTGCACGGGGCTATAGTGTTGGTTGATGTTTGGCCTCCATTGATTGCCCTGTGCTATAGTGTTGGTTGATGTTTGGCCTCCATGGATTGCACGGTGCTATAGTGTTGGTTGATGTTTGGCCTCCATGGATTGCACGGTGCTGTAGTGTTGGTTGATGTTTGGCCTCCATGGATTGCACGGTGCTATAGTGTTGGTTGATGATGTTTGGCCTCCATGGATGCACGGTGCTATAGTGTTGGTTGATGTTTGGCCTCCATGGATTGCACGGTGCTATAGTGTTGGTTGATGTTTGGCCTCCATGGATTGCACGGTGCTATAGTGTTGGTTGATGTTTGGCCTCCATGGATTGCACGGTGCTATAGTGTTGGTTGATGTTTGGCCTCCATGGATTGCACGGTGCTATAGTGTTGGTTGATGTTTGCCTCCATGAATTGCCCTGTGCTATAGTGTTGGTTGATGTTTGGCCTCCATGAATTGCCCTGTGCTATAGTGTTGGTTGATGTTTGGCCTCCATTGATTGCACGGGGCTATAGTGTTGGTTGATGTGTGGCCTCCATTGATTGCACGGTGCTATAGTATTGGGTACCCTGCTTGTTGCCTTACTTCTTTACTGTTTACTCTTCCCTGCCTCCTTTCAGATCTACTTTCGTTTCGATCAAATGGAGGTGACCTGTATTTCTTTCTGTTCGTCCTTGTTCTTGTCTGACTATGATTCATTCAAGATCGAAAAGGCTGTGCCAGTCTGGAATCAATGTTGATTTATAATTGTTCATTTCTCCAGTCGTTGTCGCTGTGTAGATGCTTGGAACATCCTTTTGGGGGGGAATGTTTCTTGTTTGTTCTGTGTGTGCTCAGTGCTGTCATGTCTGCTGAGTTCCGCCGAGGACATTGACGAACAAAGTACACAAGACACGATGCATTTCGACCTCTTGGGTCTTCTTCAAGTGAAAACAAGTGAAAATAGGTAACATTTAACATTTAGGACAGTACAAACAAA
>JADBJO010001725.1:17500-25000 GCA_016801955.1 Conus betulinus | reverse complement strand
ATCGTATCATCGTCAGAGGATAGCCAACTCTACAGATTATGTTATTTAGCAGCAAATATGTTGAAAAGTTGATATTTTTCTCTGATATCATTATAAGCTGTACAGTGGAATATAAAGAGAAGAGAGAGAGAGAGAGAGAGAGAGAGAGAGAGAGAGAGAGAGAGAGAGGAGAGAGAGAGAGAGAGAGATCATCTTACTCCCAAGGGTAACAAATAAGCAAGCGGATGCTTTTTTTCATCTGGCCATTGTTCCCTCAGGGACTAAGATACTAACATGGAACACTATTACACAATATATACATATATACAAAGAGACAGACAGACAGACAGACAGACAGATAGACAGAGTGTCTGACAGACAGAGATGTGCACTGTGGCGTATTTAAGGATGGAGTCACAAGCCCTGTGATATTTATTCTTCCAGCGCGAGTTACGTATAGCAGCTTTGAGAGACTGCAATGACTAACACGTCTTGATAGACGTAGGTAGAGAGTTCCAAGGTTGGGTTTGAATAAATCGATAAGCACCCCTGGTACAATATGCTGAGAACGATTGTGCTTTGTTTCAACCTGAGCAAGATATGATGATGCCATGTTTGTATTGATCTTAAACGTACACAACGTTTTTGTATGGCGGTTATCTGTTTTTCGCTTGTTTGTTTGTTTCTTTGTTTGTTTTTCGTGGTTGATGAAGAGTCGTCGAGTAAAATCAACTTTGATGCCCATCTATGTTTAGAAACAGTTGTTTAAAAATCATTATCGCTGGTGTCACTGTAGATTGTAGACATGCAGTTAATATCAGAAAGACGATGAGTTTTTTAAAAAAAAACTTCCAAGCATTAACTGTCCTTCAAATATTTTGATTTAATTAGCAGAAACTAATTAAATGCCAACTGTTCGTAGACATGATTGATGAGTGACTGCCGTGTTAAATGTCGTCAATGATTGTGCCCAGGACATCATGCTTCCTGGCCTGCTTGAAAGATTGAAAGCCGACGTTTAATTCAAACCTTCAAGTGCGGGGCTTACGTTAGCGCTTTTATCCAGATGTTAAGGTAATACTTTTTGTTTTATGCGGACTACGGGACGTGTGATTGATTACACCACTCTGAGACATCGTTCTCACTTGCAGTAATGATTGTACAGATTTGATGTCTTCATCACATTAGAAAAGAGAACTGTCATTTGCAAATACATCACAGATGACAATATTATGCGATCTATGCGTAGGCAAATCATTTATGAAAATATACAACAGAGAAGAGGCCTGAAATCAGAGCCTTGAGATACACCACCATCTGTTATTCTTATAGATGAATAGGTACTGTTCAAGTAGACACGTTGGATTCTGTTCTCAAGGAATGGAATGTAACGACTGTAGGATTTTGAGCGAACACAATCATGGCTTTTCGCAACATGTTTTGGTCCACAACATCAAATACCTGCCTACTAAAAAAAAATAGATTTCCAGTAATATTGCCTCGATTAATGGCAGACTCGTACCACGTATACCACGGAGTCGATTTACGACACTACGATTGAAAGCGATTGAAATGAGTGAAAGCATTTGGGTTGTTCCATGCATTGAGTTGGATGTTTACGGATGCCATTCTCCACAGGTTGAATACAAGTGACAATAGAAATCTCGGCCTACAATTGTGTAAATCCGTGAGAACTGTTGATTTCCGAGATAAAATCACTTGTGCTGTTTTTCATATCGGGCGAGACAACATTTGCCCTATACATATATGCCAACATATATCTGGCAATCAGCCGTGTAGGGTGATGTGACTCTTAGTCGGCCCTATAAATGCGTCTGAATGATTGCCCGTGCCCATAGCTGTCCTATTGTTCACTCTGGAACTTAAGAAGCCAGCTTGGATGGTATTTGTTGTTTGTTGTGTGGTGCTGCTGCTGCTGCTGCTGTATTTGTTGTTGTTGTCGTACCTTGGCTGAAAGACTGCCGAGATCATCCCAACAGCCGAAGCACATGAACACTATGGTACAAATGCATCAGCTGGGGATGAGAACATAACGTGTGAGACCAAGTAAATCTGAAGCAGGGAATTGTTCCTGGTGAAAACGATCAGAGAGCGGGCTGGAATCCCTCATCACTGGCATCGTTCTGTGACGTCAGACATGACCGTTGAAAGTGTCAGCCGGCCCAGTAATTGCTGCTGCGGGTATCTGATTTCCTGATTCGGCGTGGCGTGTATCGTCCTTAACAGCCCGGCCTAGTGACGCCATAGGTCTGCTGGCCATTATCCGTGTCTTAAAAAAAAAGTCTGGTTTTGCCTTTCTGACCCTACCCGATACTCTGTTCATCTGCTGTTTCTGGTCGGCCTCTTTCAGAGGGCAGGGCAGTGTGTGTGTGTGTGTGTGTGTGTGTGTGTGTGTGTGTGTGTGGGTGTGTGTGTGTGTGTGTGTGTGTGTATGTGGGGAGGGGTTTTTTTTTTTTTTTTTTATTTGTTTGTTTTTTTTTTTTTTGTTGTTGTTTGTGTTGTTGTGGTTTGTTTTTTGTTTGTTTGTTTTTTTTGCATGTCTCGGAGTCATTTCCACAGCGACGTCCTGTGTTAGCCGGTAATCAAGTATTCCTCGTTTAGCTCTCTGCTGTTGAAGTGCGCCATGTGTGTTGACCATGGCCAGAGAGAGAGAGAGAGAGGGGGGGGATTGGGGGGATGAAGAGGAGGGGGGGAGTGGGGGGGGAGGAAAGGGAGAGAGATGGAGGAGGGGACAAAAGGAGAGAGAGGAGAGGAATGGAGGAGAGAGAGAGAGAGAGAGAGAGGAGAGGGAGAGGGGAATGGGGGGGGGGAGAGAGAGAGAGAGAGAGAGGAGAGAGAGTCCAGAGAGAGACAGACAGACTAGGCGACACAGAGAGAGGGGGAGAGAGAGAGAGAGAGAGAGAGAGAGAGAGAGAGAGAGAGTCCACAGAGAGACAGACCGACAAGGCGACACGGAAAGAGGGACAGAGAGAGAGAGAGAGAGAGAGAGAGAGAGAGAGAGAGAGAGAGAGAGAGAGAGAGAGATGGATGGATGATGATTTATTCAATCGGGCCATGACCCCTTTTGAAGGAGTATGTGACAAAAATCACAGGCACAGCAAAGTCCACAATAAAAGTATAGGAGTGGGCCAAACGGAACACCGAAAATGCTAACAACAGAGTTATGAGCAATGCCCAGATGGAATTCTGAATGCTTTATACAAATGAAATGCCAACAGTTTGACAATATACAAAATGAACTGCCAACAGTTTGACAATATACAAATGAAATGCCAACAGTTTGACAATATACAAATGAACTGCCAACAGTTTGACGATGTACAAATGAACTGCCAACAGTTTGACGATGTACAAATGAACTGCCAACAGTTTGACGGTATACAAATGAACTGCCAACAGTTTGAAGATATACAAATGAACTGCCAACAGTTTGACGATATACAAAAATGAACTGCCAACAGTTTGACGATGTACAAATGAACTACCAACAGTTTGACGATGTACAAATGAACTGCCAACAGTTTGACGGTATACAAATGAACTGCCAACAGTTTGAAGATATACAAATGAACTGCCAACAGTTTGACGATATACAAATGAACTGCCAACAGTTTGACGATGTACAAATGAACTGCCAACAGTTTGACGATGTACAAATGAACTGCCAACAGTTTGACGATGTACAAATGAACTGCCAACAGTTTGACGATGTACAAATGAACTGCCAACAGTTTGACGATGTACAAATGAACTGCCAAACAGTTTGACGATGTACAATGAACTGCCAAACAGTTTGACGATGTACAAATGAACTGCCAAACAGTTTGACGATGTACAAATGAACTGCCAACAGTTTTGACGATATACAAATGAACTGCCAACAGTTTGACGATATACAAATGAACTGCCAACAGTTTGACGATATACAAATGAACTGCCAACAGTTTGACGATATAAATGAACTGCCAACAGTTTGACGATATACAAATGAACTGCCAACAGTTTGACGATGTTTTCACGGTTTGGTGACACAAGCAGTGTAAGTCTAAATAATGATGGCTGCGACCAGTGCTTCTTAGGAATCAATGATTTCTAAGATTTTTTTTTCAAAGCAGGACAACAATAAACAAACAGACCTCAGCTTCCCGTGCACTTTGACCTAATGGACAAATAAGATCACGTTCAGCATGCTGTTTGTAGCGAAAACGATCAGCAGCTATATCAGAGACTCCAAATCGAGATCTTGACACGATGTACTTTAAATGTCTGTCCATTTTCATTGGTACATATGTTGGAACACAATGGTTTCAGTTTCAGTTTCAGTTTCATCGAGGAGGTGTCACTGCGTGCGGGCTAGTCCATATACGCTAAACCACATCCACTAAGTTTTGAGCCCACACTACGCATGATTTTAAGCTGACAGAGAAATGAATTAACAACAGAGATGAGAGGATTGAAGAACAGAGGTCTCGTGGCTAAGACTCAGCAGATGTCTGACCTACGCATTAGCCCAACGCGCTGGTCAGACCTTGAGTGCCTACCGAAGATTTTTTTAACACAATGGAGCGAGTCAAACTGCCTGTACATGGCCGATACAGTACTTTAAAAAAATAATTCCTGTACAAGTCGAACCTTGCACTATCCTGCATATGAGGGTTCCACACTTGCCACCTGCAGTCTATCGATCTCGTGCGAAGCATGCGTGAAAAACCAGTTGCATCACCTACACCCTGCGTGAGCCACACACAACCTAATCCCTAGTTCGTACAGTTTCACTGTCACCTTTGTTACTCAGTTTACCTTGCCTCTTTCATCTGAAATCAGACAACATACTATCAGCTTTTTACGGTTGTCTTTGATTCTTGCATTCGTGTAAGGTTTAGCCAGTAAAGAACACATCTAATCACCGCATTTAGACTGATTGGAAACGTATTTGTCTCGCCATGTATCAAATCATTCGGCATTTGTAATGACGCACCAAGGCACTTCGTCAGAGCAAACAGATGGACCGTTTCACAGCTTAATGCTGATTTATGAAACCCCCACACTTCAGCACCACATTGTACAGTGAGCCACACCTGAGAATCCAACGATTTACCAAAAAACCTGAAGAGACTGATTTCCCGATCTAGGTAAATGTTGCATTGTATATACTACAGCTCGCTTTCCCTGCTTGAAAGATCTTTGCATTCAAGATTAAAACTTAGTCGTGTTGAGAACTAAATAATAATGTAATAATAATAATTAATGTAGATTTTTTGGGAGAGAGAAAGAACTAGTATCAGATTTTTTTTTCTACTATTTTTGTCAGGTTAATATTGTATAGACCGGAGGGAGAGAGAGAGAGAGAGAAAGAGAGAGAGAGAGAGAGAGAGAGAGAGAGAGAGAGAGAGAGAGAATAAAATTGTGTGCACCATGTCTCCTATTAGAAACAACTTCAGGCGTTAATTTATTAATGAACAGAGAAAAAAAAAAAAGGATGGGGCATACACATCGCCTTATTTCACTCCAACATTATGTTTCATCCGTTATAAATCCAGTGTTCCCTGACTCCCAGATAAACACCTTTAAAAAAATGATAATATTGCTTTTTGCCATGTTCACCTTTCACTGAAGTGAACTAGCAGCTCTTTAAAGATTATTCAGCAGAGTTTGGAGACCAGCGACAGTTTTGATTACAGGGCAACATCGTCTGCCAATAATTAAATGAATACTTTTAAAAAGTCTTAGTAAATTGTGCACTGTGTCTCCTATTAGAAACAACTTCAGACGTTAATTCATTAATGAACAGAGGGAGAAAAAAAAAGGATGGGGCTATACACATCGCCTTGTTTCACTCCACTAGTACATGGAATAAAATCTGAAATATGTCCCTCACAGCTAACTTTAGCTTTCACACTGTTGTACGTACTCATTACACATTGAAATAGCTTGAGAAAGAGAGACAGACAGACAGAGAAGAGAGAGAAAGGGGGAGAAAAGCTGAGAATCAGAGACAGACAGACGGGCACAGAGAGACAGACAGACCGAAAGAGACACAGAGAGAGAGAGATCAGAGAAGAGAGAGAGAGAGAGAGAGAGAGAGAGAAATCAAGAATCCAGAGTGAGAGAGAGAGAGAAAAACAGACAGACAGACAGACAGACGGACAGACAGAAGCCAAGAGAGAAAGAGAGAGAGAGAAGCCAAGAGAGAGAGAGAGAGAGAGAGAGAGAGACAGACAGAGAGACAGAGAGACAGACAGAGAGAGACTGAGCCAGAGAGAGAGAGAGAGAGAGAGGAGGAGGAGGAAAGGAGGGAGGAATGGAGAGGGTTTGTTGCGTGCAACGATCATTGAAACATCATTACAGAAGATAGAAAGCGGAACAGGCTTAACAGTGACAGAGTCCAGTCAACCAGTGGCTGCCGTTCATATTTTATCACGTGATTCACTCCAGTAAACAGAGTTATCTGCCGGGTCGTCGATCACGGAAAAAGCTTCCTCCTTCAGGGAATTGTGAGTATGGGTGGCCGTCCAACAGTGGAAATAACATAACCGCGATTTTCAATGAAAGCGTGAGAACGCTTGATTTAATGAAAATATCAACATGTTTTGAAATTATTTACAAGGTCTTTTTGCAGTAAGGAACCATTAAGATATTACTCTATAGCCATAACACTTAGACCGAATGAACAAGTATCAGATTTTTTTTCTACTGTTTTTGTCAGGTTAACTGAATCAATATATGATTTGATGCCAAACTTAGCGTCTGGATCAAATACCGTTGAAATTTTACCCCTCTGTGTGTGTGTGTGTGTGTGTGTGTGTGTGTGTGTGTGTGTGTGTGTGTGTGTGTGTGTGTGCGCGCGCGTCTCTCTCTCTCTCTCTCTCTCTCTCTCTCTCTCTCTCTCTCTCTCTCTCTCTCTCTCTCTCTCTCTATCTATGCCGTTCCGTGATTTGGAATCCACAACGCGATGTGCTTCTTTGGCATGTATGGTGATATTCCTGTTGTCATCCTTTTTGTATGTACAGTCCCTATCCTCTTCGTGTCCCGACCTTGTGAACGGGCTTTGTAAAGCTTGTCACAATAGACCATCATCCATCCATCCATCCATCCATCCATTCATTCATTCGTTCATTCATTCATTCATTTCATTCGTTCATTCATTCATCCCATTCATTCATTCTCTCATTCTCTCTCTCGTCTCTCTCTCTCTCTCTGGATTCTCGACCTTCTCTCTCTCTCTCTCTCTCTTTCTCCTCTCTCTCTCTCTCTCTCTGGTGAGAGAGAGAGTATGTGTGTGTGTGTTAGTGTGTGTGAGTGTGTGTGTGTGTGTATAAGTGTGTGTATGCGAGTCTGTCTCTGTGTGTGTGTGTGGGGGGGGGGGGGGGCGGGTCTGCGCGCGCGCGTGTTGTGTGTCTGTGAGAGAGAGAGAGAGAGAGAGAGAGAAAGAGAGAGAGAGAGAGAGAGAGAGAGAGAGAGAGTGTGTGTGGTGTGTGTGTGTGTGTGTGTGTGTGTGTG
>JADBJO010001725.1:2500-12500 GCA_016801955.1 Conus betulinus | reverse complement strand
ATATATACACACACACACACACACATATATATATATATATATATTGGTAGATAGATAGACAGATATATACATATACATATATATATTTATATATATATATACATATAATGTATCTGTGTGTATATGTATGTGTGTGTGTGTGGTGTGTGTGTGTGTGTGTGTGTGTGTGTGTGTGTGTGGGAGGAGAGAAGAGAGAGAGAGATAGAGAGAGAGAGAGAGAGAGAGAGAGAGAGGGGTAAACAGACACAGATATTGAATATGTTGCGCGCATCTCTCTCTCTCTCTCTCTCTCTCTCTCTCTCTCTCTCTTCCTCTCTCTCTCTCTCTCTCTCACACACACACAACACACCACACACACACACACACACACACACACCACACACACACACACATTACACAGCTGTGCTGCAGGCAGGTGCAAGCATGTGACTCATAATTGTTTTCTTCTCATGCCTGGTGGCTATTATATCACCTCAGCATTGAACTCAACTCAACAATGTGTTGAGGGGGAAAGACCAACTGTTATTATCGTTCTGATTTGTAATGATCGTTACTATTACTCTTTTCATGGCAAAACCCTACGCTTACGATTATTATAATTATTATCATTATATTATTATTATTATTATATTATTAGTATCGTCTGATATCGTAGTTTTGTTTATGATTACTCTTTTTATGACAAATCTTGTTCTTATCAAGAAAATTATGATTTAGTTTGGGGGTGGAGGTGGGGTTTTTGTTGTTATTGTTTGTTTTGTTTTTGTTTTGTTTTGTTTTTGTTTTTGTAGGGCTTTTTTGTTGTTGTTTTTTTTTTAACCAGCAGCTCACGTAGACAGCCTGCTTTGTTGTGTGATTCCACAACGCAGAATCATTATTTTTGTCATCAAAAATAGCTATTTTTTTTCACACACACACACACACACACACACACACACACACACACACACACACACACACACACAAGAAAAACCGATAGTTATTGTTGTCTTTACAATATCTTCTTCTTCTCTCTTCTTCTCTTCTCCTCTTCTTTCTTCTTCTTTCTTCTTCTTCTTCGTACGCAGGCTGATACCCCTGCGGACACTCCCTATATGGACAGGCAAGTATTAATCCCATCTACCCTACAAAGGAATGGAGTTTTGTGTGCAAGACCGTTTTTTTTTTATCCCGCCATTAAGGCACCCATGCTCCATCTTCGGGAAGGTGCATACTATGTGTAACGTGTCATCCATACCAACGGCCAAACTGGCCTTCTCTTCCGAAAGTTGGTGATGGGATTTTAACGTATGTGCACGATGTTATGCGTGCGTTCATACACACGGACACCTCGGTTTATAGTTTTTTCATTCGAAGGACTGTGTGGGGAAAATGGAGTCAGAACTAATGATATGTTCTTAATTTTCGTGGATGATTAATTTTGTCGTTTTATTTTTTGAGGGCGTGCGCGATGTGACAGGAGATGAACTGCCGTGAAAGCTAACCATGCACACAAACCAATCCTGTCTTCTCTACTGAACCACTGCACGGTCTGCCGGCAGAGATCTGACATCATCGTTATTTTCTCTCCGCTTGACTTATCGTGATTTTAAGACTGATCACGAGGGCAATGGCGTTCATGTTTTCTCTCTCTCTCTCTCTCTCTCTCTCTCCCATCTCGCGTCTCTCTCTCTCTCTCTCTCTCTGCTTGCCTGTCTGTCTGTCTGCATATTGTGTCTGTCTATCTATCTGTCTGTCTGTCTACCTGTTTGTCTGTCTGTCTCCCTCTCTCTCTCTCTCTCTCTCTCTCTCTCTGTCTGCATCTCTCTGTCTCTGTCTGTCTGTCTGCTGTCCGTCCGTCTCTCTCTCTCTCTCTCTCTGCATCTTTCTGTCTGCATCTCTATGTCTCTGTCTGTCTGTTCGTGCGTCCGTCCGTCCGTCCCTCTCTCTCTCTCTCTCTCTCTCTCTTCTGCTCCTCTCTGCATCTCTCTGTGCGGTCTCTGTCTGTCTGTCTGTCCGTCTCTCCTCTCTCTCTCTCTCTCTCTCTCTCTCTCTCTCTGTCTGCATCTCTCTCTCCTGTCTGTCTGTCTGTCTGTCTGTCTGGAACCAGGAACATTTATCATGTTCTTCTAGTATATTATTTAGTATCTAATCGGTGGCAAAGAGGCATCCTAGCAAGATTCATGACGAGAAACACTGGGATGAAATGCTCACAAAACATGGTACCTAAATGATGTTGCTCTGTTGATGATTCATGTCCATTGGGTAACGACGTGGGAACTAGAGAAGATGAGTTACATTTTGTTGTTGTTGTTGTCGTTGTTGACTTGTCTCGCTTATGGGAACATTAGAAAAAAAAAATCATGAGTCTTTGACCATAACACAGTCAAGAGTGAAAACCCTACCAATCTTTTGCAAGTTTCCAAATGGAGTGACTGAGGGCGGAAAATGAAGCAAAAGAGAAGCAAGGACGGTACGAACATCCTGAATGTGATTTGTTTTTGCCTGAAAGAAGACCCAAGAGGTCGAAATGCATTGTGTCTTGTCCTGTGCTTTGTTTGTCTATGTCCTTGGCGGTAACTAACCCCCTCTCTTTCTAAATATTTACCAACAAATGATGAAACATTGTTAAAGATGCTGGCAAAAATTGATATGAACAGAAGCGCTAGATACGCGTAAAAGAAAATCATGAATGAATAAAAGTTCAAAACACTGAGGGGATATCAATCATATTCTCTTCTGCTATTGTTTAGAATGCTTATTTGACCTTGAAGCTCGATGGTACAAGTGAATGGTTCTCAGAATACCAAGCCAGGTAAAACTATCTATGTAGAGAATGTGTGTGACTGGGGGGGGGGGGGGGGGGGGGGGGGGGGGGGTGGGGGGGGGTGGTGTAAATGCGCGCGTGCAAGTCCACGGGAGATAGGATGGATCAGTGTGCGCATGTGAAGGGAATGGTGGTTGTGTGAGAATAATTTCGTATACTAAACCATAGACAGGAAACACAAATGAGTGATGGAAATGGAAATGATTTCTTAAATTTGATTTAGTTGTGTAGATACCTAGTTTGCAGTTTTTCTTTTGTTTTGTTTTTTTCTATTCAAAAAAAAAAAAAAAAAAAGACAGTGTACCCCCTTAAATAAATGTTAGCGAATCGCCCAGAGAAACGTGGACAAATGAGTCACAAGACAAAACACAACGCGTTTCGACCTCTTAAATCTTCTTCAGGTAAGACACAAACGAATAGAACAACGAACATTCACCTAGCTTTGATCGCTTCACAATTCAGCGCAAGGAAGAAGGCGGTTCGCTAACATTTATTTAAGATTTGTTTAGATTTCCGCCTGTAGTCGTCTCACTTTACAACTAGTGTACCCCCTTTGACAAAAAGGCTGTGAGCCAGTGTCTGTAAATAGATGTCAGTGTCAGTGTCTGTCTCAGTCTTTTGTCTCTGTCTGCCCCCCCCCCCCCCCCCCCCCTCTCTCTCTCTCTCTCCTCTCCTCTCTCTCTCTCTCTCTCTCCTCCATCCATGTGTCTAATAGTTTTGTGTAGTGCATATACGTGTAATAGCTTTTTCTTTCCTTTTTCTTACTGAGAATTATTCTTGTGTGTTGTATTACAGGTGTCACCCCTTCAGTATGGGCTATGGCCTTTATCTGAATAAATCATTGGCATTCGCATTCGCATTCTCTCCATGTGTCTATCTGTCTGTCTGTACGATGTCATACAATTTTTTTAATATAAAAACAAAATATAATTTTTCCAACAGACATTAGCAATCAAGGTCAAGGACAGTGACGAATTTAGATTTTTAAATAATTCTTTCAAAATTACTTGCACACCGAAAACAATATCACCAAAGATAACAAACAAACAAAATAAAACAGAAAAAAGATTTAGAGTAGGGTCGATCTGGCGTAAATGATCTGAAGATTAAAAGAGAATAATGTGTTCAATGTAAATCTCTGTACAAACGATGTCTTTGTGTGTGATTAAAACTGAACCTCATTGAACTATGAGGGTTACAGATTCACCAGAGAAAAAAGATTATATATTCAGTGACTTGAGGTCAGATAGTCAGCTGATGCCATAGACAATGTTTAATGTGTAGTGAATTGTTAGTGCCATCAGAAATGTAACCAGGTATACTTCTCTTCACTGCCGCACAAAAAAGAATATGTCATTGCATATTCAAATCAATTTAAGATTATTGCTATATCATTATTATTAAGAGTACTTTATATAGTGTCTATCCCCGGCCAGAGACCAAGCTCTAAGCGCTTTACAACCCGCATTCTCGTTTACACAACGGGCTGCCTACCTGGGTAGAGCCGACTGAAGAGCTGCCTGTTGGTGCTTCATCCAGTCGTTTCCCGTGCCATTTAGTCAACATCGTTCATTCAGTTCAACAACTCTTTCATTCTTACGATTTTTTTCACGCAGAGCGCATGCTATGTGTAACGTGTCATCCGTACCAACGGCCAAACTGGCCTTCTCCTCCGAAAGTTGGTGATGGGATTTTACATGTGTGCAAGATGCTATGCGTGCGTTCACACACGGAACCTCGGTTTGTAGTCTCATTCGAAGTACTGTTGGGGAAATGGAGTCAGAACCAATGTTAACTCCGAAGGGAAAAAAAAGACCCCTGTACCGAAACGGCCCCAGCAGCGATTCGAACCCGCAACCCCAGGATCACCAAGTTTACGAGTCCGGCGCTCTACTAGCCGGACTATTCCGGCCCCAAACATACTTAAAATCCTCAACTAATTAACCATACGCTTACTCGCACGTATATTTAAGGGCTAGAGACGTTGCATTCAATTATTGCAATTGTCATTCTTCCACTCTTTCGGTCTCTGTCTGTCTGTCTGTCTGTCTGTCTGTCTGTCTGTCTGTCTCTCTGCCTGTCGTTCCGTCCGTCCGTCCATCAGTCCCTCCCTCCCTCTCTCTCTCTCTCTCTCTCTCTCTCTCTGTCTGTGTCTCTCTCTGCACTCTCTCTCTCTCCTCTCTCTCTCTCTCTCTCTCTCTTCCCTTCCCTTCTCCGTCGCCACGCTCTCTGCTCTCTCTCCCTGACTGTCTGCCTTTGTGTACGTCTTTGTGTCTGTCTGTCTGTCTTTGTCTCTTTCTCCGTCTCTGTCTCTGTCTGTCTTTCTCTCCCTCTCTCCGCCTCTCTCTCCCCCCCCCCTCTCTCTCTCTCATTCCCTCCATCCTTCCCCCTCTCTTTTTTTTCTTTTTCTCTCTCTTTCTCTCTCACCCTCCTAGCGTGTTGATTTGCTAATGAAGCTGTCCCACTTTAAAGCAATAAATTACTTCATTAGTTCATTGGTTCTCTCTCTCTCTCTCTCTCTCTCTCTCTCTCTCTCTCTCTCTCTCTCTCTCTCTCTCTCTCTCTCTCTCTCTCTCAGGGAGCCAATTTGCAAATCAAGGTGTCCTACTTTAAGCAATGAATATTTCATTTGTTCATCTGTTCTGTGTGTGTGTGTGTGTGTGTGTGTGTGTGTGTGTGTGTTGTGTGCGCGCGCGCACACACGCGTGTATGTGCGCGTGCGCGTGTGTGTGTGTGCGCGCGCGAGTATATGTGTGTGTGTGTGTGTGTGTGTGTGTGAGAGAGAGAGAGAGAGAGAGAGAGAGAGAGAGAGAGAGAGAGAGAGAGAGAGAGAGAGAGAGAGATTCAGTGTTTTCTACTTTCACCCAAATCGGTTTCTTGTTTTTATTGTTCAGTGGTGGGGCTTTTTCTTTTTTCCTTCGTCAAAGGTTTCGCATGAATAGCCTTATTTGTGTTTCTTGGTTGATTGGTTCATTGGTGGTTTGGCTGGTTTTTACTATAATCCTTCTTTGTTCTTGTCGGTCGTTCTCTTATCATTGAGACGGTGTACCTTTCTGAGCAGTGTTCTGTGTATCAAACACAAACAGTCCAGCCTAACCAGGAAAGAACACATTCCGCAATTCTGTTCATTTCATCGCAGCTATGTTTCTTTCATGGCCAAACGAGTGAAGCTGGCGGCAGCCATGTTTGTTTACATACGGAAAGCGAGAAGTGCGCAAACCCAGTGCGTGCTCTTGACTGTTGTGCTTTTACAGATTCTTCTCTGTGCCGGTGACATAGAACTGAATCCTGGGCCTGACAAGGAAATCGAAACTTTATTACAGACTATGTTCTCTTCACAGTACGACAAATTATTGGAGCTGTTCGAGGAAAAACTGAACGAGCGACTACTTGTATTGAACAACACATTACTGGAAAAGATAGACAGTGTATTTTGTGACATCCGCGATCAAGTGCAAACGGTGCAGTCAAAAACAGCCAAACTGGAGGATGATTTTCGTACTGTGACACGGGAAATGAAAACGTTTCACACTTTCATTAGCAGTACGGAAGAAAAAGCTAGCCTCAATCACAAAAGACTTTGAAAACCAACTCGACAAAATGGAAGCGCAATCGCGTCGCGATAATGCGAGGTTTTTCAATATCTCAGAGACTGAAGATGACAATTATGACTTATTTGTTGAGAAAATCCTTGATGTATTGCAAAACACAGTCCCTGGCAAGCGATGGAGACATGAAGACATCGTGCACGCCAATCGTTTGGGACGAAAAAAAGAACTGGAAATAACATTAGACCACGTCCAGTGATAGTCAGGTTTTCCAGATGGAGGGACAAAATGGATATTTTAACGAAAGGGCGTGATGGACTGCAGAAAAAAAGGAGTTCAGGTGGCAGGAGACCTGACGACCAAAGCAGCAGAAAACGGTTCAAGAGTACAGAGACAGAGGCATTCGTGCCTATTACAAGGGGAACCAGCTTGTGGTTGCAGGCCCCCTTCGATACCATCCCTTGAACCGTGGCACTTTTGCCGAAGTACTTCGCGGGGGGGGTGACAACACCACAGGACGTACCGAGCTGCACACTGATCAGCAGCAACGTCATTCAAGAGCATCCCAGGGATACCAGTACAACAGACCATATACCCCCCCCGACTACACGGAATACCCCAGTCATCACTGGGATAGTGGAGGCATCAACAACTGGTACCAGGGTACTGGCCCTGGCGGAGGGATCGAGAGTGAAGTGGGCAGGGGGGATTATGGGAATGGTCCCTACTACTACTCAATATCACTCCACGGGGCAGGACTATAAAAATCATCCCCAGTTTGACAGCCACCCTCTAAACCACGCGAACCTCATTCCTGTGCCTACTGTTGCTGAGGAAGTCAGCCAACCTGTAGCAGTGAGAGCTTGTGATTCATCGCCATCACCTTCAGGATTCCCTTCTGTTCCCCCTGACTGTGGCACGAGTGTTTCTCGGTCAGGGCCAGGGTGGGATACCATACATCACACAGTCACTGCAGAGGCCGCCACCTCGGAGAAACAGATCACAGACACACTATGCAGCGGTGATCTGAGGGAGCCTGCTGGTGCTACCTGTCCAGGAAGCTCTATTGATTTCGAAGTTGCTGAGAAAACCACATCTGAAAAACCGTGCAGTGATGCTGAAAACAGACCTCTGATCGTGATGAAAAACAACAGCACTCCGTCGCACCGGCAGATACAGCTGCTCCTTGCACGAGTCACCCCGGGGGTACATGAGGCATCTCCTGCAGCAGAAGCTGGTATACGTGTGTCACCTGCGTTTGGCGCTAGTGACGAAAACACTGATCGTGAAAACTCTAGCGCCACATCTCCTAAGGAGCACATTTCCAGTGCATCCGCGGAAGACTGCCCTACCCAGCCTGAGCAATTGACTGTTGTTGCTACCCATTCCATTGACGAGATCCGGACTTCGCCAGTCCCAGTGAGTCAAGACAGAACTCGAAGTCATACCCGTACGGCTAGTGTTCAGAGACGTCTTAGAAGTGCGTCAACGTCACATACCCACGATAGAAGGCAGCTGACATTGGCTGAGAGTGTGTCTTTCCATCTGCACCCTATTTATTCCCCAACTATGATGTGTTTGTCTCCCCTGCTGTTAGTTTGTCAGATGCTGTAACTGCACGATTATCTGGTGGTCTTATTCTTATGGTTAGAAAAGAACTTATGAAATATGTGGAAAGAATACCCCTCGAATATGACAATATAATAGCATTAAGCCTTGATAAGGAACTAATGAAAACAGAAGGCCATGTTGTCTTAATGGGCATTTATTTACCCCCAAGTTCGTCCAGCTACTACAAAGAAACAGATTTATAATGGTGTCGCTATGCTGGAGCAATGTATTTTGGAAGTGATTGAGAGTGTGGGTGATGTTTCGTTCATTCTATTTGGTGACTTTAATGCACGTACTGGCTGTTCCAACACCATTGAATATGATGTCGTGACGATCTCATCGAAAGCGTCGGTCATCAGGACCATACCAGTGAACGTGGCAGACGATTATCTAAAGATCGTGTGTNGGTGACTTTAATGCACGTACTGGCTGTTCCAACACCATTGAATATGATGTCGTTGACGATCTCATCGAAAGCGTCGGTCATCAGGACCATACCAGTGAACGTGGCAGACGATTATCTAAAGATCGTGTGTTGAATGATTTTGGAAAATATTTGTTGAATGTATGTGATGAATTTGGTTTTTCTTATAATGAATGGGGCTTTTGAAGATGATAAATCCTCGAACTTCACGTACATCTCCAACACTGGCTGTAGCGTTGTAGATTACTTTATTGTTTCAAAAAATCTACAACGGTTTCCTCTGAAATGATTATACAGCAAAATAGAACACAAACATATGCCAATAGAGCTTTCTTTTCATTCAAATGTCTCTGACTCCATGCTAAAAGTACAAACTGTTAGATTCGAAAAAATATCAATGGAAGAAAGAACATCTAGATGAGTTTCTTTCCAATATTGGAACAGACCTAACAAAACAAATGTTTAGAGAAGCCGAAAACTTAATTGATATTGACGTAAACGAGTCACTTGGTAAATTTAACGAAGCTCTTTTAAATGCAGGTGCAAGTATGAAGACAGTCATCAACACTGGGCAACCTCAAAATCAAAAATGGTTTGACAAAGATTGTAGAGACTGTAGAAAAGACGTACGTCAAAAGTTTGAGGAAATTTAATAACACTGACGATCCAGATGACAACCAGTCATACCTGGACAACCGCAGAGAGTACAAAGAACTCCTGAGGCAAAAAAAAAGGCAAAGCATGATCGCGAACTTCTTAGCTCGTTACAGGAAACTATCAAAAATCCGACAGCATTCTGGACAAAAAATAAAGAAATATCTTGGCATAAAATCCGTAGCTAACGCAATAAGCAAGCAACAATGGTTTTGAACATTTTCAGAAGATATTTAATGATCATGAACACTCAATCACATGTGATAATGAAACAGCTGAGACAACTCGTGATAAGGATATCGATATAGAACCTTTAGAAAAAAAGACATTTCTGAGCATGAAGTTTACACTGCGATTCGAGCGTTAAAGAATAATAAATCTGCAGGTCCAGATGGTATTATCAGTGAATTCTTTAAACACTCTGCTGTGAGCGTTTGTTTCTTATCTTACAAAAATTTTTCAATAGGTTATTTTCCACGGGATTATATCCCGACTGTTGGACAGAAGCATAATTCAACCTTTATATAAAAAGGGTGATAAAGAAAATCCTGACAATTATCGAGGAATATCATTATTAAACATTTCCAGCAAAATATACAGTCATGTCCTTAATAATCGCTTAAAACAAATGGTTAGAATCAAATCATCTGATTGGAGAGAACCAAGCAGGTTTCCGTAAAAAAAGCACAATCGATCATATATTTACGCTATTCTCACTTATAGAAAAACAACTCGTATACCATAAAAAGATGTATGTTGCTTTTATCGACTTTCGCAAGGCGTTTGATTCTGTAGATAGAACCAAACTGTGGACTGTGCTGCAAAAGAATGGGATTAAGGTATCAGTAGAATGTTTAAAGCGATCACCAGCATGTATGAAGTTGTGAAAGCTAAAGTCAGAGCTGGGGGTGACCTAACAGACTCTTTTGTGTGTCCAAGGGGAGTGAAGCAAGGTGA
>JADBJO010001724.1:375362-385814 GCA_016801955.1 Conus betulinus | reverse complement strand
GGCAAGAAGACTTATCCAGTTCCAGTGAAAACTTGTGTGAAGAGGGTAGGAGTTGGGGCCCATAGACACGCTTTATGATCTCCAAACGAAGGGAGAAACCTGCGAGCGTTTTGCTGTTACATTGTAAAGGGTTATACCAGAAAAAAAACTGCATGTGCGAATCGGAAAACAAAAACAAACGGTTGACCAGGTTTGCTGCCTGCCTATTGCAGACTTCTCGACCTAAACTGAACATGTAGGATATGTCAAATCACTGAAGCGTTGCAGGTTGAAATCTGTGTCAGTTGGCCGGTTATGCTACGTTTCATGACGGCCGGTGCACATGCTTTCCGCATGTGCTGCTGACAGTGTTTACCAAAATTAATTCCTTTGAAAAATAAACAAAGCACATTCTAAAGCCTTTTCTTTTATTGCATGGTTTGGCATGTGTGTACTGTCTACATTATATGGATATTGAATTGTCTCTTTTTGTTGTCCTTTGAACTTTGTTATGTTTTAAGATGAAACGTTGTGGAAGATTTCCATTCATCTGTATTTGTAGGCTATAAGAGTTTGCAAACCTGCAATGAAACTTACATCTCGTGAAAAGACGTTCTGGTGGGTCTGTTATGTCTTATTAGACATGAGCTCTGCTCATTCATTGAGGTCATTAGATATAAAGTCTGATAATGTTCTTGCCTTCATTAGTGATAAATCTCTTTGTGCAAACAAAAACACCATGTACATTTTTTTGGAAAAAACGTGCTTTTCACACACCACAGCAGAATCTTATGATAAGTATTTAATTTGAAAAGCGAATAAGTATGCTCTAATGTTTTCAGAGTGACTGTGTACATGGCTGTTGATGATGATATATCTTCAATAAGTGATGATTTAGGCCAGTGGATTGCAAACTTTTCCCAGGAATAGAAGACGATAGGTTGCGCTTTTGGACAATCAGTATGTAAGTACTCAATAAGCGGAGCAGGGAAGTAACTATCATCAAAACTACCTTATGTATGTGTTCATGAATAAGCCTGTTAGAAACTAGAACCAGTCAGACTGGCTGGTGCTCTAAAAACGGTGTGCACTGTGACATTTTTTCCAATGTTTAAAGTGTGTATTAATAGTACCCCCCCCCCCCCTTGGTAAAAACTGATGTTCCATTCCATAATAAACTCAGCGTGACCACCAAGCTGGACAATACTCAGGGGATCTTATTTCAGGTTTTGAACAATGTGTTATTATAAACAATGACCTTTTTCAATGTTGTCATGCAGTTGTCTCAGTATCACAAACTGGGTAATGCTATTGTAGTCTCATTATATAGCTGGCAGCCGTGTTGTTTTACCAATATTCGTCTCGTCTAAATTTGAACATTATAGTCATAGAAAGATTGCAATCTTCATTGGTGGCTGCTTTGAGGTTTTATATCTTATTATTTGGAGTTGTAGCCTATGCAAACTATAATTTGATACTTGGATAAAAAACAACAAACAAGCGAAATGTTTTTCATCAGTGGCGGTGTAACTTATTTTGACTGATATCTGACTCAAATTCAGATTTCAATTTATGTTGCTTATAGCCCAGCCGAACACAGAGGACCATACTGCCACTCAAAACTGATTCCGATACCATTTTTATGGAGATCATGCTGTCGTATGTGGAGCGTTTTTGCTCTTCTTTGTATGGAGAGAGAGAGAGAGAGAGAGAGAGGAGAGAGGAGAGAGAGAGAGAGAGAGAGGGGGGCAGGGGAGGGAGAGGAGGGTTTTTTTTTTAGTAGAGAGAGGTTTTAAAAGATGTACAGGTGTCCATCAATCATTAAAAACAGTATTCAACAAATGTTATGATCAATGTGTGTTTCAAGCCACTTCACCAGCTTACCGTCGTTAGCTTTTACCTCTCCGCTTCAACTACACTATTGAACGTATACACCGAATGGATTAATTGCAGAGTTCAGAGGTAAAAACAAAGACAGCCAGGGCAAACATTCACCTTCTCCTGGTATGGGGGACACCAGCCAGTGCAAACATCCCACACATGCCTATGGGAAAACCAGCACATGAAATCTGTCACTGCGGACACCAATCAACCGTTTAGCTATGGTCATGTCTCTCGAAACGTTTGTGGGATTTATTTTTAAAGAATTGGCCTGAATTGACCAGTATATGGACAGCTCTCATGAAACTCGACCAGCAGAGATAAATACAAAACACAATGAAATTCAGCACAATTAAGACACTGACAGAAAAAAAACTCGTCCTCTGAAGTCTCGTCTTGTTACTGGCAAAGGTATTACACATACCTGTCTGGCCATAGAATTCCAATGTGAGGTCACAGGAAGTAAGTGGTATCAATGCTAAGATACACAACCAGCCAACCACCAAGTCAACAAAACAAAACACGATGCAGATGTTCTATCAAACCTAAGAGAACTGAAAGGAAAGCGAAAGGCACGACCAAAAACGACAGTGTAATAACCAGATGATAATAAAAGCTGACAAACCTGACACTACTAGACACCAGAGACAAAAACCAGCCACCTTACAAGTCACGCTATTTTTCCACGAGTCATCATTATGAAGGTATCGTCCACGCAAACCGTTCATCAGCTACCCCAATTTACAGCGATGTAGACACCCATCAGAAAATCAGCTGTGGAAAGGTTGTGACACAAACACACTTGAAACCACTTGAAGACCCCATGCTCTTGACAAACAAACGTACACAGCAACACGTGGCGTGCCGATCAGAGACAGGCAGGTGATCAGCCACAGAAAGGCACGGTTACGTCCATGACTGCAGCAGATCTTTACAGGAAGAAATTTCATCTTTGGGGGCCATGCAGGTGGAGCTGTCAAAGTTCGGGGGAAGTATTTCACTGCAGCAGAATTATAGTTTTGTGTGGATACCAAGCACAGATTGCTGAGACCTCTGAATATATCAGAGGGAAACTCTTTCAGAGGACTACATCCATGTACAGTTCCTTTAACTGTGGCGTTGACTGGAATGCCACCGTACTGATTGTGGTGAATAGAAGTGAAAGTTAAATTCAGTTTTTCCAAGAAAGGAAACAGTGAGAAAGACCTTGGTGTCCAGCACGGTCAGCGGGGTGAAGGACACAGATCTAACTCTTTGAGGGCACCATGCTGATTAACAGAAGGGAGATCACTGTGTAAGAAGGTCAATGGGTTGTTAGAGAGGGACAGAGACTTGAGCCTTTCTAAATCAAGAAAAACAGGTCAGATTCACAAAACCGCAGTTTGTTCCCGCTGAGATTAAGAATCCTCACATTACTCAACTGTATTTGGGGCAAGGACGTCAATGAACACTGTGCAAGGACCACTGTAATCAGCAGAGTGTTGTTACTCACATCATGCAATGTCATGCCTGAGCCTGTGGCATCCAAGTAGCGGATGTGAGGGAAGACAGCTGCTGAAAAAGGCTGATGACAAAGAAATGCGTGACCTTGGCAAAGACAGTTCACAGGACAGGTCACGTCACAAGATAATTCATCATCTTGCATGGGGACAGTGAGACCATCCATCACAACATGTGGTTCCTATGTAAACATGTTGTTGATAATCTGCATCGAAAAAGTCCAAGACATTTCAGTTTGTCACACTCCTTTCATCCTGACGGCCTCAAACAGTCATACAGGCCATTGCACCGTGTGTAGACAGGCAGACAGTCATTGAAGTCACCAGGACATCGGTAGTGGGTATCAGGACAGGATTCATTGGATTTCATGGGGGGATAGAAATAAAGTATCTGATACCATCGAAAATGACTTTGGCAGGAAAATGTAAAGCCTGGCGCTGTACTTTTAGTTTCATTTTCAATGTCCACAGTTTCGGATCATCGGATTTATCCCGACAATGAAAACACGTAATCACCACACCATGTCATAGGGCACACAGTGAAGGTCGCCACCTGAAACATTTTGACACAGGGAGGATGTTCACAGAATGATTCATCAACTGTCATCAGGACAGTCAACGATGAGGTCACACACCAGGGTGTATGATACCTTGTGAAACCTCCATCACCAGTGAATGTGGGGACAGTGGACACTTGAAGGATCGACGTGTTATCCCCATCGAATGTGTTCAGGACTTTTTGATGCAGATGTGGAAACAATCCACCCGAAAAAAAAACGCAGTCATGTGTTGTGTTGTGTACAACATATATTCATACTGGATAGAAACACACATGAGAAACGTGTGAGTCACTTGACCATCAGCGCATTGTGTCATAGACTGCAGTACCGTGGGGACCCAGCACTTAGTACAGGTCAAAGAATGGTGTTGAACTGTGAATGTATCCTTGGGTCCTGTTCTCTGTCAATTCGCACACTGGTTCCCATAAGTATGCAGTACACACTTCTCTTCAGGTGCACCTCCACATGTACAATTTGGACGCACAGGACAGACGAGCTGTTAGGCCATATGTTAAGAAAACACCGCTTTGATGTAATGTAGAGGGAAAGATGAGACTCGACAGAATGATGAAAGACAGTTCTGTCTTCATGAATCACCAAAGTGTGTGACACGTTCGGCAATGTCCGGTCATCAGCGTGTGCAGCCCTGTCCCAGAGGTGTTCCCCGCCTCTTTGGGTGCACCTTGTTTTCTCCCTAATCAGTGTCCCTACCATTGAGAACACATTTTGGTAAGCCTACCTACCTCCCTTTAAAAGCACAAGTAATGATTGCCTCTGGTTCGGCATTTGCTATATACCTTGGAAACTCACGCAAAACGTGTCAACGATTGTGGCACTAGCAACGGTTTACAGGCTGCCAATCAGTTCCATGCACTGAGGACCTGCTGTAGGGACAGTCCCCTGTTTCATCCCGCCCATCTTCACACTCTGTCTTTTGGTTGCAGGTGATGATGGTGACGGAAGTTGATGTGTAGTTTTCCTCATCGAACAGTTCCAAAACACCAGTGGACAATTGAAAGGTACTGTTACTGTCAGGGAAAGGGTGGAAAAAGAAAAGTCTGAAAACTAGAAGGTTTTAGGCACCGCGTTTTCTAAAAACTCGTACACTAAATTCTGTCATGCGAAATAGAACGGGCAACATCAGAATGTTGGCTCCTTTCTGCTCCAGATGATTTATTTCGCGGACGAAACGGTTGGTATGACTGTAGGAAGTAGCATGTGGAAACAGTACCAATGTCTGTCAAAGCATAAGTGTGTTCTTTTGAAACTGAACACTACTGTGTGTTTCACTGGCGCGTGTCTATTCCTCCAAGTCAAGTATTTGGATCAGTGTACTTATATTGCTTCTCATACTAACGTACCCAGACGAGAGTGACGTCATTACCGAGAACGAGGTGATCTGCACATAAACATCCCCCCCCCCCCCCCCCCCCCCCCCCCTACATTGGACATGCACCTCTCAAAATCAATTCAATGAAATATAGCTAGGGTTTGTTAAAGACTGGTAACAATCTTTGGATTATATCTATTTTGTTTATTCATTCATATATATATATATGTTAAAAAAGTATGGTAAAAGGAAGTTTTAAAACTCCTTTTACCATACTATTGTAACAGATGTTGCTCCCCAAGGGGTTGAGCACTTTAAAAATGTTATTAGGCGTTTAGTAGTATTCTTATTATATATATATATTATATATATATATACATATATTCTCTCTCTCTCTCTCTCTCTCTCTCTCTCTCTCTCTCTCTATATTATATCTATATATATATATATATATATACATATATATCATACATAATTATTATTCGTTCATTCAGTCATTCATTTATTCATTTATTGACTGAGACTGATGATTAAGTGATAATTTAATTCATTCATTATTCATTCATTTTTTTTTTGCACGGACGCACGCACGCACACATATGCTAGCACACACACATACAAACGAACACACACACCCACACACACACGCACGCACGCACGCACGCACGCACGCACACACACACACACACACACACACACACACACACAACACACACTTCTCTCTCTTCTCCTCTCTCTCTCTCTCTCTCTCTCTCTTCCTAATCGATCAATACAGACAAGGATTGAGAATACTTATTCCAATACTAGCTCTCTTCATATAGGGCTTCGTCAGGGATAAGTTTATTGCCCAATGTTGTTTAATATTTTAATGTCAGATCTTCATCAGCGGTTATCGAAAGATACAGTTTTAGTTCAATATGCTGATGACATATGTCTATGGATGAAAATAGTGAAAAGAAAAACTCCAACCAGAGTTCTAGATTCCGTCAAGAAGTTATATCAACACGAGGTTGACAAATTAAATAAGTGAATATATGACTGAAAATAGTCTTTCATTATCTTTTGCAAAAACAAAACAAAACAAAACAAAAAAACAAGATGATACTTTTCAATTCAGAATATAACCCTGAAAAGTTTCCTGCATTTTCTATCCATGGTTCAGTCATACATATTCAAACAACTAAGTTTCAGGGTCTTTATCTTACGTAAAGACTTTCCTGGGCCAGCCGTATTGAGCATATACTAACTAAGACAAGAAAGAGCTTAAACTTCTTAAAAATCGTTAGCAAACAAAAGTGGGGACAGATTGCAAAAAATGTTATATTTATATCAACGTGACTTGTGAGTTCCAAGTTTACGTATGCTCTTGAGGTATTTTTAGTGCTCCACAACATTTCCAAACTCTAAATTGCAAAGTGTTGACTGCAAAGCCTATAAACGCTCCCTAGAAGTTCCATTTCATGCATCAAGTTTTAGGTGTTTTACCTCTTGATGAGCTACGAATTCTTTCTGCTGCCAAATACGTGTTACAAAGTTCCTCGTTCGAAAATTTCACAGAGGCCGAAGTTTGTATGAGGTCCGATCTTCATTTTGCAGAAAAAAACAGCCAAATCCATCAAATCACTAAAATCCATAAACATATTTACTTCAGATCTTTAAAAAAAAAAAATCCAAATTTAAAACAGAAGGGAAACAGCAACCAAATCTCACTACTCACCTATACCTACATTTAGATCTAATAAAAAATAAAAAGAATAAACAGAAAAAAAGACAGACATAAAAAGAACAACCAAAGCTTCCTACTCACCTATACCTACATGGAGATGAACAATCTGAAGCTTCATACAGATCACTCAAAACTTGTCCAAAAATGATTCACCTAATATCCTTAGAAGTTCTGTCTGCTCCATATTAATAACAAGTATTTGAACAATTTAAAAATTTATGTTGATGGGTCTGTACTTGGAACAGAGAAGTAGGAGACTACTTTATTTATCCAGCTTTTTTAAAAGTAGGAAAACGGTTTTCACAAATGTGAAAATGATTCTATTTTTACTGCTGAATTAGTTGCAATAGTGAAGGCCCTGAATACATTTTTTTTTTATCTTCCGAAAAAAAACGTATTCCACATTTTATTATGTGTTGATTCTAAATCGGTCTTACAGGCACTGAAATCTCTAAAGCATAAAATGCGATCGGAATTGATAATTGAAATTGAACACTCTGTTAATCTTTATCACATGAAAAGGCAGCAGCGTAACTTTTCTGTTGGGTACCTTTCCCATTGCGGAATTGTTTTAAATGAGTGGGCTGATCGAGCTGCAAGAAAAGAAAAGGAGCAAACAATCATGATGGTTCAGTTCCAGTTAAGTTACGGTTAGATTTACAAGAAGGTTAGACATGTTAAGTAAATGGGTCATACAAAATGTTTGACGAGAAACTTACAAATCTAAAGTGTCACTGCATGTCGAGTGCATGTGCGGAAGAGAAAAAAACGATAATCATTTACTCTTCCATTGCTTCAAGTCAAAGAGTTAATATTTCTTGAGAGTGGGACGACTATTTTATCCGAGTCTTTCATATCTCTTGAAAACATTTTGAAACAATCATTCACGTCTTGGCATTTTTTTTTCCCGAGTGTTTGATTAAGTGTCCAGTTGGTATCTTCCTGTGATTGATTCAGTTTCCATCATTCCAAACCCCCATTTTTGTCATAGTTACTGTCGTTTTACACACACACACACACACAACACACCACAAACACACTTTATCTCCCCCCCCCCACCCCTCTCTCTCTCTCTTTCTCTCTCACACACACACATACACACACACACAATTTTCACTCACGCAAGCAAACACGGAAGCAAGCACGCACGCAATTAGGCACGCATGCACACACGCACAGTCACGTACGCATGCACGCACGCACAGACGTACGCACGCACACACACACACGCACAAATGCATGTATACACGCACACACGTGCACACACGAACGCACACAGACACAGACACAGACACACACAGACACACACACGCACCACACACACTACACGTACACCCACTATTGCACGCATATATATATATATATATATATATATATATATATATTATATATATATATATATCATACACAGAAAAACAAAACAACAACACTTTTCCGGACTGCAAATATTTCGGCGATTGCCTTTATCGATGCTTATGACAGTGACGCATTGCAGAGACTCGTCATCAGTATAATGACGTATTTCTATAAACCCTACAATGACGGTCAAGCTCACAATGATAACCACGTTCGCAAATTTCCAATTTTTTCTAAGGCTTAAAAAAAAAAAAGAAAAAAAAAAGAAAAAAGAAAAAAGGAAATAAAATTCAGGGGGGTGTCAGGCCCCTCACCATCACCCAACCCACCCAGCCCCCCAGATCACCCACTCCCATACACCCATCCAATTCCCCATCTCACCCCACGCCCATTCACTCATTCACCCACCTACCCCAAGACCATCCACCCCATCCTAGCCCCCCAAGTCCCGAATCCCCCAGTCCCTCCCCACCCCCCCACCCCCCCCCCACACCACCACACCCACCCATGGACCCCCTAATTATTTGTATCCCCCAATCCCCGGGGACCAGCACCCAAGACCCTTAAACTCCCCCCACCCCCCTACACCCAGGGACCCCACCTCCCTGCCCCCCAAGGTCCCCAAGCCATTCCCCAGGCCCCCCACTCTTGGGTCCCTGACCCCAGCCCCTGGGGCCATCTCTTATTCTCCCTCACTCATCTCCCTCTCTGACCTGAGGACAGTTTGTCACTTGCATATGGGGCCGTCTGCCTCAAAACCTCCCCCTTCCTACCCTATCGCCGTCTCTGTCCTATCTCCCTCTCTCTTTCTCACCATACCCCCACTATCTGCCCTTTTCACCTCTCTTCCCTCCCTAACAAGTTAGGAGACTCAGAGTGTTGAGACCCCGAGGATAGAATGTCCTGACTTTTGTTGATCCAGAAACTGCTCCCTGTGCGTGCCTGTGAGCAAGGTTGTCTGTGAAGACCTGCTCTATGGGCATGCACCTCATGTCCTGCAGTGAATGGTCTTTCCTGTTGAAATGTCTATTAACATGGGTGCCTGTGTTTTGCAGTATGTGGGTTCTGTGGAGGTAGAAGCGTGTTCTTACGGCATTTTTTTGTTTCTTCCTACATACTGCGCCCCATGACATTGTTGGCAGTAGAGCAGGTAAATGATGTTTGAAGACTTGCACGTCATGCTATGTCTGATGTTGAAGACTTCTCCAGTGGTGTTGCTGGAGAAAATTTTTGCTCTCCACCAGATGTTCCCTACAGATGACGCACCTGTTGTTGCATCTCATCACCCCAGCCTGTTCTTGATAGGCTTGACTTGGGGAAGGGAGGATGGCATGATCAGGTTTCGGATGCTCTGGGAGTTTCTCTCTCCAACAACAGGCACTTCAGGCACAGCCTTTTTCATGCGTGCACTTGTGTGGAGTAGTGCCTGTGATATACATATATATATATATATATATGTATATCACACACACACACACACACACACACACACACACACATATAATATATATATATATATATATATATATATATTATATATATATTATATATATATAATATATATATATATATTACATATATTGACATGCAAATGCTTGTGTTGGTTATTGCTTTCTTAGAGTGTTATTTGTTAATTTGACGTTAAAGGATTAGTGCGTTATTATTCATATTTGGAAGATTCTCATTAATGTTCATATGGTCATAGATTTCATACTCATTGTTTAATAATTATCCAACATTTTTATCCATTTTTCCAATGCAATAATTAGATTTCAAACACTTGTACACACTCACGCAAGTACCGACAACCACACGTACGTTCATATCAAACTCTTGCATGCAGTCATCTCCTTCCCACTCACCCCATCCCTTCCCCTCTTCCCCACCTTTCCACCGTCTAATATCACTTTCAGAGAACAGACGTTAAGAGACTAACAACAACACACACACGCACCCACACAGGAACACAGAATTTGAGTTGTGGAGAAGTGTCTTCCAGATGATATAGCTGAGTGGCCCACTGTTCACTCTAGCCTGATCAGAGTTCCACCACCCCATTCCTCCTAGTCTCTTTTCTGAGCAGTATACGTGTGTATTAGTCCAGAGTTCTCCTGGGTGGAC
>JADBJO010001724.1:362862-365362 GCA_016801955.1 Conus betulinus | reverse complement strand
TGGCGCTCTCAGTGTGAATCTGGTGTAATTGTACGATGGCTGCTCTGTCTGTAGGGATCTGGTGTAATCGTATGATGGCTGCTCTGTATGGATCTGGTGTAATTATGTGATGGCTCTTCTGTCTGTATGGATCTGGTGTAATTGTGTAATGGCGGCTCTGTCTGTACGGTTCTGGTGTAATTGTGTGATGGCTGCTCTGTCAGTATGGATCTGGTGTTATTGTATGATTTCTGCTTTGTATGCATCTCGTGTAATTGTATGATGGCTGTTCTGTCAGTATGGATCTGGTGTAATTGTATAATGGGTGATCTGTCTGTATGGATCTGGTGTAATTGTATGATGGCTGCTCTGTCAGTGTGGATCTGGTGTAATTGTATGATGGCTGCTCTGTCTGTATGGATCTGGTGTAATTGTATGATGGCTGTTCTGTCTGTATGAATCTGGTGTAATTGTATGATAGCTGCTCTGTCTGTATGGATCTGGTGTAATTGTATGATAGCTGCTCTGTCTGTATGGATCTGGTGTAAGTGTATGATAGCTGCTCTGTCTGTATGGATCTGGTGTAATTGTATGATGGCTGTTCTGTCTGTATGGATCTGGTGTAATTGTATGATGGCTGCATGGAACCAGATTACCAGTAACAACTTTTCAAGAAGAAATAAAACAAGCAAACTCCAACATCAGCTTCAATCAGCATAGGCTACGCTTAAAGAGAGAAGATCAGAACATTGGAGAAATTTCTTCTCATTATCTTCCGCGTTGATCTAGAATACTGAGAAAAAAAAAAAAAAAAAAGGGGGCGTTGATCTAGAATACTGAGAAAAAAAAAAAGGGGGGGGGGGGGGGGGGGGGTGGCGTTGGGGCGCGCGCGCGCGCACATGAACTCACTCCTGTCCACCTATATTGATCTGCGACGAACTCTGTTACAAAACATTACTAATATGCACAAAAAAGAGGGTCCATCAGGTCATCAAATCATCAATAATCATCAAATCATCAATAATATCTATCAGGTAGCGATTCAACAGCTTTGATCAACCTCATCAGTTACCATCATGTATATACATTGTGTTATTTATCTCATTGTTCCCCAAGTCATCAATCCGCTTCATCTACCAACTCCATCCATCAACAATACACATCAACCTCACCCCATCAGCATAACCCATTTTGCATATATATCTCATCCGAGTCATACATGATTATCTCCCATCAACGTAATGGAGTTGACCTCTCCAGTCAGCATTCTCTATAAACATCATCTAATCAAACATGGTTTAACAACATCATCCATGGATATCATTTGTGAACAGCAATAATCTGCATCGCCTTGTATCACATATTGCCACATAACCAACACCCCACATGACTAACATTTTTTTTTTCTAATTCTATCCATCAATAACATTCTGTCACATCCCCTGTCAATTTGTATCCATCAACATCATCCATCACCATCAGGGATATTGTACAACAGTATTAGATTCCTACTGACAAATGTAAGAGAGAGAGAGAGAGAGAGAGAGAGAGAGAGAGAGAGAGAGAGAGAGAGAGAGAGAGAGAGAGAGAGAGAGAGAAACAACAAAATCAAAGCTCTGTAATATCTTTATCATGGTTTGCCTTGCGGAGGAAGGAAGCGGAACAGACGAGTGAACGAGAGAAGAGTAAGAGGGACACAGAGAGAGAGAGAGCGAGAGAGGAGGAGAGAGAGAGAGAGAGAGAGAGAGACAAAATCAAAACTCTGTTTGCAATATCTTTATCAGGGTTTGCCTTGCAGAGGAAAGAAGCGGAACAGGCAAGTGAGCGAGAGAGAGAGCGAGAGAGAGAGAGAGAGAGAGAGAGAGAGAGAGAGAGAGAGAGGAGAGGGGGTTTATATTATCTTCTAACAAAATGGTTTTCTTTCGTGGAGTCTTCACTGTTGCATACAAAAATGGCCCTTCATCATCCACCAGTATTGCCATCAATTTCACCGATCAACCTCAGCTTTACAGATTACCTATCCAAGTCACCAATCACTATGATCAAATTGTATCACATATCAACATATCAACATCATCAATCCTTCAAGAAATCCATGTAATTCATCCACCTCACCTCTCAGCTTCGATCAACGTTATCACATCAATCTACTTCATCAATGAATACCATATATCAATATATCTGATTCATACCATCCATCGAAACATTCACCCACTCCATTGATTTAACATCCGCCATCAGTTTCTCCACCAAGTCATCGATCAGACTCATCTGTCAACATCATTCATCAGCGACCACAACACAACATTATCATTAAGAATATCGGGAGGAATGATAACCAGCAATACTGTCATCATCGCCTCTTATCCATGTCCCCAATCCACCTCTCGCATTAACTTTTGTCTGCAGGCATCCTCCATCAGCCTCAGTGATTATCATTGCTCAACAATAATTTATTACAGCTGAAATATAAAAGAAAAAAAAATAAAGAGGGGGATTGGGAGGAGGGGAGGGGATCAAT
>JADBJO010001724.1:342825-360559 GCA_016801955.1 Conus betulinus | reverse complement strand
CAAAGAACGAGAAACAGGGTTCTGCATTAGGAGGGTGCTATACTCAGGACTTAGTGGATCCCTCTGAAAATGCTTGGGCTCAATTACACGTCGCGCCAGGCCGGACACTATATGCAATTAGAGCTGTACATTTATTTAATAGGAGAGTGGCCTGCCCTTGGATAGTTAACTGACACAGGATCTAACAGCTCTCAGTCAAAATACATTCTCTGTTGCTGTGATTAAGCTGTTTGTGTTTTGAGTTATTTTTGACAAAGTATCCAGAATTAGTGATCATTTCTATATATTGAGTGCAGTGTTTTCGACAGTATGTCCGCTCAGATAGCCTTTTTCGTGGTCCTGCTGAGCCTCTGGCAACTTGCTTCAAGTGTAAATGCCTCAGACTTAGAACTGCCCTCATATCTGCAGTGGTAGATGATTCTGCCTAACTGACAGTATGTGCTTTGAGTGGGTGAATGGGGAATAAATAAATGCTTCTCAAAATGAACCTTCAGCAAGCTTATAGTCTCCAAAGGGGAGACCATCTCCAATGGGGAGAAAGCTCACTAACATATAACCTCCTGGTCAGATACCGGTATTTCGAAACCTGATTGTTTTCTCCTCAGTGACCGCGGAAAGTGGTAATTTGACTCCTCTGCCTGACACAAAGATATTGTATTGCGCTTAGGTCCACTCCATGGGGAGTGAAATTATAATGTCACTTTTTCATATACAAGCATATACCCGGTGGGTATATGAAAGGTACATATAATAGTGAACCTGTAAACCTCAGAATTCATTTCTCTTGTAATTTCGTAACTTTACGTCCCATTACTTTAAGTGTTTTTCTTTGATCACTTTGTTTTCTGCAAGTGAGGAATTCAACGAATAAATTCAACCTTAGCTTCAATGTACAATACCTTTTGTTTGTCAGGTATTGGAATTCGACGATTAAACTCTCCAATAGCTTCAAAAGGACAATATATTTGTTTGCCCAGTAACTGGATTCAACATTTAAGTCACAACAGTTTCATAAGGACAATACCATTTGTTTGCCAGGTAACGGCTAATAATCCAGTATTTCTTTTGATTTCTGACCAGCGCTTTGCGCCGATTTCTTTCCAACACTGCTGAAGGGGTTAAAACATCAATTCCCCTGGGATCTGAACTTTGACTGAAGGGGGGGGAAAGCGCCATGAGACACTTCTTGCTCATTTTTTGGGCATGAAGTGTTGACCCCCGAGTCATAACCCGAAAGGTAGTGGACCTAAGCGCGTTGACTGTCTGAGGATTATGAAATCATAATGAAAATAATAACAATTACTATAGCACCCAACCTAACAACGTAGGCTGCTGGGCGCTTTGCAAGCTTTAACAATTCAACACCTTATAATATGTGCAGAAAAACACACACGCACCAAATATTGCGTTCATAGGTCATCAACATAGCTACACCCACACACACGTGCCCGCGCACAACCGTTCGCGCGCACACACACATCCTCCTCGCGCACACGCGCCTGAACATACTGTTGCACACAAGGTTATACTATGTAACCAGTGAACAGCTCCTTTGTACACAAAGTGTACACATATATAATGTCTTGTGGGGGTTGCCCGTCCTTCTTGTTGCCTTTGCTGCGCCCTTGTCCGCCGGTTTTGTCTGTTAGCATCCGCAGGTCCGGGAGCCCCAGGACCTTGTAGTGCGTCCTGGACTGGGCCCACGATGCTGGTCTGCCAGTCCGCGGCTTGTTGAGCTGGAGGTACCGTGAAGGTCGTCGTGGGTGTGGCTGCCACCTGTTGTGCGGGTCGGCCATCGTCAATGTGCTGCCATCACTATCTATCTATCTATCTATCTATCTATCTATCTACTATATATATATATATATATATATATATATATATATATATATATATTTTGTGTGTGTGTGTATATGTATATATATATTATATATATATATATATATATATATATATATATACACATTTTTTTTACAGAAACGGAGGTTGTTCATAACGACAAATGCAGCATTTGCAGATTTTATGAAGACAGTGTTCATGATATGTTTTGGAAGTGAATACTCATGCAATGTCACGTCAATATTATACCAACAGCTTTTTGTGTGCAAGTATGTGTGTGTGTGTGTGTGTGTGTGTGTGTGTGTGTGTGTGTGTGTGTGTGTGTGTGTGTGTGTGTGTGCGTGAGTGCGTGTGTGTGTGTGTGTGTGTGTGTGTGTGTGTGTGTGTGTGTGTGTGTGTGTGTGTGTGTGTGACTCATACTCAAACTCAGACTTGAACTGTCACAAGAACTGTCAAGGATATATAGACAAAGCATGAAACTTTGACGATTCCTGGACCACAGTTTGTGCATATCTTGGGGTCAGGATTGTATTGTGATCTTCATGCAATCATGATTATATTGTGTAATATGGATTTGTAGATCGTTGTAGCCTAGCATTTCACGTGGCTAGATTTTGCGCAGGTCTGATTTTTTTTTTTTAACGTTTCTTCTTTTGACAGCTGTTCTGTCAGTTTCAGTTCAAAAAGTTGTTTGTGGCGCAGCTGCCCTGAAAATGAATTTCATCTTCGACAACACCACACATTCAGCATTTTCTGTCTTGTCTTGAAATGTGCATGCATCATCCCTTTTTCTGACTCACATATCAACATGTGAGTCAAGATGAAACAGGGCAAACTGGATTAACAGGAGACTTGAAAAAAAAACTTCTCTATTTAAAAAGTTTACACAATTAATTCATTTTTTGTCAACACATTCTCTTCTTTATTTCCACACACACACACACACACACACACACACACACACACACACACACACACACACACACACACACATACGCACACACACGCACGCACGCACGCACGCACTATTCATTCCTTTTGCCCTTTTTTGGGGTATGGAGGAAGGGTGAGTTTTAAAGAAATAACAGGAAAAGGAAAACAAACAAGCCAAAATAAAACAAAATGCCAGTCAGTGCTGACATAGACCAACAATTTACAACACGTGAGATAATCTAATATACTTTGACAATAGGAGCATTTGTTTTCGATTAGTAGATGACATCATTTGTCAAAAATGATAGATTTTGGAGAGAGAGAAGAAATCTTTTTGGCAAATATGTGTTGCGCAAAGTTACGTATGATGAACGTTCCATGATAAAATGAAATTCATCACCCATTGCAGACATGTCACATTTATTACATAACTTTTTTTTCTTTTGGAATAGCAAATCGACGACCTATTTCAATTAGTAATTTATGATTAGAACATGTAAATTTGTTAAGAAGGTCAATATAAACATCGGGTAAGCTCGAATATATTTCTCCCCCTTAAAACCAGATTGCCAAAATTGTTGTAAAAAAATATTTACTGCTAGTTTCAATGTCATGTTGCCACGTTTGACAAAAAGAGCATTACAAACTATTTTTGACATTCATTTGTTATTATTGACGTCTGTAAAAGATTGATTGCTCAAAACACAGTCAACACCAGATTGTACAAGCATGTTTTAATGCACGTCAACCAGGGAAACACAGTTACTACGCGATTGAGCAAATATAACATGAAAGATTAGAACCTAGCCGACATTTTTTCAACAGAAGATTGAACCAAACTAGCCCCTAATCGAATCATTTGGACATAGACAGTAATTGATAAAGATTAACGTCCTGTTTCACCATAAATCATGTATGTCATTGTTCTTGTTTTTAAAAGAAATGTACATTTGAAAAGTTTTAGCTGAAATTTATTAGTAATATTTAAATTTTCGTATCCCCATATTTCACAACTTATGATAATACTGGAAAAATCATACACACACGCGCGCGCGCGCGAGCGCGAGCGCGCACGCATGCACGCATGCACGCACACACACACACACGCACGCACACACACACACACGCACGCACGCATGCACGCACGCACACGCACCACACGCACGCACACACACACACACACGCACGCACACACGCACGCACACACACACACACACACACACACACACACACACACACACACACAAACACACACGCGCGCGCGCACGCACGCACACAGAGTCAACTTACTCTTAGCAACAAGAAATGAAAACGCCCACTTCGATCTTGCTCACGTACATTTATGAAGTACAATGGCGGCTATGCACGGTATATTCATAATAGTTCGCATGGTGATGTGTGTATAACTGCGTTTTCTTTTGATTTCATTCAGTGAGACTGCTATACATTTCGGGTATTACGGTGTCATACCTTCTGTACGGGCTATGGCCTTATCTGAGCACATTAGTGGTATTAGTGTATTAGTGTTCATATCTCTCGTCGTCTTGGCTCTCTCTCTCTCTCTCTCTCTCTCTCTCTCTCTCTCTCTCTCTCTCTCTCTCTCTCTCTCTCTCTCTCTTCTCTCTCTCTCTCTCTCTCTCTCTCTCTCTCTCATCTCTCTCTCTCTCTCTATATGTGTGTGGGTCTGCGTCTGTGTGTGTATATGTGTGTCCCTGTGTGTGCGCGCATGCACATGCATGTGTGAGTGCACATGTGCTCTCTGTGTCCACGCACGTATGCGCGCGCGCGCGTGTGTGTATGTGTACGAGTGTGTGTGTGAGGTGTGTGTGTGTGTGTGTGTGTGTGTGTGTGTGTGTGTGTGTGTGTGTGTGTGTGTGTGTGTGTGTGTGTGAGAGTGTGAGAGAGAGAGAGAGAGAGAGAGAGAGACAGACAGACAGACAGACAGACAGACAGAAAGACATCTTGTTTATGCTGAAACACACACACACACACACACACACACACACACACACACACACACACACACACACACACACAACATGCACGCTCGCGCGCGCGCGCGCGCGCGCGCACACACACACACACACACACACACACACACACACACACACACACACACACACACACACACAAAGTTTGAGTACATAGACTCACATGTTACACATCTTGTCAGAAAATGGGGGTAGACATCCGAACACTTTAAAGAAGACACGCTGTTGATGAACAATTATTATCGCTTCTGCAGGTTAATGCATACGTGCATCAAAGGAAAAAGTAGACAGCAACAACAACAAACCAGTTGAAATGAATAGCAAACATCCCAGTATACATGACCAGAATTGTTCAGTGGTAGAGCGCCGGACTCATAACCTTGGTGATCCTGGGGCTGCTGTTTGAATCTCCGCCGGGCCGTTTCGGTACAGGGGGAATTTTCCCCTCAGAGTTAACATTGGGTCTGACTCCATTTCCCAAACAGTCCTCAGAATGAGACTATGAACCGAGGTTCCGTGTGTGAACGCACGCGTAACATCTTGCACGCACGTAAAATCCCATCACCAGCTTTCGGAAGGGAAGGCCGGTTTGGCCGTTGGTATAGATGACACGTTACACATAGCATGCACCCTGCGTGAGAAATGGAAAGAATGAAGGAAGTAAGGAAATTGAGTAAACGATATTGACTGGATGACATGGGAAACGACTGAATGAATTGCCAGCAGGCAGCTCTTCAGTCGGCGCTACCCACGTAGGCAGCCCGTTGTATAAAAGAGTGTGGATTGTAAAGCGCTTAGAGCTGGGTCTTTAGCTGAGGACAGGCGCTATATAAATACTCATTACAATAATGATAGTAATAACAATAATAATAATAATAATAATAATGATATGACCGCCTGCATGGATGCATATAGTACATACAAACGATCTTCTGTGAAATAATAATATAATAACACTTTTCTTTTTCTTCTCAGCGCACTGTTGACAGCTGATCCATTTCTCGGCCGTCGTCAATCAGCAGCTCAACGTGTGCTGAGACATCACCTGAGCACGTTGACGGCACCAAGAAAGGGCAGTGCGCGCCATTTTCTCACATTTATTGTCTGTCTTTTTATTAGGTGCAGGTTCCTTGTGTATCTTCATGGCGCTTTATGACAGGTGACAACGGGCGTACCCAGTGCTCCATCCATGATTCACAAATCTAGTGCTAGTATCGTCAAGTATTGACTGACAGGGTGTAACTGATACTGAACTAAAGCAGGGACCACACGGCTGTGATTTTCTTCACCTGTTCATCGATGTATTTTGTTTGGTTTGGAATTTGACAGCGTCATGTTCGTGATGGTTGACACTGATTAATTACTAACCAGATAGGCCCATAAAGTGTGTTACTTTGATCGAAGCACACGCCAGATGATGTATCTCTCCACAAACAGTTGTATGTCAAACAAACAAAACATTTTATTTTACTTGTTGTGGTTTCTTTGTTCGTCGCACAGATCGACGTCGGCGTGAATTTCCTTTGTCCTTTTCCCAACAGATACTTCCACACATACATTGTTTTCGAAAATATGATATAATATCCCTTTCACCCAAACTGTTGGCTGGGTATACAATATAAGTCGTCCTATTCAAAGTCTCTTGGGGCTCATGAGGCATATACAGCCAAAGGAGTAGAAGAGGGAAAAACAAAACTGAACACAGTTCCTGCTTAATACTGAACGCTGAACACCGTGTATAGTTACGACGATAACAACAGCGGCCCAAACACCAAGCAGTGCTGGGACGTTTTCTGAACAGCAAAATGCATGCCTGACTGATGAAGATATGCTCAGGAGTGGTCAAAACAGTTCGACTTCACTTACTGTTATCATCGCTTTAATCTGGTCTAGGTGTCTTGGGCTTTGTTTTGTATGTGTTTTCATGGAATCTTTGTTTATCAAATGACGTCAGCGCAAATTGTGAAATCATCCTGGCGGTCTCATATAAGGACCAGGCTATGACAAAAATTGTGAAATCACCCTGGCGGTCTCATAAAAAGACCAGGCTACGGCAGAAATTGTGAAATCATCCTGGAGGTCTCATTAAAGGACCAGGCTATGGCAGAAATTGTGAAATCATCCTGGCGGTCTCATAAAAAGACCAGGTTTTGGCAGAAATTGTGAAATCATCCTGGCGGTCTCATAAAAAGACCAGGCTATGGCAGAAATTGTGAAATCATCCTGACAGTCTAATTAAAGGACCAGGCTATGGCAGAAATTGTAAGAAGTTTCCAGGGACTGCCCCATGAATACTCCAAGCACTGTGACAGGCTGTAACACGTGATGGTACTCAGTCCTATGATAGAGCTCCATGTCGTTGGATTGGCTGTGCTGTGCTACGTCACTGTTCTCAAACATTCACACATACTCCTTAACCATCGAATGGTTAAGGTACATTGTGTTTCCTGTACTTTTGGTTTTATGATTTATGAACAGTCTGGATTGAGAGAGAGAGAGAGAGAGAGAGAGAGAGAGAGAGAGAGAGAGAGAGAGAGACAGAGAGACAGACAGACAGACAGACAGACAGACAGACAGGCAGACAGGCAGACAGACAGAGACAAACAGAGACAGAGAGAGGGCAACATAAAGACAGGCGGAGACACACACACACACACACACACACACACACACACACACACACACACACACACACACACACACACACACACACATAGACAGACAGACAGACAGACAGACAGAGATAGACAAACAGAGACAGAGAGAGAGAGGGCGACATAAAGACAGGAGAGAGAGAGAGAAGAGAGAGAGAGAGAGAGAGAGAGAGAGAGAGAGAGAGAGAGAGAGAGAGAGAGAGAGAGAGAGAGAGAGAGAGAGAGTAAAAAAAAAAAAACAAGAGGGAGAAGCAATCGAAGTCACGAATTTGCGTCAGGAAGACGAACTGGAGCTTCATGTTCCTGCCCAAAGACTGGGAAAGGATGGTGATGGTCCAAAGGCCTCCGGATTGCCACCATTGATCGATGGAAAGCAGGACCTTGATCACTACTTAGGGACGTTAGAGCAGTTTGCTACTGGAGCTAGGTGGCCTCAAGACAAGCTGGTAGCACATTTTAGTGCCTCATTGTCAGGTAGGGCACTTGCTGTACATAGTCATGTTTCACGTGAAGCGACTGCACATTGTATTCAATGGGAGCAAGTTTTGCTGAGAAGATAGGACTCTGCAGAGGACTTTGTTATTGCCTTTCATCTGACCGTGGACACGAGACTGGAGAAAGTCCAAAGCATTTCAGACTCGAAGCTTACTTCAAGTGTTTGGCAGTCTGTCGTGTACTGTGGAGAACTTTGAGACACTGTCTAGCCCTGCCATCAGAGAGCAGTTTACTAACGCTTGCTGCAGAGATGTGACCATTCGTGTCTGCATGAACTCCAGAAACCGACTGACATAGCCTGGGGAGAAGAGACCTCATCTGACAGCACACAAATGCACTCTAGCTAGCTCTAAGTTAAATTACCCTCACGCTGTACCTGAACAATCCAGGCCCGTCAACTAAAGGAAAAGTAAATAGGTGAAATGCTGTGACTGCCACCGTGTCAGTACCATTCGACTGCCGAGTTCGTGTTGCTTTTGGACACGGAAGCCCACAACAAGGAACAGTGCTACCTAGAATCAGGTAAACCGGCGAGATGGAGGTGACGGGCCGCTAGTTACAAGAATGGCTGCAGCAAAGACTGGAGGACAAACATTTGGTGGCAAGTCTCCTGTCAGTGAGACCAAATCTTCTGGTGATACAAAATCCTGATTGGAGGATACAGAACTTTTAGCGAGCCGAATGGAGATTCTTGTAATAAGCAGGACAGCTGCTGCAGCAATACTCGTGAAAAATGACAATTTACCAGTACAAAGGAGCGTGTAGCTGGTAACACTGTTTATGGTCTGAGAGACAGTGGACGCAGTGGAGTCGCCTTGCGACAGGAACTGGCTGATGGAGAGACAATGCACACAGCTCCACAGCTTCGTTCTGTCAGAGGCGGAGGGGATGACCACAGACCTGACCAGTGTAGACACGCCTTTTTCTGAAGAAACTTAAGAAGATGAAGAAAGATGAGTAAACTCATAAAAGTGACTAGCAGCAGTCCAATGGCCGTAGCTAATGGGAAGAACCAGAAACAGCCCCTCAACCCGCCAGAATTGAAGGTGAAGATGGTATTGATAAACGTCATGACGACAGTGCGAAGAAAGTGATGAATGCGGCACGTCCTACTACAAGAACCAAACCTAGTCTTTCATGGTCTTGGCTGGATACTACAGCGAATTCATCCTGATCATCTGTCAACATCTGCTCTATTAACGGACCTTCTGAAGAAAGGAAGACTGACTTCAGTGGCGAGGGGCAACTCAGAAGAGGAGGCGCACCAGACCATCAGGAATTTCCTGACCAGCAATCCAGTTGTGCGCGTGTCTGACCCTTCTAACAACTACATCCTGAGGACCAATGTTTGTTTATCAAGTGACGTATGCGAAAATTGCGCCATCATTCCGGAGGTCTCCTTAAAGCACCAGAATTTGGCAGAGATTGCTAGAAGCTTCCAGAAGGTATTTCTCGTTTTCCGAGTATTGCAATTGGCTATAACACACGTTATAAGTCTCAATCCTTCCTGAAAGTTCCATGCATTTCAATGGCTGAGCTACGACATTATTCCCGAACATTGTAAAATACTCCATGATCGTTGATCAGTTAAGCCATGCCGTGTTCCTTGAACTTAATGATCTGTTGATATTTTAATGTGTATTGAATTGTGAATCTTTAGCTGTTAGTGTAAACTTTGCATATATTACGAGAATCAGTACAATCTCTGTCAAGATCGATTGAGTGAGAGATCAGAACCAACACTTGTCTACCTATCTCCATTCACTGAAGTGCCAAACAACAGGGATTCCACTCTTCCTGGCACTAACACTTTGTGACAGGTTGGAATAACATAGGGTACAGGAAAATCACTCGAGACATTTCTTCTTTTGAAAGTTGTAAATAAGAACACGAACTACTGGAAATCACTCTCATATAAATCTGCAAATATGCATATTCTCTAGGAAACTATGTACCCTTCAGTATGATGGCTCATGTTTCTAACATCGTGAGTTTAAGGCCGGTGTATGTCTATGTTTTTAATTTGATGGTTGAGGGCACCTTATGGCCTGTACGCACGCTTTTCAATTTAATTATTCAGAACTGCCATAAGTCTTGTACGCCAATCGATTGAAATGACTGAGAGTTTATCATTTAAGGCATTCGAACCCATCAGTTTAATGATATACAATTTCCATAATATTTCTGAGGCATTAGATTGATGGCTCAGAGGCTCAGAGTGATCATGGGACTTACTCTGTGGAAGAGTCAGGATGATCGTACAGATTCATCATGAGTTCAAACTGTGCCGGACAGAGTCGACGGCCCTCTGACGACAGCGTTACCAGCCGACTCGATGTCGAGACAACGGGCAGTGAAACACTTTTCCTCGATTCCCAAACTTCAGACAGTGAAAAAAAGCAAAACGTCGTCCAGCAGTGTGTGGTGAATGTGTACCACTCGATATACTTTCCCCGAGTATGTTGAATCTCACAGACAGTGAATGTATACCACTAGTTATCTTTCCCTGAGTATGTTGAATCTCAGAGACAGTGAATGTATACCACTAGTTATCTTTCCCTGAGTATGTATACCACTAGTTATCTTTCCCTGAGTATGTTGAATGTCAGAGACAGTGAATGTATACCACTAGTTATCTTTCCCTGAGTATGTTGAATCTCAGAGACAGTGAATGTATACCACTAGTTTATCTTTCCCCGAGTATGTTGAATCTCAGATACAGTGAATGTATACCACTAGTTATCTTTCCTTGAGTATGTTGATTTCAGTGACAGTGAATGTGTACCACTAGATATCTTTCCCCGAATATGTTGAATCTCAGAGACAGTGAATGTATACCATGTATCTTCCCCAGTAAAAGAAAGTGAAACACCTGAAGGTGCTGGGGAGTATGTTGAATCCAGAGACAGCACTGTCTTCACCTGTCTTTAGAGCAGTCCTGTACCACCCTTGGAGGCCTGCGTTATCTGTGTTGACGATGGGTACAGGCACGCGCAGGATGTACTCTATTAAGATATCAAGGGACATATCTGCTCCTGAACATAGATAAATCAGACTACAGGATGCAACTCATAACAGCCTTAAAGTGAACATCCTCATGGGTGTACCACTAGCCCGTCCCCGAATATTTCATGACTGCAGAGCCCACCGGCGGAAAAACCCACGCTCCAGCTGTCGAAGCACACTTCCCCCAGAGCAGACCCAACCACCCCTGCCCACGGACAGATGACGACAGGACTATTATAGACACCAGATATCTTTCCCTGAGTATGTTGAATCTCAGAGACAGTAAATGTGTACCACTAGATATCTTTCCCTGAGTATGTTGTATCCTCAGAGACAGCAGAATGTGTGCCACTAGACATCTTTCCAGCTGTGAGTATGTTGATCCTCAGAGACAGTAAATGTGTGCCACTAGACATCTTTCCCTGAGTATGTTGAATCTCAGAGACAGTGAATGCGTACCACTAGACATCTTCCCCTGAGTATGCTGAATCTCAGAGACAGTAAATGTGTACCACTAGATATCTTTCCCTGAGTATGTTGAATCTCAGAGACAGTGAAACACACAGGGCTGGCTTGTTTACGTACACTGCTTGTGACGCAGGAAACAAATCACGTGACTGAATTCAGCCAGTCAGCTACAATTAAACTTTAAAGCAAGGGCCATGTGTGAAGTTCGTGTCAGATATGTGTTACGAAGTATTCAACAGTGACTCTGGCCAGTGTGTAACGGAATTCACAGGATGCATTATAATAGAGGAGCTGAAGAAAGAAGAGAACGTCAAGAGAACCCAGAGGACAGATCGGCAACGCCAACAAGGACAGCTGACAACGTGGGAAAACACACTGCAAAGAAGTGTCACCTGGAGTGATATGCGACACATGGCACCTCTTAGAGTCAGCTTCATCCTAAGATCTGTTTATGACCTCCTGCCCTCGAATTCAAACCTGATCAAATGGGGGAAATCAGATGACCCTACGTGTCCACTATGTCACAGCAAACAAACTGTGAGCCATGTCCTGAGTTTATGCAAAGCAGCGTTAACGCAAGGCACAAACAAGTGCCCGTACATGCGGCTCCAACAGCAAAGTTCGACACGGCAGGGGGCTACAAATTATGGTCTGGAACAGTTGTGATATCAAAGGCATAGAAGCAGGGTGTGTATATGTGTGCGTGCGTGTATATGTGTGTATGGGGGTGCGTGCGTGCGTACGTGCGTGTGTGCGTGCGTGCTTGCGTGCGTGTGCGTGCGTGCGTGTGTGTGTGTGTGTGTGTGTGTGTGTGTGTGTGTGTGTGTGTGTGTGTGTGTGTGTGTGTGTGTGTGCCTTTAACTGTTTGTGGGATATGAGGAACAGATGACTGGGAACGCACAGCAGGCCTTCTACACTTTTAGTTAGCCCTGGTTTGCTCTACAAAGTGCCCTACGTATATTTCATTTTCCAGCAAGGTTACTTTTCATACTGAAATGATATTTACGTTAGGGAACTGTTTGTTTGTCTCATTGTTTTTCACATTGTGTATTCTGCCTGAAGAAGACCAATGGTCTGAAAGGCGTGGCCGTTCGTTTGGTCTGTTCATGTTGGCAGTGTGAAAACCTCCGCTGTGCTCTGCTTGTCATCTGATTCGTCTTCATAATGTTGAAACTGTCGTCTTGTCAACGATGTTGAGATGTTTAGCGCCTCTTTAACTTGTGGGTCTACCGTTCTAGCTCGGTGGTGGGAATCTCGTCACACCTTGCTGTTGTCCATACAACCTCTTTCAACACGTCACCATCTACACCACAATCACGTCATCCCTTGCTGTTGTCCATACAACCTCTTTCAACACGTCACCATCTACACCACAATCACGTCATCCCTTGCTGTTGTCCATACAACCTCTCTCAACACGTCACCATCTACACCACAATCACGTCATCCCTTGCTGTTGTCCATACAACCTCTTTCAACACGTCACCATCTACACCACAAAGTGCAGCATCACTGGTTTGATGTCTAACTTGCTTGGTGGTCAGCATGGATGTTTTAAGTATCTATCAAAATGGTCATCCGAATTATTTCTCATTTGAACAGTACAGGATTCGTTTTTCTTCTTCTTTTTTAAAAGGTATTTTGCAGATCAGCATCATACTAGTGAAGGTTTTGTTAAGAATTTCTGCACAGATTCCAAGGAAACCAGATCATACGTTGTACAAATATACATTCAACCTTTTATTATTTTTTTTAAAAAGTTTTCCTCCAAGGGACTGCGTTCACATGACTAGCTTCAGTCTGAAGTGCTACGTGAGTCTGTACTGAGTCAGTTGACGATTTATGATACAATTACACAGGGTTTAGTCAAGGTAGGAAAACTATACATGATTGAAATGTTAGCAAGCATATAAAGTGAAGTGAGACGTTGTGTTCAGTTACAGCTCTGTGGCATACAATAACAAATGTCCTCTTCGTAATTTATAACTTTGGTGATTACAGTCTCCTAAACACCACTGTCAGTACGTCCACATCTGAACTGATTCACCCTCTCCCTTCGTCTTCATGAGCTCGTCATGATGTCATGTACAGGACATCCTTCTCGTGTAAACCTTGCATAACTGAATAGCTAGCAGCTCTTCAGTCAGCACTACCCAGGTAGGCAGCCCATTGTGTAAGCGAGTGTGTATTGTGAAGCGCTAAGAGTTAGGTCTCTAGCCGATAAAAAACGCTATTTAAGTATTCAGAATAATAATAATAACAATAATAATGATGATGATAATGATAAGAAAAATGATAATAATAATGATAATAACAAAAGTAAAATATTGTCTTGCGCAAAGTGTAGTTAACATTTGATGTATGCAGTCTTCGTCTAAATCATTTATATCCGCTGTAGGAAAATATTCCGTAGGTGTCAATATAGCTGAACGGTCTTTTAACGAATTATAAACATGATCTCCTTCGTAATCCCCATCATCTTCACTCGCGTTTCGTCTCAAATCGAGTCCTATCGAAATGGGGGAAAGCAATATCATCGTTATTTGAAAATATTACATTCAAACACACAAAAAACGCAGTATTCTCAAGGGACACCTTCGAAATCAGTAAACTAATTATTTAGCTGAAAGCAATGACTAGAAAAGCATCAGCTCTTCGTGTTCCCTCAGGACACCATAGATTTGCTCTGGACGTTTGGATCGCCATGCTGTGTGGACTGACGTGGTGTCCAGTGCTGGTCTGTGGTGACCTGCTCACAGGTCAACGGAGCTTCAACAGCACGTCCTTCAACTCCTCTCATGGTCCTCTGACAATCACAGACATTTGTCCTGGTGTAGAATAGAATACATCGTCCAACGAAACAGCAGCATTCTGCAGACCAACGTGTCAGACTGTCAGATCCGCTGGCCACACCACACAGCACAGCAGGGTGTGGTATACGGGGTGTGTGATGACTTCAGCTCTTTCTGTGAACTGCATGTGGTAGCACCCAGAGGTATGTACGTTCGTGCTTTCGTCCAACGGTTTGTGTTTTGGTGTGATTCCAGGCCCTGGAAAATTGAGATATATTGCTATGACACTTGGGGGAAGTATGCTCTGACGTGTGATCGTCATAATTTTGGTGAAGTTTTTATAGAATCCGACACGGAAAGGATGGTTATAGTCAGCAGCAACAATCCCCAGGTTAGAGTTACTCTGGAGACAATCAAGAACCACAATTTTATTGTAGAAGCTATAGATGATCCAGTCTGGATACCTAATAGCGCCATTTTACTACCATGCTGACTTTGTATTCATTCAAGATTGGAGAGTACCCACGAGATGTGTCATGATAAGTGTAAAAGCAGCTTGCGTTTCTTTATGATTCATTTTGTAATTTTTGCCAGTGGATGGAGCTAATCTACACAAATCCAGGATCAGCTCAGAAAACTATTCGGAAAGTTTGTACCAAACTTCAAATGCCAGCACAGATATTCACACATCGTATCTTGAATTCAAGCTTAAGTATAGCTACCTGTGCTATTGCGGCCTGAAAATGTATGTGTCTTCCTTATTCTTAACGCACAAGCCTGAAAAACTGTTCACTGGTTTCTTTAACTGCTCTGTTAGTTACTACTCGGTTTTCCGAAAACACTTGGCCTGCAATCACAGGGCAGAGTGTGAAGATGGACGAGATGAAAGAGAGGACTGTGAGTTCAGCAGTGCAGAGTGCCAGGGAATGCTGGCTCCACGACACAAATGCTTTAAAAAACTGATCTTCTTTGAACGAGACAGAGTCCTCGATTTCCTTGATCACGTGTGTTGGAAAATTGGTGGCAGGCTTGGCAATATAAAATCAAGAAAGGAGCAAGCAGATTTTCTTCGTGTCTTTAAAAATTATCGTAGCTTCTCTGTGACAGTAGGGTGCACGTCAGGTTGGCATCATGTGCCGTTTATGTATAGCAAATTCCGTAAGTGGTCTGACAACACCATAATCTATAACATGGATTACTTTATTAACTATCGCAAAGTATTTCCCTCGAGGATTGTTAAATTTAAACATATCTTTTCAATGAAAGCTTTTCCATTGGCTTTAGGGGAGTCGTCTCCTGCAGTACTGTGTGAATTTCAGTTACGATCTTATGATTACTTTCGTTCTCATCTGCTCTTGTCCAGCTTAAACTCACTTGCTTCCATCTTGACCAGCTCACAGCAACGTTTACTTGTTTGCCCTGACAAACACCTTACTCACGGGTTCCTGCCATGCACCTTCAAACCTCTCGGCATGAACAGAAATCATATGGATGGTAACAGTTCCTTGACCATAAGTGATGCCCAGCGCACTGACTCGTTCGTCCTTCAGAGAAGATTAAAAGATACCTACGCCATGTTTAGGTGTGATGATGATGATACGCCAGTGCATCATACATACTCTTGTGTGCGACTTCAGACGGGACTGTTTAGATGGAGGTGATGAGTCATTCTGTGAATACCCTACATGCCTTGATGCCAAGTGCTCTGACAACCGATGCCTATCACACAGTCAACTCTGCAACCAACACGCCGATTGTTTGGATGGCTCTGATGAGGTCAAGTGCCACGACGACCACTCCTATCTGACTCCTTTCAAGAAGGAAGACATGAAAGAACTGGTTATGTGAATCTGGATGGGGCAGGTTACTTCACCAACAGCTGATGACAGCTGACCACTCTTGTCCTCACAGTCATTACCATTGTACGTCTGAGTGGCTGTACTGCCTGCCTGTCTACACAAGATGTAATGGCTTTTTCGACTGTTTACGTGGGGAAGATGAACAAGACTGCCAAACACCAAGGTGCCCTGGCTTCTACCGATGTCGTGCGTCCAGTGTCTGTGCTCACAGTGATCATCTGTGTGATGGCTGGGGTCAGTGTCCTCTCAGCATGATGACGAATGGATGTGTGACAGCACCTGTCCAGGAGGTTGCCTGTGTGAGGGTCATGTTTTTTCCTGTGTAACAGCCCATTTACAGCCCACCTTCACCCCACAGCTGCGATACATTGACGTGACTGGCTCAAAGATGTCACTGAATGAATTCTATAGAAACACATTTCTCATCACTTTGATATTATCCCACTGTTACCAGCATAATTTCTCAAATGTAAAGCTTCCAAACTTAAATCATATTGATCTTGCCAATAACTTTGTAAGTACACTGGACATATCTGTACTCTTTGACCTACCAAATCTGAGAACTCTGCATTTGCACACACAACCCTCTAATGTTCATGAAGGGTGTGGAGAAGAACGTTCATTATACTCTCCGGCACGTGGACATATCGAAAACGTACCTCAGTAGTTTTCATAATGAGCTGATGATATACTTACCTAACGTAGACTTCTGTAACACATCATGTTCATGTGTGGAAATCATCGGACCTGTGGGTTTCAAAAAAATATGCCACAGCTGATGCAACTGGACATCACAGAAAACGCTGTCACCAGTTTTCCCATTGATCTGTTTTCAAGATCAGATTATTTACAGCGTATCTTCTCACCTAACTACAGATTTTGTTGCTCTACCTTATTTCCTAAACATTCACGGGAAATCACCTGTTTCGCACTTACACAGCGCTCTCATCGTGTGCAACACTTCTACCATTTGAACTGCATAAAATGCTCTTCTGGATCATAGCTGTTACTGCTGTTATTGGGAATGTCATGTGCTTCATTATTTCATCTGCAGTCCGGGAACTGTTTGCAAGGAACTTTGTGATCGCAGTGACCCATTTACACTGTGTGCTGATATCTGTATGGGATGTCACGTCAGTATGATTGTAGTAGCAGACCTCGTATATCGTGGAGAATTCCTGCAGAAAGAAACAGTGTGGGGGAACAGTGTCACTTGCAGGCTGGCCGGGTTTCTGTCCTTGTTGTCCGGCACCGTGTCAGTGCTGATCATAGGGTTCATCATGTTGGATCATGTCGCTGTCCTGTGTTTTCCTGGCGTTCTCTGCACATTGAACACACGTTTAACAAAAATAACGTGTACAGTCTTGTGGACAGTTGGAATCGTGTTATCAATTGTTCCATTTCTCCCTGGACGATCGCACTTGGGACTCCGAGGCCAGTCGGGTCTATGTCGTCTGGCTGTGTTTGGTGATTCTCACTCTAAACAAGACTTTAGATGGTTTACTGTTGTTGTGATGGTCAACTTCGTCCTGTGTTTGAACATTGTGGTTGGCGAAGCATTGATCTCCTGGAAAAGGCCACGATTCAGAGTACAGCTGACTCCTACACAGAGATCTGTGCACTCCTCGGTTCACGTGATGGCCAAGGTGGCTGTGACGGATGCAGTGCACTGGTCTGCACTGGGGTCCGTGACCATG
>JADBJO010001724.1:335325-337825 GCA_016801955.1 Conus betulinus | reverse complement strand
ATATAGACAGGGTGACATATAGACACTGTCACACACAGACACAATGACATATAGACACAGTGACATACAAAGCTGACCCCGTAGCACTACTGAAATGTCAGAGGCTTAAAATGAAACTTTATTCTTTAACGTAAATATGAGAACGCAGTTTCCTCTGCAAACGCCTTGCGACTAATACACAAACGTCACGGTGATTGTAGTGCCTGCACTCACTGCAGCATTCCTCCACCAGTAGCTGCCTTGATTCACCTGTTCTCGATGACCTGTAATGTAGGTTGAAAGGGAAGTATTTCTGCTTCGAACTCTATCCAGCATTCCGCAGAACACGTGGCTGATGGTGAACACAGCGCGAGCCGAGACAATGGCTACATGCTGTAAGCAGTAAAACAGACACAGGTGAGCCTGGTCTCACAGAATGTCGGTATGTCAAGATTGTGCTCAGAGAGAAAAACAGACAGACAAACAGACAGACAAACAGACAGACAGGCAGACAGGCAGACAGAGAGAGAAAGACAGAGAGAGAGAGGAATGGATGGGCTTGGGGGAAAGAGAGAGAGAGAGAGAGAGAGAGAGAGGGGGGGGGGGGGGAGGGGAGGGCACTAATGCCAGTAACAGCAAGTTCGTGGGGACTGTGGAGCGGACGTGGTGGTGAGGAGAGCACTCACTCACGCTAGTCCCACTAAGCAGTCATTGTGGTTTGAGGGGAGACTCACTCACGCAGCTCCACGACTAAGCAGTCATTGTGGTTTGAGGGGAGCACTCACTCACGCTAGCTCCACGACTAAGCCGTCATTGTCGTTTGAGGGAAGCGCTCACTCACGCTAGCTCCACGACTAAGCAGTTATTGTCAGAGGACTCTGCAGGTGCTTTGAGTATGCTGGATCAAAGCAGGCGCAATTGAACATGTGGGAGAAATGGTGTTAGAACAAATGCTAACTCTCAGACAAAACTCCCCCTGTACCAATACGGCCCAGTGGAGATTTGAACCAGCAACATCAGGAACACAAAGATTATGAGTCCCAGGCTTTACTAACTGAACTATTCAATGCCCCCCCCCCCCCACCACCCCCACCCACCCACCCACCCACCCCACCCCCCGTGCCACTCCCCCTCCCCTGTTCACCCCGTTCATCAAAAAACTTTCACCGTACCGTAAGGAACCAGAATGGAGGAGGCTGACTTCTCCAAGACTGAGAAGTACGTCAGTCTTACCAGCAGCTCGAAGGAATGTAGTTCCGAAACGAGATTCCTCGTCGTACAAGAAGGAGCAACACAGTTTATGGGATGAACAGCCCATGATCTTACCAGACACCTTCCGATGTCTGGCATCAAGAGGACCATGACATCACAGAAAGGACAGAGGCAGTAACAAAGAAGAGGAATAACTTGATCAGGGAACAGTAGACAACAAATGATATTAAAGAAAAGAAGGCTTGCTCCCTTGATGAGAAAATAACACATCCATGACTGCAAACGAGTGCTGATTACGGCACCAATTCGTCTTGCACAAATACAGACAAAAAGCGAGAAGACATCTTCTGAAAAGGATGTTCGAAGCTTGCGCCCAGCGCATGCACACAACAACAGATATCGAAGAACTGGAAAAACGCATGCGAGCGTGTATGTGTGGGTGTGTATGTGTGCGCGCATGCTCGTTGTGTGTATATGCATGTGTGTGCATGTGCGCCTGTGTGTGTGCGTGCGTGCGCGCGCGCGCGCGTGTGTGTGTGTGTGTGTGTGTGTGTGTGTGTGCGCGCGCGCGCGCGCGCGCGTGTGTGTGTGTGTGTGTGTGTGTGTGTGTGTGTGTGTGTGTGCGTGCGTGTGCAGGTGAAACGCACACACTGTGTTTATGTGTGTGTGTGTGTGCTGGTATGAGTGCGCGCGACCAGCACGTCCAACCCAAGACAGGGAACAGAGGGACCAGTAGACAGAACGGGACCCTAATTCACTGTCACTCTCTGTCTGACAGGATCTTCTGTGTGCCATCCTGTCTGTTACGTCTGCACTAGGGCAGGCTTTAGCCAGGTTTGCTGATGCGTGTTACGTCTGCACTGGGTCAGGCTTTAGCCAGGTTTACTGATGCGTGTTACGTCTGCACTGGGTCAGGCTTTAGCCAGGTTTGCTGATGCGTGTGACGTCTGCACTGGGTCAGGCTTTAGCAGGTTTGCTGATGCGTGTGTACGTCTGCACTGGGTCAGGCTTTAGCCAGGTTTGCTGATGCGCAGAGAGGACCGCTGAACACAGCACACAGCAACTCGGATTTTCCAGGAACGAGCATAGAGACCACTCTAACTCTACCCGCGTCCCTGGAATTTCAGGAATTAACTGCCGTCCGGCACTAGAAAGAAAACAAACAAACAAACAAACAAAAGTAGATCTCAAAATGATCTGTTGTTAGGGAGGGTGGGAGGGTGGTGGGTGGGTGGGGTTGTGATGTGATGAGAAAGGTGTCACTGCAGGTAGAATGTCACAAAACTACCCAGTGTCTTCTGGAACCAAA
>JADBJO010001724.1:307292-330917 GCA_016801955.1 Conus betulinus | reverse complement strand
GAAACGGTAGCGTCGGGCCACTTTTTTGGGTGTTGTCCAGAACAGGCTCCTGATGTGTCTCCCGATGTCTTGACGAGAACACTAGCCCCTCTGTAAGTAGGATGGAGGTCGTCCCGGAAGTGCCAGGCGTTGACGTGAAGGTTTGTGTGGCTGATGAATGAGATGTTGTCTTCAATCAGCTCTGATGCCAGCAAGACGTTGAAGAGGTCCCCCTTGATGTTGAGCTGGGAGTCTTTAGATGGTGCAATTTTGCTGATGATGATTTTCATTCTAGGTTGTTCTTTTGAAATGTCTTTGATACACTTTATGAATTCTTTGCTGGTTTCTATCGGAGATTTTGATTTCAAGTCATTCACGGCACAGTGAATTAAAACGGCGTCAAAGGCTTTGTCAGCAGATTGACGAGACGATTCGAAGGACGGTCGCAAATCCTTGATCGTAGACGCCTTGTGTGACACCGCATCGAATCCATAGGACTGGCTCAGTCTCCTGCTATTCACTTTATTTGTCACCGAGTCATGAAGGATCAAAACACTCGGGAGATCTGGGTCAGGGTTTCGATGTGCGTTTCTCTTGTTCCGTAGAACTAGGTCTGGGCCTATTGCGTCCTTCAGTGGGGCTTCGTTTGACGTCATTACAGTTTGCGATTCGATTTTTTTTCTTCTGATGTTCTTTTTTCAGTTTCTTTGGCTTTGTTTGTTGTTTCGGTGCCTTTTTTTAATTGCATTTTTCCTGAGTGTTATTGTAGGCCTACTGGACTGAGGGAAACGTGGTGGTGATGCTCCCGAACCAGCAGCTTCAGCATATGTTGGCTTATCGATGCTGTTGGACACTGTTTGGGTTCCAACGCTATTGACCATTTTTTTTCTCCCTAATATCATTTGTCCGGACGACCTCATTCTGCTGTTGAATAATTTTTTTCTAAATTTGAAATTCGTGAGCAGAGCGCTGCTACCATTTCATGTAGGTCAGACAGACTAACTCTACTCACGCCGGGCCCGATGTGTTGACTGCTGGTTCCGGGCGTTGTAGCGCGGTCTATGCCATGAGCAACCAACCCGTCTTCGTCGCTCGTAGTACTTTCCTTACGCTTTCCGACCGAGTCGCCCGCCCGCCGACTGTCGGTGTCCAGGATCAGTGTCTCGGGCGCTGATGACTCGGCTGTTCGGTCTCTTGTTCTCCTCGATCTCGTCATCTTTATGAACTTTGCAAAAATTCAGTGCTGCCTTCCGTTTCAGTGTTTGACCGTAGCCGCCATCTTGTGTGTGTGTGTGTGTGTGTGTGTGCGCGCGCGCGCGTGCGCGTGCATGTGTACGTGCGTGTGCGTGTGTGTGCTCGCGCGCGTGTGTATATGTGCGTGTGTGCACACCAACATCTGTCAACATCACGAAACTGTGAACAGCTCCTAGATCTGTTTGTTGTTGTTTTAGTCTGTCCCGTGTCGACACCTTTTCATCCCGTGTCTGGCCAGTGTTGATACTGTTCAGCCTGAGTCTGTTGTGTGTTGAAGACTACTGTGGAGCCTGGTGTCAGTCTCCAATACCAGTCTCCAGTATACCAATACTTTTCACCCCATGTGGTCAGTGTCTTGTGGCAGTGCCAACAAGTCAGTTTACCCTGCTCTGTGTGTGTGTGTGTGTGTGTGTGTGTGTGTGTGTGTGTGTGTGTGTGTGTACACCAATATCTGTCAACATCACGAAACTGTGAACAGCTCCCAGATCAGGTTTTGTTGTTGTTGTTGTTGTTGTTGTTTTAGATCAGTTTACTCTGGCCCATGTTGACACCTTTTCATCCCGTGTCTGGCCAGTGTTGATACTGCTCCTCCTGAGTCTGTCCCGTGTTGAAGAGACTACTACTGTAGCCTGGTGTCAGTCTCGTGTGTGCCAACACCTTCGGCCCATGCGCTCGCTCAGTCTGTGCTGTCAGTGCAAAAAGTTGGTCAGGCGGCAGTCAGCACGACACTGACGAAACCGTTCTTGGTAATGATGTGTACTACCCGAGTGTCTTTTCTTTTCCTTTCTTTCTTCCTTCCTTCCTTCCTTTTTTCTTTTTCTGTTTGTTTTTTAATTTTTTTTTAATTCCACCGTTTAAAAAAAAAAAAAATTATAAACGGACGAAAATGCACACACAAACATCCAAACATAACAAGGAGAAAGTGCTATAGTGACTGAATTGTTATATACACTTCTTTTTGTTTGTTGTTGTTGTGTGTTTCGTTTTGTTTTAAACTACCGTACTGAATGGGAGTACGTTTATACGCTTTGCATTTTTTTTTTCTGTTTGCTTGAATTACACCGTAAAATTTGTAAGTGGACGAACGTGCACACACACGTTTGTTTATTTACGTCATAGCCTATAGATGTACGTTTTTTTTTAAATTTTTGATTCTGTTTAAGTGACAAGTCCTGAAGAATGCCTTGATGGAAAGGTTGTTGTAAATTTTTGTGTTTGGTTTTGTATTTGTTTAAATCTTGTGAGCTATTCGAGCCACTGGTATTTTACAAGCAAGCAACGAGATTGACCAGTCCACCTGAGAAGTTGAAGGTGGTCCTGAAAAGGACCTGATGATGAAAAGGAGGAAAGAGGGCTGCTGCCAAAGAGCGACTTAAGCACGCTCCCCACGGATACGGCGTGCCAGCTGGATGTCCTTGGGCATGATGGTGACACGCTTGGCGTGGATGGCACACAGGTTGGTGTCCTCAAAGAGTCCGACCAGGTAGGCCTCGCTGGCCTCCTGCAGGGCCATGACGGCGGAGCTCTGGAAACGCAGGTCGGTTTTGAAATCCTGGGCGATCTCGCGGACCAGACGCTGGAAGGGCAGTTTACGGATCAGCAGTTCCGTGCTCTTCTGGTAACGGCGGATCTCACGGAGAGCCACTGTGCCGGGCCTGTATCTGTGGGGCTTCTTCACGCCTCCGGTAGCAGGAGCACTCTTTCTGGCAGCCTTGGTGGCCAGCTGCTTTGCGGAGCTTTCCCTCCAGTGGACTTACGTGCAGTCTGTTTTTGGTACGAGCCATGGTCAGTCAGTCACTTGGCTGTCTTCCTCAACGATCAAACTCAGAGAGACAAAATAAACCCCTCCGCGACTGCGATTGCGATTGACGGTGAGATTAACGTCCTATCGGCCTGTGGCCCTTAAGGACAAGGTTCTGCAGACATATGTCTACATATTTGTGGCAACTGCTCATCTGGCAGTGGTAGGTAGGTTTCAATGGGGGGGTGTCGTATTCGTCTCCCAGAGCTCGCGTGTTGGCTCAATTCTGGTCGTTATCCTCTTGAATGCTGGTTCAAGTTTGGTGAAATTGGTCTTGAACGTTAGTTCACTTTTAAGTTGTTGGTCGACCGACGATGGACGTCGGTGTGTGTTGCCTGCTGTCCCCCAAACATCATCAGGCTGTCTTCAGGACCACCGGGCGGCCTTCTTCATGCTCGGGTGGCGGTGGTCCTGTGCCGCGTGAGGCCGCCTCAAGGAGGAAGCAGGACGAAAGTCGCTGGAGCGCTGCACGAGCCCCTAAAATTCGGCGGGCGCTCGCTGACTGCGGCCGAGAGGGCAATTTTTCAGCCCAACCCCCTAAGGAGTGCCCCCATGTCTGCCACCCCTCAAAACAGCACGGTATCCTGGGCCACGGTAGTCGCAGTCAGGCAGCGCTCCTTCGCCAATCGCCCCACATCTCCAGGAGCCATCCCCCGGCGACACAGGCTAGACCCGCCGTCACCCACATGGCTGGAAGGTTGTCTGCGCCGCCCGACACTGATCTCTCACATCAGTGTCCCTCAAAGGAGAGCTGCCACCTCTCTCCTGGCGTCCACTGCTATGCCACACTCGCCCAGTGATGAGCCCCATCCCTCAGCCTACTTATAGGCCTTCTAGTAGTCCGTGCGCCCGTGTACGTGTGTGTGCGCGCGGCACTCGACTTTCTACCAATCAACGTTCAGGGAGCGCCTTTTCTTCGACTAATCAAACACACGCAGGCCGCCGGCGTCTCGCCAGGCGAATAAGCAGCCCAGCCAGCCCTCCACCGCACCCCCTCCCTCCCTCTCTCTCTCTCTCTCTCTCTCTCTCTCTCAGCCCCATTGGAAGCAAGCAAGAGAGAGGATGGGAGTGAGAGGGTGGAGGGAATAATCATGTGAAGGAAGGAAGGAAGGAAGGAACTAACAAACAGCAGCAGTTTGCAAAGGAATGTGTCGGTACTCTTCTCTCTGTGTGTGTGTGTGTGTGTGTGTGTGTGTGTGTGTGTTTTCTCCCTCCCCCAAATGGGAACAAATACTCAGCCTTGACATTGACGTTGTCCTTGGCATTAGGTGAGGTTGTTGATCTACGACCAATCATTCCTACGATGCTGCCAGACTTTCGTACGATTGGATAATAATACCAGTCGATCAGGGGGGGCCGCAGTCTCTTATATAAAGGATTCTTTTCTGACCCCTGAATATATATATATATCTACCATATATGCCACTCTGATTCACACGCATTCACTCCCACCCTCCCTCCCTCCCTCCCTCCTGGCTGCTGCTGCTGCTGCTGACGCCGCCGCAGCTAATCTTGTGTTTTTTCTTCTCAGCCCCCCCCACCGCCGGTCCATCTGTTCTGCTCTGAATCTAGCCTGTTCCCTGATCTACACCTGCCTGCCGCTGAATCAAGGCTCGCCTCCAGCTTATTATTCTGCTCCCCGCGCCAGTCACACCATCACCACTTCAGTCTGTCTGCCTGTGTGTTCAACTCAACCACGTAGTTTCTGCATGCACTCCCCCACCCTTCACAATCTAGCAGCCTACACGCTGTGTCTTTCTTTATAAGCTTAAGCGGAACGATGCCTCTGATACTTCTTCGGTAATCTAGTTGTTAGCGTGTCCACCTGTCAAACAGGAGACCAGGGTTCGTTTCCCTGATCTGCATTTTTTTTTTTTTTTTTTGGTTATTCTTTTCTCTGACATCCACAATTTCTACTACCAAAAGGGGGAGAAAGTGCTATATAGTGACTGATATATATATATATATATATATATATATTTATTTTTGTTTGTTTTTGTTTGTTTTGAATTCATTTTCATTTATCTATTTATTTTTTCATGCCATCACCACATCAGTCAGTCTGTCTGTGTGTTCAACTCAACAACGTAGCTTCTGCACGCACTCCACCCCCCCCCCATCTAGCAGCCTAGACGCTGTGTCTTTCTTTCTTTCTGCCACCACATTTTCAAACCACTTTGGCCAACACAGACTGCTGCAAAAAAACAACAACAACACAAACACCACCACCACCACCAACTCCAATAGAAAACCCGAAGAAACAACATCAGCATGAAAATAACATGTCAAACTGTGTACAAATGAACGCTGATCTTCAGACCAAATACCTAACATGACATGGCATGACATACATGCCTTGTGACAATGCAAAAATATAGATCTGTCGTACGGCACGACTGCTCCACTGTCTTGTTTGCTGGGCTCTTTTTTTTTTTTTGTTTTTTTTGTTTTTTTTGTTTGTTTGTCTCCATCTGTCTCTCTCTCTCTCTTTGCTTTTCCTTGGTGGATTGTGGGTTCATTTTCTTCCCGTCACATCATCCTAGGCTATCGTTATTATCAACGAGACACCAAACGAAAGGGGGGAAGAGGGGGCCAACGACGACTCTTTGAGCAACGAGACACAAACCATCCCGCTCAGGAAAATGGGTGGCCCTGAAAAGGGCCTAGTTAGTTTGGGGGTCGATTTGGGGGACAAGCAGACGCGCGCAGGTTTACTTGCTGCTGGTGTACTTGGTCACCGCCTTGGTGCCCTCACTGACGGCGTGCTTGGCCAGCTCACTGGCAGCAGCAGCAAGCGCACAGCCGTTTGAATCTCGCGGATGGTGATGGTAGAGCGCTTGTTGTAGTGGGCCAGTCTGGAAGCTCGGCAGCGATTCTCTCAAAGATGTCGTTGACGAAGCTGTTCATGATAGACATGGCTTTGCTGCTGATACCAGTGTCTGGGTGCACCTGCTTCAGCACCTTGTAGATGTAGATGGCATAGCTTTCCTTCCTTTTCCTCTTGCGCTTCTTGTCCCCGGTGCGGACGGCCTTGGCCTTGCCGGCCTTCTTGGCGCCTTTCGAGCTCACTTTAGGTGGCATGCTTTGACTACAGTCGTTCGCTCTGTCGAGAAATGCCGCCGGCGGATGATTTCGCTTAACGTCCTCCAGCCTGCACACACAGGACATATTGGGACATGTGTTTTAACTTTGTATGAGGGAGGAGGGGAGGGGGGTGATAAAGGGGATTTAAGATTTAATCGCAATAAGTTGTGATAAAAGGAAAAGGATAGGTGATAAAAAAAAAAGTTAAAAATGGTATGCTTAATAAAACATATAAATTTGATGTTTTATATTTATAATATAGCCGCGTCGTCTGCTTGTTTGGGGTTGGTAGGGACAGCCTCGGTAGGGAGGGGCCAGTAAAATCAACCTTTATTTTTTATTTATTTTTTTTTTAAGTAATAAAATTTCAGGGCCACAAGTATAAGAAATGTAATAAACAGTGAAAGGTAAGAGGTAATTTTAACATATAAGATAATGCTGTACACATTTTGTAACATTACAGTTTAAAATGTAAAAATCATGGTAAATTGAAGTTCAAGTTAAAATAAGATAAACGTTAAGATATTTACAAAACATAAAATGAGGTTCTATATATTTAACGAACAATGTGCAATATAAGACAGTAGTCATAATATGTTATGTTAAAATGTAGTTTAAAACAAGTTAGCATGTTTCTTTTTCGTAAATAATTATTTTATGGTCACCTGACGACACTAGGTTGACCAGAGGAAACAGCCAATGGTCGTCGCGCCGTAAGGCGACAGCCCGCCGTGCGAGCTCAACACTAATAAAAGTGAGGGCGAGCGACGCTCAGTTTCTTTTCACGCCGGGCGACACGTGTGGCGACGGGTGTGGCGGCCGCGCGCGGTGTGACCTTGAGGCGGAATCGTTGTGGGGCTGGCACGTGGGTATTCATTGTTTTGCAGATAGAAAGGGGAGGGGGGGGGGGGGGGGGGCCGACGGCCGACCATAGGGACATTTTATAAAAGATATCCAAAACTAGGTGGTATTGTTTGGTAGATTAAGATACTAACTTCATATAAAAATTGTGTTCGGTTATAAGACTTGTTTTTTTAAAACTAGCACAGCATGTAAAGGATCGATAAATGTGATTACACTGTGTATGTGGGGGGATTGGGGGGGGGGGGGGGGGGGGGGCACTCAGTCGTCGACAGCCGACCGCAAGAGACTTTTTTTTAAAAAAAAGATATCCAAAACTAGAACCATGGATAGCTTCTGCAAAAGAAATTAGCAGAGACCAGCGTGTGCAGTCGCTGTCTAAAATATCCTTTTGATTAAAAGTGATGTTAAGACTGGTACATTTTTTTATAAAAGGTTCCAATTCCGCTTTTATAATGTCGCACGGGTTGAACACGTGAGTCAAATTACATATTTCGCCACAGGGGCAGGTGATATTGTGTCCTCAATCTAAAAATTAAATTTTGTATTGGTCGGGGGACCGCCAGGAACAGTCCCCCTTTTACCAACTTGCCGTCAGAGTGGTGCGTGCCGGCATACTGGTCCAGTTCAGTGGACCAGCCCTGCACAGCAGCCACCCTGAGGGCACTTTTGCTTTCTTGTATAGATAGCCCAAGATCAACGAGCTGGCCTGACTGGCCAGTGGCGGCAAATTTGGCCGCCCTATCAGCCAAGTCATTGCCGTGGATCCCACAATGGGAAGGGATCCAGGTCACCGTGACCTGGGTGCCGGTGGTAATTATTTGGTGGATTAAAATACTGATTTCATATAATTTGTGTTCGGTTATGAGACTTGTTTTTTTAAAGCTAGCACAGCAGATAAAGAATCGGTAAATATGATTACACTATGTGGGCTGTGCGGCAGGTCATTAATGAAAACACAGGCCTGCAACACCGCCCACAGTTCTGCTGTAAAAATCGAAATTCCCTTGTTTAAAATAAAACATTTCTGAATTTTCAAAGAGGGGATCACAAAAGCACAGCCAATTTCATTTTTATTTACCTTAGACCCATCTGTATATACATGAAGATGATTTTGTAGCATAGAATTTTTTTCTTTAGCTTTACATGCTATAATGTTGGGTTGTTCTTTTTTACTTATGGAGTGGAGGTCCATATCAATTTTTGCTTCCTCCATCATCCACAAGGCAGGAGAGTGGGGGGATGTTTAACTGTGTGTGATAGGGTGAGATCTCTGCTGCATGAAATATGTCTTGAGTGGCATCTATAATTTGTGTAACTTTGTTAAATATGCGAGGTGGTTTTTTTTTTCAATTTTTTTCCATTCATATTTAAGCTGCTCATTACTGAAAGTGTTAAAAAATTCAATGTCTGTAAGGTTCGTGCTTGCATAGGTGCAGACAACTGATTCAGCACATCTTAGTTTTATAACATGGCGGAGCGGTAGCCAGCCAATGTCTCTGTAAAGGAAATTATTTATAGCATATAGAGGCAAACCCAGAGCGACCTTTAACGCTCTGGTTTCTATTGTTTCAAGTTTTTCTTTTTTATTAAACTCCTGGGGGCGGTAAAATACACTTCAAGGCCGTATGTCAGGCGAGACCTGACCAGGGCCTGGACCATACATGTTAAAAATTTATGATCCCTGGCCCACCTTTCACAAGCCAGGACCTTGACAAAATTAGTGTTGGGGTAGACATTTTGACCAGATGATCAATATGGTCTCCCCATGTAAGTTTTTGCGTTAAAATCACCACCAGGAATTTAACCTTTGTAGATCGGCTATTTGGGTGTCGTAAATAAAAACATGTAAATCTGGGACTTTCGTTCGGCTAAAAACAATAAAAACTGACTTTTCTGGCGATAAGACAAACCCGTTAAAAATCATGTATGCCATGAACAGGTCAGTATTTCTTTGGTGAGTTTTGAGGGCATTATTGTTCTTGGGCCCTTTCCCCACCTCTGACCAATTGACGATGTCATCGGCATACATGGTTGTTACAATTGTTTAAAAGGTATTTTGTTAAAATCATAAAGCATGATATCAAAAAGTGTGGGCCAATAACACTCCCCTGGGGCACTCCCATGTCTAATTGATGGATCTGGGAGAAAGACTGGCCCACTTTAACTTTCATAGTTTTATGACTTAAAAACGTTTTGATAAAAAAATACATATTGCCATTTATACCGATTTTAGTCAGCTTATGTAAGAGTTTACTGTGCCATACCGAGTCGTAGGCACCTTTTATGTTGAAAAAAGTAGCAAAGACTTGTCTTTTTCTTATAAACGCTTTTTTAATATGTGACGTTATTTTGCTAACATGCTCAATACAGCTCCTATTTTTCCTAAACCCAGCTTGAAAGTGTGGTATAATATTGTTTTTTTCTAAAAAAGTGTTCTAATCTGTTTTTGGCCAGTCTTTCAAAGATCTTGCCCAGGGGGGGGGGGGGGGGGGGGGGGGGGGGGGGTCAGGGAAATAGGTCTGTGACTTTGAGGATCGTGTACAGGTTTGCCAGGTTTAGGTATGGCCACCACCACCGCTTCCTTCCATGCTTGGGAATAGCCCCTGTAGCCCAGCAATGGTTAAAAAAAGTAAGTAAAACAGCTAGAAACTCCTTGGGTATTTGCTTGATTACACGATATGATATTGGGTCCGTGCGTGGTGCTTTATTAAGGTTTTTGATATTGTTAATTGCTTGAGTTAATTCGGGTAGTGTAAAAGGAGTATTAGTAATAGAATTATTATCTGGTGGAGGATCAGGAACTTCTCCCTTGCCAGACGTCGTTTCTGTTCTTGCTTTGGAAGCCATTTAGACTGACTGGCACGAGTAAAAGTGTCAGCCAGTAAATTGGCCTTTTCTTCATCATTCTTAGTTTGTGTGCCATTTTTAAGAATATGAGGGGAATCTTTAAAAACACCATTAGACTTCAGTTTTTTAAGTTTCTTCCAAGCCAAAGATAGTTCTTACAATCTATGATTTTATCATCCTTTCTAAAATATGTTGATTTCGCGGAAGCAACTGCTTTGTCACTTTCTAATGGTGTTTTTAAAGATTCCCCTCATACTCTTAAAAACGGCACACAAACTAAGAATGATGAAGAAAAGGCCAATTAGAAAGTAGGGGGTCCAGGGTGTCTGTTAAACATCATAGGGGCTTGTGTTTTTTTTTTCACTGCTTTCTCACACTCACTGTTCCACCATGGTTTTAACCGACAAGGCTTTTCTTTGTTATTAAAGTGCTTTTTAGGAGTAGAAGCGTTACATGCATCAAGTATACTTTTCCGTAAATTTTCATAATATTTATCTACGTTATCGTCAGAGAATTCGTAGTTCCAGTCACTGTTCAGTATGTTTTTATAATTTAATTTAGTTTTTATAATTTAAATAGTTTAAAAGTAAATGTTATAGAAATGGGTCGGTGGTCTGATCTTAAGGGGTCGACCTCCGCGACCCACTGACTAAAGACAGCCAGTAGGGGGCTGACCAGGGTGAGATCTATAGCAGTACAACAGTGGAGGGGGCTATCCGGATATCTTGTCGGAGTGCCGTCGTTAAGCAGTACTAGTCTAGAGTCAGATATTTCTTGAAGTAGAGGGCACTCCCTCCACCGTAGAATGTGTTCCCTCCCACTTCCCAGCTGGGGTGCCATGCGTTGAAATCTCCGGCAATAACCCAGGACTGGCCTGGAGGGAGGGTAGTCAACCAGCCTGAGGGGGGCGCCTTATCATAACCCCTGGGAAAATAAACGTTAACTATTTTACATTTTTTGTATCCCTCTTGGATTTGGATAACATTATTATATGCAACTGAGTGGGTGTTGTTAAAGACAGGCTCGGTCTATATATACTTCAGCCTGGTGCTGACGTATGTAGTTGTGTATGATTTTGCATAGTCACTTACTTGAGGAGGATAGTAAAATCCGTCAATATTAGGCAAATCCTTAAAAGTTACGTTAAGCGATCGTAACACAAAATTTTATATTTGTAAGGATTAATATGTAAAAAAAGTAATAATCTAAGTTCTTTTTAATTGCTCTGCAATTCCACTGTAAAATGGTTAAATCCTGATTCGCCATGATCAGTCAAGAAGAGTAGTTTATATATAAATAAAAGATAAAAATAGTATAAAACAACTATGTACAGTGTAAAAAGTATGCCTATTTATATTTGTTTTAAAAATGGTAGTGTTAAAAAAAATTCATTTAAAATTCCTGTTCTTCATCCAGGTCCAGGGGAGTGCCGCACGCGTATCAGGCCAAGTGCCACCCGACGCTCCCGGGGTGGCAGTGGATGGAACAGATCTTTTCACTTTCGGTGGGTGGTAAAATAGCTGCTAGGCTGTTGACCAGTTCCAAGAGTTCCTCCTTGGCCCTAACTTTGGCCATGTTTAAAAAGACATTGGCTAAAAGTTGTTCTTCTGGGAGGACATCCTTCATATTGTTGAGTGACGCCTTGATGGCACTTGCCTCTGCCGTCTTCTTGGTCGTCACTTGCTCTACCACTTTTTTGTGTGTTTTGTTTGGTTAGATTATTGATTTGTGACAGGAGGGTTTCAGATAGATTATCCAGCCTTTCATTTATTTTTTCTGTAATATTTTTTTCTAATCTTTGATCGTTTGTTTTCTTGTTTATTAAGAGTTGTTTTGATTTTTCTCTGAGTTTTTTTTTTTTTACTACTGTGCTTTGACTACTAGTCCTTGTTTGTGGCGGTAATACCTTGTTTTTTTTTTGTCCTGGCTTTACTACATTTGGTTTTTCCTTAGAGTTATTTGTCTTGTTGGGTATCTCCCAAACACTTGTCACATCGTCGGAAGGGTTCTTGTTTCCCCTTTTGACTGCAGACGCATATGATGCTATGCCGGGAGGGATTGCTGCGCCCAATGACGCTTCAGGTCTTCAGAAAGGGTCGACCTCTGACCGACCCTCGGAAATCCTCTCAGTTTTCGTTAGATTTTCTTGATCTATTGCGGCCTTGGCGCGCCTAATGGCCTCAGAGTAAGCAATATAACGTTCACCCTTCTCTTATTAGCGCGCAGTCGTAGTTGATATTGTGGGCAGCCCTGGTAAGCAGCTGAATGCCCCCCCCCCCCCACTCCCCCCCCCCCCCCCCCCCCCAGTTGACACTACAGAGTTGGGCTGGGACAGTCTTTCCCGCTGTGGCCGACATTGCCACAACGGGAACAGGTTTTTTTTTTTTCGCCTTGCACAAGTCTTTAGGACGTCCCAGCCAGGCACATTTTGTGCATCTAATTACAGGAGCCACATAGGGCTCTACTGTAAATTCCTGGGTGTCAATTTTTATGAATTTTGGTAAAATGGGGGTTAAAAGGTAATTTTTATTGATCTAGACTCAGATCCGCCCCTGTTTTTCAAACGGGTTAGTTTTTTTTTTGCTTGAGGGAGGGATGAAGAAAAAGGAAGGTGGAAACCTCCACACCAGGGGGGGGATGGGTTTGACCACATCCTCTGTTGTTGTTTCAGGTTTAGTACAGTTGATATTTATATTATATAATTTTTTAAATTTCAGTAAGCCTTGTTGCTGATCAAGTGATTTGCACCCTATAAGCCATTTTGTTAGGACCCAAGGGACGTTGCGACAAGATGGGACCCACAGTATTTTTCTGAACTAAAATATTGGTGGTGGGACCTAATGCGCCATATGTGGCTGCACCAGTACCCAGGTCCTCCATGATAACTGGAAACTGGAGAAAACACGGGTGGGGGTAAAATATTGTTTTTTGCCATATTTTCACTTGCCTTGCCATTTGACTGATTTTGAAGAGGGGCATGGTTCGGAGGGCCAGCTGGGGAGGGGGGGGGGGGGGGAGGGGGGGCGCGAGATCCAGTATCCTTTTTCTTCTTCTTCTTATAAGTAATTTTCCATTCGTTTGTTACTTTCCGTACTTTTATCATCATCCTGCTCAGTTGTGGCAGGGGTAGTGGGGGGGTTCCATACAGGTATCTTTGTCAGAACGCACTGGTTCAGCACCGTTTTTCTTTCTTCTTTTTTTTTTTTTTTTTCTCTCTATAGGTTTAATTGTTGTTTCCCCCACAGTTGGGGAAGAACCAGATGTTGATGATAGGGACCTGTCGGTCATCTTTCTTTTCCTGAGGGGGATGCCGGGGGCAGCCCCCGGGCAGAGGTGGGAGTGAAAAACGCCGGACAGTCCGCCTCATCCACGTCGACATCCGAGTCTGACGTAAAATCTTCTGTTATAGTTATGGGCCTGTCGTAAACGGACATGATGTAGCACTTAAAAAAAAAAAAATCCCCCTGAAATAAAACCATTCAAACAATACACTGGTAACAAGAGATGACTTTGAAAAAAAAAAGGACAGAAACGGGGGGGGGGGGGGGGGGGGGGGGGGGGGAGCTGACACAACCAGACAATGAGAGGGTGGGAGAGGGGTGGGGAGGAAATTGTGAGGAACAACGGCACTGAGCAGTACTAAGTAGACACGGGCTGGGCCAGAAGGAAATCCAGCCCGCGAGGCTTTAAAAGAGAATGGTAGAAAAAGAAAGGGGAGAGAGGAATGCGCGAACGGGGGGGGGGGGGGGGGGGGGGGGGTGTACAGACCAAGAGGACTGGGAATGGGAGGGGGAAAGGGGCAGGGGATACAATGTACAACGCTGTAACAGGAGTAAGGTGAAGGGTAAAAGGGGGGGGGGGGGGGGGGGCAAAAGCCTTGCTCAAAAGACTGCAAAGAGGAAGGGGGGGGGGGGGGGGGGGATTGGAATCTAATTAAATTGAGGAGGGGGTGAAACAGGGGAAAACCTGGCAACACTAGTGACGGCGCCGACTGAACTAGGCCAAACTGGAGCAGGGAAAGTCCGATTCGGAAGGCTTGGGAGAGTAAGAGGGGAGGGAGGGAGCGCGAACGGAGCTCTGACTGGCAGCTTTGTGCAAGAAATAGAGTAGGTAGTTCGCTGAACTGAGGGAGTTGGGGGTGGGAGTGGGGGGTGTGCTGTGCCAGAGGACGTGCAGAATATGAATAAAACGTTACCGCCCTTGTAATAACGGCGCCGGGGCCAAGGCCGCCCACCCGGGGACCGTCAGCGAGGATGGCGACGAGAAGACGGTCAGACCGGGAACTCGAGACGTCGAGCAAGCGCCACAAGGTTGAGGAAAAGTCTGTCGACTCAGGCAGGTGTCAACTGTCACCACCAATAATCAGTTGAGCAAGCAGCAGCAGCAGCAAAGCGCAGGACAGCAAGGGCACCAACACCAAGTTTGAAGTAAAAAAAAAAAAAAAATGATTGAATAAAAATGGTTATCACAACGTGGTAAGAAAGGACACGAGCTAAGAGTTCTGCAGCACAAGTCACGTGTCAAGCACAAAGCATGCCACCGCGCTGTCCCCCAACCAGTGAATACCGACAGTTGTCCCGACCACCGTCGGGAAACGCGTCGCGTGCAAGTGGGATGACAAATCAGGTGACCCAGGCGTTTATATAATGGACTGACGTCGCTGGGAGGCTTGCTGTCTCACAGCGTGAACGCCATTGGTCGTTTATTTCGCGCATCTCAGTGAACCCAACCCCCACCCCCAGACCCCCAACCAACCAAAACAGGCCCTTTCCAGGGCCACACAGGCATGGTTCACTCTCGTTTCTGATGAGTCGTTGTCTTTGGTTTCTCGTTGATGATAAAATGTTCGGAAGAAGAAGAGCCCACAATCCACCAAGCAAAAGCAAAAAGTGTGTGTGTGTGTGTGTGTGTGTGTGTGTCGTGCGTTTACAATTGTACGGTGTAATTAAAAAAAAAAAAGAAAAAAAGAAAGGAAAGAAAGAAAGAAAAAAAAAAGAAGAAAAACCCAGCAGCAATCCCTTGTGTTTGGATGTTTTTGTCTGTTTGTGCATTTTCGTCCGTTTACTTATTTTACGATGGAATTAAAAAGGAAAAAAAAAAAACAGGAAGAAGAAAAAAGAAGGAACGGGAAAAAGGCAGAGAGAGAGAGAGAGAGAGAGAGAGAGAGAGCAGAATCCCTGCAGCAATGTGTGTGTGTGCTGTGTGTGTGTGCGTGCGTGCGTGTGTGTGTGTGTGTGTGTGTGTGTGTGTGTGTGTGTGTTCGTCCGTTTGCATATTGCACGATGGGATTATAAAAGAAAAAGAAAAAAAAAAAAAAAAAAAGAAAGAAAGAAAGAAAGGAAGGAAGGAAGAAAGGAAAAGAAAAGACACTCGGGTAGTACACATCATTACCAAGAACGGTTTCGTCAGTGTCGTGCTGACTGCCGCCTGACCGACTTTTTGGCACTGACAGCACAGACTGAGCGAGCGCATGGGCCAAAGGTGTTGCTACACACGAGACTGACACCAGGCTACACAGTAGTCTCTTCAACACGGGACAGACTCAGGATGAACAGTATCAACACTGGGCAGCCAGGGGATGAAAAGGTGGCAACACAGGACAGACACGAGGTGGTCAGTGTCATGCACAGAGTTACATCACTGGACAGACAGACACAGCAGGGTAAACTGATTTAAAACAACAACAACAACAACAACAACAACAAAAACTGACCTGGGAACTGGTCAGTTTCGTGATGTTGACAGAGATCTTGTGTGTGTGTGCGCGCGCGCACGCTCGCACACACAACACACACACACACACACACACACACACACATACACACAGTAGTGTACTGATCTACGGCCGAGCGTCTGCGCGTGGCGCTTTTGCGCTACACACAGAAACACACACAGAAAAACACACATCTTCACACAGCCAATAAGCAAAGAGGTATGGAATTTCTTAAATGGGTCAGAGCTCGTGATTAAAGGTGCCTGGTGGGCTGTGTACAGTGGTGTACGATCTACGGCCGATCATTTGTGTGTGCTGTGTCGCGCTTTTGCGCTACGAGCGTTTGATATTCAAGATCGAAAAAGAAAAATCAAAAAAAAAAAAAGATCTTCACTTCGAAACGTATAAGCAATGAGGTATGAGTCAACGGACGAATACGTGATTTAAAGGTGCCTGCGTCACACACACACACACACACACACACACACACACACACACACCAAAACCCACAGGACAGTGTGCCTGTGCGTGCGCGCGCGCGCGCGCGTGTGTGTGCATTCGTTACTTTTGTCGATGTGTTCGTTTGACTCTATTCATGATCACACAAAAGGCTGTGCCAGTACTGAATCAGCGTTAGTTTGTGTTTGTTCACTTCTCTTGGGAAGCTGTAGCCTGAAAAGGGCTTATATGGGCAAGCTTGGAGCATTTTAATTTTTTTGGAGATGTTTCCTGGTTTGTTCTGTGAGTCTCTGTACTGTGACATAGTTTGCTGTGTGTTCAGTCTTGTGCTCTGTACTGTCATAGCTGTTCTTGTGTGTTAGATGTGACGCTCTGTGCTGTCAATAGCTGCTGTGTGTTCTGTGTGCTCTGTACTGTCATAGCTGCTGTGTGTTCTGTGTGCTCTGTACTGTCATAGCTGCTGTGTGTTCTGTGTGCTCTGTACTGTCATGTCTGCTGTGTGTTCTGTGTGCTCTGTGCTGTAATGTCTGCTGTGCGTTCTGTGTGCTCTATGCTGTCATGTCTGCTGTGTGTTCTGTGAGCTGTGTGCTGTCATGTCTGCTGTGTGTTCTGTGTGCTGCTCTCTGCTGTCATGTCTGCTGTGTGTTCTGTGTGCTCTGTGCTGTCATGTCTGCTGTGTGTTCTGTGTGCTCTGTGCTGTCATGTTTCCTTGTTTGTTCTGTGAGCTCTGTGCTGTCATGTCTGCTGTGTGTTCTGTGTGCTCTGTGCTGTAATGTCTGCTGTGTGCTCTGTGCTGTCATGTATGCTGTGTGTTCTGTGTGTGCTCTGTGCTGTCATGTCTGCTGTGTGTTCTGTGTGCTCTATGCTGTCATGTCTGCTGTCTGTTCTGTGTGCTCTGTGCTGTCATGTCTGCTGTGTGTTCTGTGTACTCTGTGCTGTCATGTCTGCTGTGTGTTCTGTGGGCTCTGTGCTGTCATGTCTGCTGTGCGTTCTGTGGGCTCTACACTGTCATGTCTGCTGTTTGTTCTGTGTGCTCTGTGCTGTCATGTCTGCTGTGTGTTCTGTGTGCTCTGTGCTATAATGTCTGCTGTGTGTTCTGTGTGCTCTGTGTGCTATAATGTCTGCTGTGCGTTCTGTGGGCTCTGTACTGTCATGTCTGCTGTGTGTTCTGTGTGTGCTCTGTGCTGTACTGTCATAGCTGCTGTGTGTTCTGTGTGCTCTGTGCTGTAATGTCTGCTGTGCGTTCTGTGTGCTCTATGCTGTCATGTCTGCTGTGTGCTCTGTGTGCTCTTTGCTGTCATGTCTGCTGTTTGTTCTGTGTGCTCTGTGCTGTCATGTATGCTGTGTGTTCTGTGTGCTCTGTGCTGTCATGTATGTTGTGTTTGTTCTGTGTGCTCTGTGTTGTCATGTATGCTGTGTGTTCTGTGTGCTCTGTACTGTGCTGTCTGCTGTGTGCTCTGTGCTGTAATGTCTGCTGTGTGTTCTGTGTGCTCTGTGCTGTAATGTCTGCTGTGTGTTCTGTGTGCTCTATGCTGTCATGTATGCTGTGTGTTCTGTGTGCTCTGTGCTGTCATGTATGCTGTGTGTTCTGTGTGCTCTGTGCTGTAATGTCTGCTGTGCGTTCTGTGTGCTCTATGCTGTCATGTATGCTGTGTGCTCTATGCTCTGCTGTCATGTCTGCTGTGTGTTCTGTGTGCTCTGTGCTATAATGTCTGCTGTGTGTTCTGTGTGCTCTGTGCTATAATGTCTGCTAGACGATTCGGCGTCCTAAGCAGCATTCCTTTGGAGTTATGTTTTCTGTGTGGAGCAAGAGTTACCCTACTTGTTTATTGTTTAGGGCTTTTTTGTTCGTTTGATGTTTCCTTTCGTGAAGCTGACAGGTAGAAGTGCTGCTCGACGGCGAGCGTCTAACAACCAAAACCGTACAGTGTGCGGCATTGGCGTTTCAAGGCGTAGACATGTATGCGTGTGTTAAAATGTCACCACTGTGTGTTTTGTGCTCTGTGCTACACTGCAGAGATTGTGACAATTTTGTGCACCTGTATGCAGCTTTTTGGAGTTATGTTCACTGCTGCACAAATTATACCAACTCTCTCACTCATTGTTTATCTGTGTGTGTGTGTGTGTGTGTCGTGAAGGTGGGGGGGGGGGGGGGGGGGGGGGTGGATGGATTGGGGGGCGTATACTCTATGATGTCCACGTACTTTTTGTGTTTTTGAATTTGGCTTGCAATTTTATAATTTTCACTTTTATATATGATATGTACTTTTAGTCTGTATTCACTGCGCATGTTTACGAGGTGATAGCCCAGACGAGATGGCCCATGTTGGTTGATGAGGCTAATAGAAACAACACGATTTGTCTTGATTCGCATGCTCATCTCTTTTCCACTTTGTTAGTCTTGAGCAATTGTTCTCATACACATCCGTACTATGCATAGTAGACGATGTGTCTAATTTTCACATGTGTTTATAATTGTCTATTTTTTTTTTAAAATACAAGGTTTAGATACATTTTGCTGTTTTTCTGCATTTAGAGAATACGAATTTTCTTTATTCTTCTGGCAGGGGAGCAGGTCCTTCTTTTTTTTCTTCTCATTCTTCTTCTCCTTCTTCTTCTTCTTCTTCTTCTACCTCTCTCTCTCCTCCTTCCTCCTTCCTTCTTCTTCTCATTCTTCTTCTTCTTCTTCTCTCTCTCTCTCTCTCTCTCTCTCTCTCTCTCTCTCTCTCTCCGCCCAATGGATGGGCAGCGCACACGGGTTATTGTTATACATCCACGTAGCAAGTTTTTGGAAAGTCTAGCTTGAAAGATATGGAAAATATTGCAGGGAAACGGAAATGGGTGTTCAATGATCAGCGTGACCTTGACCTTGACTTTGACCTTGATTTTTTGGCGAGCAGTTTCAGCATACCTTACCTAATGAACAAACAAATTTGAGAAGGCTCTCTTAAGTGGTTGAAGAGACATTGCCAAAAATGTCCGTTTTTGGCCGACGTGGGACACACACACACACACACACACACACACACACAAAAAAAAAAAAAAAAAAAAAAAAAAAAACAGACACGAGCAAACTTAATAGTCTGCTCGCTTTCTTGACAGCGGCAGACTAACAAGACTGACAGAAATTGTGACATATTGTGCAAGAGTGAATTGGGAAACAGGGTTTAGGTACAAAAATTGTCACAACTGCGAGTTGTGTGACATTTTGTGCGGTCCTTCACTGCACAAAATGTCACAAACGGCACAAAATGTCACAATTGTGACATTCTGCGATAACATTCACCACTCGATTGGCAGGACTGGAAGAAAAAAAATGTCCCATGAAGGAAATAATAAAACGAAACAGAGAAAGCGACCCCTGCCTGACACACAGCGAAAGACAAGTGGTTGAAAGTGCTCTCTCTCTCTCTCTCTCTCTCTCTCTCTCTCTCTCTCTCTCTCTCTCTCCTGTCGTGCATGCGTGTGTATGTGTGTGTGTGTGTGTGTGTGTGTGTGTGTGTGTGTGGTGCGTGTGCGCGTGTATGTGCGTATGCTTGCGCGCGCGCGCGCGGCACGCGCGTGTGTGTATTGATATTCGGTGCCCTATATCCTCGCCAGTTTAAAGGAACAAGCATGACAGCCTTCAAATGTCTTGAAAGATTGTTCTGGAAATTAACATTGAAAAAAAAGAAAAAGTTACGAAGAAAGGCGTCCACAGTTCCCGACCTGACTCCCAGTGATTGCCCGATGTGCTTTTTACAGCCAGAAGGTGCAGATTCTAAAAGCTGAAGGGAAACTTAAAGGTTCAGATAGATTCATGAGGAGGACTCTTCCAAATGGGTTAGAGACATTCGACAGAGAATGACGCCCATTTGAAATGGGTAGGGCAAGACAGAAAAAAGAGCCACAATTGTTTTTAATAATTTGTTAATCAATGGTAAAAATCTGTGAAAGATTGTAAAGTAACATGGACAAAAACAAATTACAAGACAAAACACGACGCGTTTTGACATCTTAGGTCTTCTTCAGGCAGGATACACGACATTTAGGACAATGAAAACAAAAAACGGAGCATTTATCTCCTCAAATTCGGCACAAGATTGGCGTTAACAATTTTTTAGGCACTCGTGGCAGACTCATCGGTTTTAAACAGGAAACCAGCCAACCCTTTTTTGTTGCACAAAACACTGTCCTTTGTGAGGGAACTTTTACAACAGAGACACAGGCATCACCGTCCAGTATAACCCTTATGACACAAAGCGTGCAGGTGATTTTACTGTTGATGACCGTGAGTGTATGTTTACCTGGGTGACGGGAACGCAGGGTGTTTCAACTTCCGTGTGTGTTTCTGTAAATGATTTTTCGTAAAAAAAAAAAAAAAAAAAAAAAAAAAAGGCGCTGGAAACTTGTGACTAGAAATAAAAAGAATGACATAAACTAAGCCATTACCTTTTCTCTACATGAATGTCAATGGATTACTATCTGAATTACAGCACAGTGACTTTTGAACATTTGGTCAGTCTTTCGATTTGATTTGTTTACTTGAAACGCCTATAGATGAATTTAAACCGAGTTTATTCTCTGGATACAAAACGTTTTGCTCTCCTGCGATAGAATTGATGGTCAAAAGGAGACCATCGGATGGAATTTCATGCCTCGTTGAAAATATGCACGTGTCACATGTTAAAGATGTAGGAATGGAATCTAATACCTTTGGTACACTAATGATCAATAAAATATTGTTTATATTATAGTGTAGAGTGAACTTGATGTAAGGAATGAGAGAGATGCATTTTTTTAGGGAGTGTAAGGGGAGTGTAAGTTTTAAAGTAGTTCGTAAGGAATGTAATCATAACCCTCCACCCCATCCTATTCATCAGAACTTTAAACTAGAATTGTAACTGTAACAATCACAACTGCTAAAGATAAATATTAAGTGAACAGCCTAATAAAAATTTGGAAACAGATTCAAGAGTAGCAAAATTGTTTTAATACTAGATAGTGATAAAGGAGTCGATCCATCAACAAAACCCTCAATACCTGATTTATCAAAAAGCTCTTTTGTTTTGGGACAATGAATCAGTAAATGATGACACTTATAGAATCCCCACACATACATTTAATATCTTTGCAATATTTTGTTTTAAACGAGTTTAAACGAAGCCTATGGATCAGACTTTCAATCTCCCTGGATGAGAAAATAAATCTTTTGTATGATGTTATCCCATTGCTTTTGTCATTACATTTGATGCAATGTTATATATAATATATGTCCGAGTTCCTCAGTGTTTTTGTTGCATTATCACGAGATGTTTTTATTTATGATAGAGAAACATTCTGCCAGATCTAAGCGAACTTTTATTGTTATTGTGCCGCTAAGGTTTTGAGCTGCCTTTTTTGCAACTTTGTCTACTTGTCATTTGCTGATATACCAAAATGAGAAGGCACCCAACCCAAAAAGTAATATTAATGCCTTTTTGGGAAAGAAGGTGTACTATATGATTGATTTCAGTTATCATGTCTAATCGTACACATGAATTAGAAGACTTAATACCATTCAATGCTGCTTTTGAATCAGCGCATATTACGATTTGGCTGTTATTTATGGGGAAATTCAAAATGAAATCCAATGATTTGAGTATAGCAAGTAATTCTGCGCTATATATAGACAGACTTTTACCAAGATAAAATAACTTTTCTATTTTTAAGCTAGGGAATTATGAAAGCTGCTCCCGTGCTATTATCATCTAATACTGAGCCATCTGTGAATATTTTTAAGTGATGGTTGTACTTATTTTCTAAGTGAGAGTAGACAAAAATTTCTCAAATGTTGGGAGAATCCTTTTTAGTTAAATCATTGTAATCAATGTCAAAGGAAGCTTTTGATTGTACCCATTTTGGAATGGGTGAAAACGTTGGTTTTTCCGGCGATATATTTTTTATCTATTTTTGTATCTTTTAGAAGATCTGAGGAAAATGAATAAATAGATTTTGTGGATTGTATATATTGTGCACGTTTTCCAAAATCCTTTTCCGAATCTAAACATACCTCTTCTGAGCAAAAATTTTTTTTTGTGAGAAACTTTTAAGATGAATTTTAAAGTAGAAGCTTTTCTAATTTCAGATAGAGGTAGAACTCCCACTTCGTTGTATGTCCCTAAGTTTGACGTATGTGTGGGAACCCCAAGGGCATTTTGAAGGCTTTGCAATCAGTGCTCTGAAGTTTATTTAAAAGATATTTAGGTGCATTAAAAAAAATACTTCCTGAGCATATGTAAGTCTTGAGCGTACCAGGGCTGCTGCTAAAACAGTTAAACTTTTAGTGTCTTGCCCCAAGATTGTTTACTGACAATTTTAAGGAAAATTCAAACTTTTTCTTGCTTTATTTAAAATATGGTCAATATGAGTATTCCATGTTAGTTTACTACTAAGGATTACACCCAAGAATTTAACGCTTTTAACGTAGTTTAAAAGAGTGCCGTCTAAGGTGTGAAAACTGGAAGTTTATTTGGATCATTTCCAGAATTAAAAAGCATCAAATTCGTTTTTTCTGGTGAAAGAGATAGTCCATTTTCATGTAAAAATGTACTGATTTTATTTAGCTCGTGTTGGTATTTAATTTTAATATAGTTCAGTGATCTTAACGGGTATTTATTTTTTCATCGTTACTTTACTCCATAGACATATATCGTCAGCAAATTGAGCTAACTCTGTATCTTTAGAAAGACTTTGGGTAGATCAGAAATCAAAATATTAAACAAAATTGGAGAAATTACCGATCCTTGGGGTAAGCCCATTTGTAAATGTCTTGGGTTAGAATAGGTATTTCCTACTCTTGTTTGAATATGTCTGCGATGCAGAAAACATTGAATATATTTGTACATGTTTCCATTAATACCAATATTCTTTAATTTAAGCAAAAAAGCCGCTTGTGCCATACTTGTTCATAGGCTTTTCGTATATCAAAAAAACGTTGCAAGTACGTTTTTACGACGTGCAAACTGATGCTTTACATGCGTTGTGAGTTTGACCAATGTTCTATGATGATCTGCCTGTCTGAAATGCAGCTTGGTTGATTGGTATAATTGTATGTTTATTACAATGATGAACAAGTCTTTTTAAAGCAATCTTTTCCATCAATTTACATGTATTTGATGTTAATGCAATAGGTCGATAACTATGTATATCTCTGAGTGGTTTCCCCTTTTTGTGAATTGGAACAATAATAGAATGCTTCCAAATTTGAGGCATGTTACCATCTATCCAACATTTTTGAAAAAAACGAATGCAAAAACTGTATCATATTTTGTGGAAGATGACTTAACATTTCATTAGAAATGCCGTCTAGGCCCACTGATTTATTTTATTCAAATTCATAATACATTCTTTGACTTCCTGCAATGTTATTGAGGTATTCAAACAATGATCTTCTACTGGCTGTGGACTATTATAAATATTTTTCTTTTCTTCATTTTCACGGTTTTTAGTTGTTAAGTTGTCTATGCTACTGTTTCTTGCAAAACAGATCAGCAAAAGCTTCAGCTTTATCAAAATTTGATGGAAACTCTGCATTGTTTAATGTGATAGGGCACTGAGGTAGGTTAACCCATTTTTCATTGTTTTAAATGTGTCCAAGCTTTTT
>JADBJO010001724.1:299305-300663 GCA_016801955.1 Conus betulinus | reverse complement strand
CTTCCACCCCCCCCGCCCCCTACCCCCCCCCCCCCCCCCCCTTCTCCTCTCTGTCCTCTCTTACGCCTTGCTTGATTTGCCTGGCTTTTGGGTTGATCTTTACTTGATTGTTTTGTCTTGAAACTTGCTGAGTAAAATGTTTATCTGGTGGAATAATAATGAAATGGGTGAGCGCTGGTGTCTGCTAAAAACATATCCTAGACATATTTCTAGTTTAATATACAAGATACGTTTGAACTCTTGGAAGACCAAATATTCCCAAAATATAGCGTGTGCATGTTCTAAGCCATTATCTGGTGAACATATACTTTCCATTGCCCCATTTTGAATGCTCTTTATTCAAAAGCAAACATTGAAATCTCGAAATCTAAACCGGTTCACGCTATTTCTTTCAGTTCAGAAATTGTTGATGTTGCAAAAATTATCTCTCAATCTCAAATTAGCATATTTTTATATGATCATGATAGTGTAGTTTATATTTAAAATTTGTACTGTTCTTGACATTCCTGTAAAGTCTAATATCACCAAGTGTGAACAGACTATAAATCAACAACAACAACAACAACAACATGAATCAAGCGCAGTGCAAAATATTTAACAACTTACCATTGTTATTCAACGGCTTGTCTTCAGAGCATCTATTACTTTTAGGGTGGGTGACTAGAGAGCTGGAAATCTAAAACTCCACTATTGCAATTTTCCTGACAATGATGATAAAGATTTGACAACCTACTGCTCAGATCCCCACACAATAAAACATGCAGATCACCGCGCGTCAACAATCAGTCAAGAGTTCTCCAACAAAGCAGTACCATGTTCACTGTCAAAATACGCATAACATGGGGACCCGCGGGAAGAACATAACAAAATACAGACAGAACATTTTTAACAGAACCAAACAATGATTTGCTTAAATGCACCAAAAACAATGGATTTGATATCTACCTGTTTAACGTACGACATCGTATTCATTTTCTATCAAGTATATCAGGCTACCTGATCGTCTCCCTTGAGCAGTAAATCTAACAGCAGGAACACACACACATCTGAATAGCCGGAAAGAAAAAAAAAAGAGTAGAAGAAAACTTCGCTACAAACGTTTCAACAAACAAATAGAATCAAAAGAACCGATGAATGAAACAAAATCCAAGTCAGACAATTTAGAAACAATCCCATTCACATTCCAGTGTAAGAAAGACAACGATTGTGTTTTAATGCCTGTATTACTATGTACAAATTCTTCAAAAATTGGGGTTTTATTTACAGTTTCCACATCAACTGTGTCACGCCCTCGTTCCCACATCTTTTCTTCCACACGATGCAGCTCGCCGCACGAACTGTCCACTCCGCTCCCAACA
>JADBJO010001724.1:286805-289305 GCA_016801955.1 Conus betulinus | reverse complement strand
GTTGAAGGACGTATAACATACAGGATGGGATGTTGAAGGACGTATAACATACAGGATGGGATGTTGAAGGACGTATAACATGATACAGGATGGGGTGTTGTTGAAGGACGTATAAAATGCACATAATGGTAACATTTAACAATGATCGTGGACTTCAGAAGATCGTGTGAACCGATCGTCTGTTTAGCTCCTTGTTCCATGGCTTAGCAGCGCCGTGGGGAGTTATGACAGCCCCCAAACCCTTTCTCTTCATGTCTTTGGCGTCGGGTTTAGAACAATATCCCCCCCCCCCCCCCCCCACACACACACACACACCTTTTTTCCTGTCTTTCTTTCTTCATAGATCTGTTCTTTCTTTTAGCATGAAAACAAGGCAAGCCAAAAATGAGATTTTCTCAATGGGTGAGAATCTGGGCGTCTTGGTTGACCAAACTCTCGTTTTAACAACTCTCCTCACCTTGCATTAGTCGCTCCTTCCACGTCAAGCGCAGAAGAATCAGTTCCTTCCGTCCCAGTCCTAATGAAGAAGCTGTCTTTACTTTGTATGCGCTCCTTTATCAATGCTGCACCAGACAATGGATTTATATTTTCTAGTCCCTGGGGATCTAGCCTCAGTACAGTCCGAAAACAGTGCTGCACGACATGTTTTCGGATCTTCTGACCATGCTTGTGTTGCACTTGTCTCTGTTGATCCCCTTTGCCGTCGCACGTTGACCAAAGGATATTTTCCAGTCCCTCTCTTCTGTCGTTTCTGTCGCTTGAAGAACCGGGGCTCCAGCGTGCCACTCTGAACCCTTCAGTCTGTCCACACCTCTTCATCTTCCTGCTACTGCTGACATCCGTATCGACAGACTCCCTTCTTTCAGGCCAAAACCGTTCGGCCAACGTTCTTCTTTCTGACATCCACATGGACAGACTTCCTTCTTTTACGCCGAACTCCTACGGCCAACGTTTTCCTTTCATACTGGGGTCCCTCCATCGGTAGCCCGCTGCCTTTCTCTGTAGCCACCTCCCTTTCTCTGTAGCCACCTCCCTTTCTCTGTAGTCACCTCCCTTTCTCTGTAGCCACCTCCCTTTCTCTGTAGACAGCTCACCTCCCTTTCTCTGTAGCCACCTCCCTTTCTCTGTAGCCACCTCCCTTTCTCTTTCTCTGTAGCCACCTCCCTTTCTCTGTAGCCAGCTCCCTTTCTCTGTCGCCACCTCCCTTTCTCTGTAGACAGCCACCTCCCTTTCTCTGTAGCCACCTCCCTTTCTCTGTAGCCACCTCCCTTTCTCTGTAGCCACCTCCCTTTCTCTGTAGACAGCTCCCTTTCTCTTTCTCTGTAGCCACCTCCCTTCTCTGTAGTTACCTCCCTTTCTCTGTAGCCACCTCCCTTTCTCTGTAGCCACCTCCCTTTCTCTGTAGCCAGCTCCCTTTTTCTGTAGCCACCTCCTTTCTTTGTAGTCACCTCCCTTTCTCTGTAGCCACCTCCCTTTCTCTGTAGCCACCTCCCTTTCTCTGTAGCCACCTCCCTTTCTTTGTAGACAGCTCCCTTTCTCTTCTCTGTAGCCACCTCCCTTTCTCTGTAACCACCTCCCTTTCTCTGTAATCACCTCCCTTTCTCTGTAGCATCTCCCTTTCTCTGTAGCCGTCACCCTTTCTCTGTAGCCACCTCCCTTTCTCTGTAGCCACCTCCCTTTCTCTGTAGCCACCTCCCTTTCTTTGTAGACAGCTCCCTTTCTCTTTCTCTGTAGCCACCTCCCTTTCTCTGTAGCCGGCTCCCTTTCTCTGTAGCCACCTCCCTTTCTCTGTAGCCACCTCCCTTTCTCTGTAGCCACCTCCCTTCTCTGTAGCCATCTCCTTTTCTCTGTTCACCAAGCAGACCTGACAACAAGTTTCACAACTTTCCTAAAAAAGTTTCATCGGAGAAGCGTTCTGACCCTTACCCATTGCTCTTTTATTTAGTCTATGACATCCCCGACTGTTTGGCATGGTGCGTGCGTGCGTGTGCGTGTGTGTGTGTGTGTGTGTGTGTGTGTGTGTGTGTGTGTGTGTGTGTGCGTGCGTGCGTGCGTTGCGTGCGTGTGTTGTGCATTTGAAATGTACCTACTCGAAAAATGTGTTGGATCGTTCTGTCATGACTTTCGTGATGTACTGGGCAAATAGCGGCAGCAGCAGTAGTAATAGAAGTAGTAGTAAGAGTCGTGGCGAGTCGTCACCATCAATAAATACTGGTTCTAAGCGAAAAATGAATATTGCTGAATGTGATAGGCATAGTGCTGCTAGTAATTAATGCCACTGTAGTCATTTTCAATTTCTTTTCGTGTCACTCTGTGCCGTGACTCACGCTGAAATTTGCTTTTTTTTTTTTTTTAATCGATCCTCTTCCACCTCCCTCCCCCACCCTCCCACTCGCTTCTTTTTTCTGCCCTCGTTCTCCTTTCTGATAGAACAGCACTAAGTGGAAAACATGTTTAGTCCGCCTCTTTTCCGTTTTTCACAGAATATACAGCAGCTATG
>JADBJO010001724.1:274305-279305 GCA_016801955.1 Conus betulinus | reverse complement strand
TGGTAATTTTCTTCTTCTTTTTTTTCTTCTTTCACTGAAAAAAAAGTCTCTGTTTCTTCACTCTTTTTCTTCTGCCTCTGCGGCCCATTCTTTAATCTGTGTGTTGAAGGCTGTGCTGACTGTTTTAATTCGCCCCATAGGAATGCAGGGAAGAGAGGGGGTGGGTAGGCCGGATGAGGATCTTTCAATGGAAATAGTGCCATATCTCCTAGAAACCTGGTGCTCTTTATTTCTGATTTTGTGTTCACCTATTTGATGGTGCCTTCTTTTAAATTTGGGTTTCATGGTGTGGGTTTTTTTTTTTCTCTGTACTGTTGCCAACCAGTTTTCTGTATTTGTTTCCTGTTCCTCTTCCTGTGGTCTGGAAAGCATTGTCTTTTTTTTTTTTTGTAATCTGGCTCTAATAATAGAGCCTAACACTGGAACGGGCACATGCTGTCCATTTTGTGGTGCTATTCACCAATTAGGAATATCTTTCTTGCACTAGCATTATCTTCAAGGGATCTTTTAATCTGTTATCAAGGAAAACTCTGAGCAACATGATCAGAGTGATCGGCGCACTTCACATGGCTATTTTTTATCCGACTGAAGGACAACGGCATGGCAGTGTTATGAAGAAGTGTACCTGTATCCCATAAGCTATTGCTTGTTGCTGCTGGTTCAGTTTCATCATTTGTTTACATACACATATCAAGAAAAAAAAAGCCTAAAAAGAGCACAAGTTTACCTGTAAACCGTACGTAAATCTGAGTTTTCCTTTGACGGGAGTAAACTTCTCAGTTTTGTTGTTTGTTTGTGTTTTACTGGTTTGTTTGCTTGCGTTTTATTTGCTTGCTTTTGGGGATAGGCGTTGACAGCCCTGGACATGCTGTCTGTGGTCTGTTCGAGCTGTACTGGAACAGACATTGTCTGTGCCCCCATCTCCGATTTTGCCATTTCAGTTTTGTTTTTCTGATAATGCTGTCAGCTTTGAGTTATTTAGTCCTCCTCTAAGCACGAACATTCTTCTCTTGGTGACTGTGGAGCCGACATGCCAGGACTTGGTTGTTTTTCACCGCGTATCCGGACTGGCTGGGTCTGACAAGATCTACCTTCGTTTGTCTCCAGCCATCCCAAGTCCGATGCGGTCTGGAGCTGTTCATTAACGTGTGTAAAAAAGACGCTTTTCTCTTAAACTGATATTCATCACACACACACACACACACACACACACACACACACACACACACACACACACACACACAGTGTCCTGACCGTTTTTCTCCGTTGCCAGACATTTTTGCTTTAGGGTTAACTTCCGTTTAGCTCCCAGAACTATAGGTCAACAAACAGACTGTATATAGGTGCCCCTAATTCACCGTGCCCTGTCTGGAGGCAGTCAACACCGTACGTTTTTCTGTTCTTTTGCAGTGACCAAGTTTCTGCATCTGGTTGAGTTAGCCTGTGTTTCCGAGTCCTCCGGGCTGTGTGTTGTTCACTTTCTGAGTGTAACCAAAATTGCCGCTCAAAGTTGTTTCGTGGCCGTTCTGTGAAGCACTTTGCTTGTGACTCATAGTGTTCAACAGTGCATCTTTGCTGCCATTTGTTTTGTAATACCACTGGTAGTATCTAACAATATTTTGTTGCTGAGATTTCTTGCGCATCCGTCAAACTAGCATACAAGCTGATTCAGTGTAGAGCCGGTGCAGAGAAGTGACACCCGAGCCAGGATCGGTGTGAGGTCATGTTCAGGTTGAGCGTCGACACTCGCCAAGGTGGTAGGGCAGACGGAATGGCCGCAACAGGAAGGTCGGTCGTAGTGGTGGGGGGGTGGGGTGGGGGATGGATGGGAAAAGAAGGATGGCAGAGGGTTTGTGCAACACTACACCGATATCATCAGAACATCCATACATCAGTATGTACTTTCGTCTTACAAAGGCCTGGGTGCTTTGCCCCGAGCTTACTATTTATGGGGTGGGTATGGGTATTAATGAGAAAGGGTGGGGGTGGGGCTCCTGAAGCAACTATACTGAATCACGTTGATTAAAGAAACCTTGGTCAAAAAAAAAAAAAAAAAAAAAAAAGACGTTGATCTGTGCGTCTTTTGATTCTCAGTCTGGTGACTGGATATTTACTGACATTGTTTTATCAATGCTTACGGCCCTGATATGGTATACGTCTGATCACTCAAAACTCACAGTTCAGATAGATGCCGCTTATGACTGAACAAATATCCCACTTTTCCACAATTCCTGTTCACAGAGGATTTTCTGATGCACTTCACAACACTTTTTTTTTTATTTTTTTTTTTTTAACTTCTGTTCAGGTGCTTCTTACTTGCGTTCTTTGCCACCAGGGTTGTGTCCTTTTCAGTCCAGTTCATCATCTCCGCTGTCTACTTTTTAAGTTCACTCCTTGATGTTCTCCAGAGACCCTTCACTTTATGGTACCAACGTAGGAGAAGTGGGCACAATCAGCACATACATACTGAAAGGGTCGGGTCGGACAAACCACCGCCTGTTTCCATCTTCGTCCAGTGGAGATCTATTACGTTTCCAACGCAGTTGTGTTGTTTTGATATTTCATGGGTTTCAACCTGAGCCCCTTCAACACCCCCCCCCCCCCCCCCCCCCCCCCAACTTTAACTCTTTAGCCCGTCCATTACCGCCCGTACCCGCTGTTGTACATTATTCATGTTTCCATGTTCCCGGTTCTTTTATGTCATGTTTTCCAAACACATCAACCGTTGAAGTCCTGCAGTCTCCCCTGTATTCTTCTCTGCTGCGAACAGATCCTTTTCTACACCGCTGTCCTGGTAGTTTGCATTGCTACGCTCTTATGACAGTCATTTCCATCGCTACCCCTTTACTTCTCTTTAGGCAGCGTTGAGCAACAGGATGGACGTACCATATTCAATTCCGTCCATTCTCCTCTTCCTATCCCGCCCGTCATAATCACTCTATGTTCTTCTCCCATCCATCCTTCATCAGTCCTCACGTTGTCTTCTCCTCACATTTGTTGATCTTCGTTCTTCTTTTCTTCACTTGTCCATCATTCGTCCTGCTCACGTTCCTCAGTTACCGTTCCGTCTCTGTGTTACCAGCCTCATGTTCTCTTCTCTCATCTTGTTCTTCATTTACTGTTGTCGTGTTCTCTTCTTCTCATCATTGTTCTTCATTTACTATTGTCGTGTTCTCTTCTTCTCATCTTGTTCTTCATTTACTGTTGTCGTGTTCTCTCTTCTTCTCATCTTGTTGTTCATTTACTGTTGCCATGTTCTCTTCTTCTCATCTTGTCCTTCATTTACTATTGTCGTGTTCTCTTCTTCTCATCTTGTCCTTCATTTACTATTGTCGTGTTCTCTTCTTCTCATCTTGTTGTTCATTTACTATTGTCGTGTTCTCTTCTTCTCATCTTGTTGTTCATTTACTATTGCCATGTTCTCTTCTTCTCATCTTGTTCTTCTTTTTAAATAAGATATTCCTGGAATTTGATTTGTTGCTAGAAAACGCCATTAGATCGTTTTAAAAAGCCTCTGAATAAAATAGTCATAATACACCAGGCCCGTTAAGGAAAAAGGTTGATGCACATGAGAAGATAAGCTTAACGGAAAAAAAAAGGTTAGCAATATTTTTGTTTTCTACTTCATGAAGTCCAATCACCTCAACATCATACTGCAAGACTCGAGCCAAGAGTAAGCGGCAATGTGCCGGTGAACTGCTTAACGCTTTGTACTGGCTTCCACTGAGGACAGCGCGCGCGCGTGTGTGCGTGCGTGCGTGCATGTGTGTGTGTGTGTGTGTGTGTGTGTGTGTGTGTGTGTGTGTGTGTGTGTGTGTGTGTGTGAGAGAGAGAGAGAGAGAGAGAGAGAGAGAGAGAGAGAGAGAGAGAGAGAGAGATACGCGTATCTTGCGTGCGCGCGCGTATGGTTGAATATATATATATATATATATACCCATTTTCCCACCCCCCCCCCCCCCACACACAAATACACATTCTCTCTCTCTCTCTCTCTCTCTCTCTCTCTCTCTCTCTCTCTCTCTCTCTCTCTCTCTATATATTCTATTGTCTTCACACACGCATGCCCCGAAACATTCTTCTTATTGCCCTTAATTTTGTAGGAATAGACTTTGTGCAGAAGTAGTTTGTTTAGGTTTTGCTTGAGTTAATCAACGGGTCTGGGTCTGACGTAAAAATAGTGTATCAGGCTTTGCACTGTACAATCATTTTTCTGGCCCCTCTAATTCCTTCCTTTTCATCCCCCTACCCTGTCCCATCCGTGTTGCAAAATTACTTACCGTTACTGGACATACGCATACCGAATTTTATCAATAACGGTGTAAAGTTAGAAAATAACGGTTTTTAACGGTCAGTGTTAAGTTTTGGTTTCGTAAAATTTGCATAACATTGCTCAGCTCTTAAAACTGTACGTGCATACGAAATTTTATCAAGAACGGTGTAAATTTAGTAATTTAGAAAATAACGGCTTTCAACGGTCAGTGTTAAGTTTCGGATCTTAGAAATTGTATATAATTGTTTAGCGTTTTAAAACTGCACATGTATATCGAATTTCTTCAAGAATACTCTAAATTTATAAAATAAACGTTTTTTAACGGTCAATTTTAAATTTCCGTCCGTAAAAGTTGTACATCATTTTTCGGCGTTTAAAACTGCACATGTATACCGAATTTTATCAAGAATAGCCTAAATTTTGAAAAGAACGTTTTTTTAACGGTCAAATTTAGTTGTCATAAATGACTATCTAATGACCGTATGTTACCCGCTGGATGTTCCTGTAGGCTTATGTCAAGTTTGGTGGCGATCCGATGACTGTCGTGGCCGCCAACCTCAGAAGATCGGGTTTTAAACAGTTTTTTTATAGGGTTTGGTGTTTTTAACGGTTTTTAAACTGTTATAAATAACGTTTTTTTTAAAAAAACTGCCAGATAACGTTCTAATTTTTCGAGAAGTAGCCCTGTACCTGTGCAGTGTCACAACGGCTATTTGATGAAAAGCAGAGG
>JADBJO010001724.1:201805-269305 GCA_016801955.1 Conus betulinus | reverse complement strand
AAGTACTGGAGTTGTGGACTGAATGCAATGCAGATGACTGTGCAAGATGGTCGTAAGGAATTGTGTACTACATTTCACAGGACTGCTGTCCAGCACTGGGACTTTGAAAGGCTCTGAAGGAGAGTCATCGATGAACCCATGAATCCCGTCCTTCTGTTCATACTGAGGTCTCAGCAAGGTTTTGATATTAGTTTTCTTCCTCAGTGATTTATGCAGACGAAAACTTACAGTATTTTTCTTGTCTCTTTTACTTCTTGTCTGTGAGTGTATGTTTTTCTTCCCCTGGTCAATTAAACGACCTACGTGTCAAAATCTTCAGATATGAAACATGTCCCCTTTGACAGTTACGGACTAGTTACATTGACAGTAATGCCGAAATACATGAATGGCTGCAAACTGGAGTTTACTATTTTCCCCATCATTCTTTATAGAAAATTACAATGGATCCAGTGATAAACGTTTTATTTTGATCTAGTTGCAAAGTGAGACGACTGCAGGTGGAAATCTAAACAAATCTTAAATAAGTGTCAGCGAACCGCCAAGAGAAACGTGGACAAACGAGTCATAAGACAAAACACGACGCGTTTCGACCTCTGAGGTCTTCTTCAGGTACTGAATTTGTTGGTCGAAAATAAAAACTGGGCTCGCTGTGGACCTGACAAATGAAACAGCACACTAAGTAGGGGCATATAAAGCCACGAGGCTAAGATGAAATGATCATCGCCCCTAAACCTGAACCTGAACCTGAACCTGTGCAGCATGTGTGGCTAGTTGGTTAATATCTATATTTGCACTGGCCTATGTTGCTCACCGACAACGTTCCGGATCGAACAGGATCGGGAGGTTAGCCCACGGACTTGCTTTCCTTTTATTATTGCCTTTCTTATACTTTTTTTATCATCATAATATAGGCACGCATACAGATCTGCGTAATGAAATGGCGAAGACTCCATCAACTGCAATTAAAAACAAGTTTTAGGCTTATGTAGGGCTATATGTGATTTTTTTCGTTGCATACTGTGTTGTACCAATTTGTGATAGTACCGTACAGTCAGGACTTGAAAGTCTGAGAAATGGGTGATTTACATGAATATTTTAACCGCGATATTTTGCACAGCAACCAAAAATATTTTCACCGCCGTAAAATAATCATCGTTGTTTTAGATAATTAAACATGAATTCAATAAATTATGAAAGTTAGCTTAAAAGGGAGACTACTCTCACAGGCAGTTCTCATAAACTTTTAGTGTTTTTCGGGGTAATTCACTAAAATGGGTGAAAAAAAATCATGTTGTGACTCTTATTACACGTTATCATTAGCATACAACATGCTGCAATAACTTGTACTGTTTTGTTTATAACCAATATGGGATATTCGAAATAAAACACTTCAGTCTACCGCACTCGAGGAAAAACTACCAGTAGATACATTAAATGATTACTCCCACTCAGCGGTGTCTGCTCTGTCTGAAATTACCTCTCTGCTGCTTGCGTTGAAACTGAAAGAGGCAGAGTGATTCGGTAAGAGCAGCTTGTTCTGTACAACCAGATGGTTTTGTTTCTTGTTCAAACAGTTAAGAATTAATGCGTTGAATGGACGTTATTATGACTGTAATTTGAAAGAGGTCAGACATCCTCCGGGTGGTTATTTTGAACAGACCAGAGGCCAGAAAGCAGCCGAAGCAGTTAATGATATGCATGCGCAGTCTCCTTCTCTAGATTTTGCGCTCGCAAATTGTTTTTCAGATGTTCATCGAAGTTCTTTCCTACTCTACAGTTCCATTATGTTTAATGGAAGGTATTCTAATCATTGTTGTTTCACCATGTGTTTTTTAGCGGCGGTAGTGGTAAAAGCAACACATAAGTAAGTAACTTAACTAAGACTAAGGATAACTTGTAGCAAGTCCCATAATATAAGCAGAAACTGTTACTGCTGCCATGCAGGTAGGTTAAAGTTGGAACCAAACTTGAAATTGGTGAGTGAAGAGCAGATCCATGAGTGGGAGCAATTCGCCCATATATTACCCCCCCCCCCCCCCCCCCCCCTCCTCCTCCTCCCCTGTTAATGAGATTCGCCATTTATTTTTATTTGCCCATGTAAAATGGAGTGTGTGTGGCTATGTTGGTGGATTGGTGGTGTCAAAGCATTGAATGTTTAGCTTAGTCCATCTTTATCTTTCATACAGAGCCCTCCTGTGCTGCCACTCAAACCTTCACCATTCCTGCTGTCAGCGTGAGTGATGCACTGAGTGTGGTGTGTGAGCTACCCTGAATACGCTGGTGCCTGTTACTCTCACTGTGCATTTGTGTCTGCTGCTGTGACTGTATGTGTGTACTGTTGTGAGCGTGTGTGTGTGTGTGTGTATGTGTGTATGTGTGCACACATGCATGCACACACACAAACACCGGCAAGATGGCAGAGTATGGATGGGGTATCACGGAGCCATTAGCCAACAGAGCCCGTAGTGAACTAAACGAGATTCCAGAGGAGAGGGCGTCTGCAGTGGCTGCTGTCCAAGCTTTGATGGAGACTCGGCCTGATATAGGTAAGAATTTCTTTTTTTTTTTTTTTTTTTTTTTTAACATCATGTATTCATGTGCAACATCGTGCAAAACAGCTTTCTACACCAGTTGGGAAACTGAAGTTTGTTGCTGGTCTACAAAAATCTACTGGAATACAGTTGTGTTTGTACAATGAAAGGAAGCAGATGCCAAGCTGAAAATGAAAGGCGGTCCAGATGTCTTCACTGCACTTTCTATGAAAAACATTATATGTGTGTGAGTCAAACACTGCTAACAAACTGGCCATAACCAGCAAGAGTTTGATAACAGATGTTGTGCGCATGGCCAGCGCATGATGCAGTTATGTTAAACAGTGCTTGGTCAGTTAGTATTATCAACTGATCAAAACTGTTATCCACCATGTAAGTGGTGGGGAGGAGCAACCCCCCTCCCCCCTCCCTTTTCTTTGTTTTGACTGACACAGTAAATGAATGGTGCTGAAGTCTTCAGAATAATACTGCGAATTTTGTTTGTCTACTTTACTTATTATTGGTGTCTAAGCCTTCAAATCGCAAGACAGACCTATGTGATCTGTTAGATTGATTTACATCCATTTTTTGGAAACGGGGTTTTTTCAAAGATTTTGATCACTTTGAACTACCATTTGAATTTCTCTTCTGAACCCCCAGAACCTGCATATGACTGTGTTTTTGATTCCAAGTTCCAAAAGAAATTTGATGACCACTCCAGTTCCATTCCACCCTTGAGAATTTGTATTCTTCCACATTTGAACAATGCGGATATAGACTTTGGAGTCATTTGTGATTTATCCAAGTTTCCTGATGACTCGCCATGGACTTTGATTTAGCTTCGTACCGTAAAGATACCACTAGCTCTTGGGCGTACAAGTCCTTTTTCGCTGAACTGTGTTCGAAGTTTCCATCCTTTAGAAGAATTTTTTTCACTGACGGTTCCAAATCTGAGGAAGGGGTTGCCTCTGCTGTGTATTGTGCAACAGGTCCTTCTCAGAGATGTTCTGAACACATTTCCAATGACGGCTCCATCTACACTGCTGAGTTGGCATCCATGGTCTTAGGGGTCTTGAAATGGCCTCTATATCGAAACATAAAGATTTCTTCATTTTGCTAGACCCCCTTTCTGCTTTAGAGGCCATTGCCAGCCGTAACCTCAAACACCCTCAGTGCTGAAGTTATTTGAACCGTACACCTCTCTGAAATCAGATGGATACAATATAGTTTTTCCTCCGGTTCCCAGCCATGTGGGCATTCGAAGCAACAAGGTGGTTGCCAAGAGGGCCATGAAAAAAGAGTTGAGCAGATCGGCTATCCCTCACACTGATCTAAAATTCAAAATCCATGCTTATGTCAGAGACCTCTGGCTAGAGGAATGGAACTTGCTGACGGATAACAAACTGTTTAAAATCTGTCCAGACTGAGTGAAAGTGTTTTTACCATGATCTGGAGGTGGCCGTAAAGAAGAAAATAATAGTCTTGTGCCGTTTGCATACAGCTTATCTTTTAGAAGGTGAAGAAGCACTGTGATACATTCCATGTCATGTTCCACTCAGTGAAACATTTTTTTAGTGTTGGGACTTGCATAATATGAGACATACACACTTTACGGCAGACTCCATGAAAACCTTTTTCAGAGATGTCCAATCTGATGTGATCTTTGAATTTCTGATAGAGCTTAACATTTTTCATCTGATGTAAGATTTTACAGAAGAGAAATTTTGAATGAAACTTCCGGTGTGTTTTTAGAATGTTAGTTTCAATGGATCGCGTGAATGTTTTTTTTTTTTTTTTCTTTTTTTTAAAAATGACTTGTGTGTTGACTTCAACGCGGTGACAACCCTGTTCATAGTTGGCTGGGTTGTAAGCAACATTGTCATAACTGTTTTTCATAAAAGTATGTAACAGCCCTGGAAACGACCATGATTACTACCCATGTATGCGGGTGCGCACGTGTGTGTGTGTGTGTTTTTTGTGTGTGTGTGTGTGTCTTGTGTGTGTATGTGAAGTCAAGTCAAAATTATCTTTAATGAGGGCTGAAGAATATTAGCTGTCAAGGGTTTTTTTTACATCCTGCCCACACACAAAAAGAAACAAAGAGAGCATACAACGGGGAAAATTACAAACAACATTTTCAAAAGCGCACAGCTTCAACCATACAAATATGTATATTACTCATATATTACAGCATGAAAATAATAACAAACTATTGTTGGAACTTCAATTTCAAGTGTAGTTAGAGAGAGAGAGAGAGAGAAGGGGGTGAACTTTCACTGTTGCATAGACTTTCCATCAGATACTTTTTAGTGCTTTTATAAATGCCTGTTTCAAGGGACATGATTTGAAAGAGGAAGTCAAATTATTCTATGTGCTCCCTCCAGAGTGTACAAAACTTGATTTATAAAGATTACTTCAGGGTCTGGGAGAAGACTGTTTATGTATATGTCTTTTTCTGTTGATGAAAAGCTTTTGATGATTTTCATTGGAGCTGATCCATTCATTGCATTGTGCATGCATAAGCATTAGTTGAAGTAGAGTCTGTCTTTAAATGGAAGAATATTTAGAGTTCTGTAATCACTCCTTGTCAAGGTACCAGATTTGAAATGAATCAAGTTGATGGCCCTTTTGTGTAAACGACTTACTTGTTTCAGATTATTTTCGCAGGCATTATCCCATGAAGTGAATGCATAATTAATAACAGAAAGGATATGTGCATGAAAAGTGTCTTCCTGGCCGTAGCGCGTGTTGTCCCAGTTTGGCCGAGTACAGCACGATGATGCGCCTCCGAATGAGAACAAGCTGCCTCTATGGTGTCATAGAACTACTAATGAAATGACGGAAAAAGTGTGAGTGTGAATTTTTGTGTGTGTGTGTTGGTAATTTTGGTAAAGGGAGGTTAAAAAAAAGTGAATTTTTGTTTCCACAGCCTCCCATTTGGATGAATGGTGTAGATACATGCATATGGAGTAAACACGCTGTGTGTGTAATTGAGTGTTGCAAACACGGTGAGTGACAGACCTCTGCATCAAGACCGCTGGTAAATGTTTATGTGCTTGTGATGGATGTGTACACAGTGTGTTATCCCCCCAAATTGGAACACACAATGTTGAGCAGGCCAGGCTGTGGTATCCTTATTCCTATTCATCTCCATAAATACTGACTTCTTCAGCTTTAGGATGATGATGATACTGATACTAATAATAATGGTAATAATGAGATCAGGAACTTTTGTCTTCTTTTTGTTTTTTTTTTCTCTTCAGAATACCTGCGTTCGGACGATGCCTTCATCCTACGATTCCTGCGTGCCCGCAAGTTCAACGTTGAAGAAGCATTCCGCCTCTTTGCCCGCTATTTCGAATACCGTCAGACAAACGGAAAACTCTTCAAAAAGTTTGAGGCCTCAGAGGCAGGGATTAAGGACGCCCTATTGGATGGCCTTCCTGGAGTCCTGCCCGGCTCTGACCACCGTGGTCGGCGCATCATCGTGCTGTACTCGGCCAACTGGGACAACACGCGCTACGGCCTGGCCGCCCATATACCGTGCCGTCCTGCTGACCCTGGAAAAACTGATTGACGAGGAATCGTCGCAGATCAATGGTTTGTGGTGATTGTGGACTGGAGCGAGTTCACCTTCAAACAGTCATCCTGGCTCAACCCCCGCATCCTGAAGCTGATGATTGAGGGACTGCAGGTGAGACTGAGGGGAGTAACAGGTGGGACAAAGGGAGTGTGATAAGGTAAGATGGAGGGCAGGCGAGACTGGGGAGGAGAAGAAGAGCGGATAACTAAAATTCAAGGGGCAGAAAAGTGAAATTGAAGGACAGGCAAATAGGATTGAAGAACAGGCAATTACGATTGAAAGAACAGGCATTTGATATTGAAATGACAGGCAGGTGAAAGTGATATGACAGGCAGGTGAAACTGAAGTGACAGGCAAATAGGATTGAAAGAACAGGAGGTGAAATTGAAATGACACTTGACAGGCAGGTGAAAGTGATGTGACAGGCAGGTGAAAGTGAAGTGACAGGCAGGTGAAACTGAAGGAATGGACAGGTAACTTCGAAGGGAGTGGCAAGTGACTTGTAAGGGACAGGCGTGTAAGAATGAGGGGAAAGGCAGATGAAACTGAAGACAGGATTGATAGAAGGAAGAGGTTGGCAAGATTGAAGGGATACGCAGGTAAGATTTTGGGGACAGGCAGGTAAGACTGAAGGGGCATGCAGGTTGAACTGAAGGGACAGGCAGGTAGCATTGAAGGGACTGGTAGGTGAAAATGGACAGGCAGGTAACATTGAACAAATAGGCCGACAGTGATAACATGGATGGGACAGATAAGGAAGATTGAAGGCACAGGCAGGTGAAATCGCAGAGACAGGCAGGTAATACTGAAGAGACAGACAGGTGAAAGTGTGGAGATAGGTACGTGAAGCTGAAGAGAGGCAGGTAAAAGTGAAGAAGAAAGGCAGATTAAATTGAGAGACAGGCAGGTAGTATTGAAGGGTTTAAGCAAATAATGATGAAGGGACAGGCAGGCGAAATTGAATGGACAGGCAGGTAAGTAGGAAGACACTCTGAGGATGGTAATTGTAATGGTAAAACTCAGGGAGAGCTTGACAGCAGAAGGTCTTCAGAGAAGAAACCCCACTCAGACAAGTGTTTCGGCCCTGAACTCCTTACACTCTGAGGGGGCCGGGCCACATCCAGGTCATGACTCCCAGATGCCCTTCTACTGCTAACTTTTTTTTTCCCTGGCGCTGCAGGGATTCAAACCACAACTTTTGATGGGGTGGGCGTCTTTAGGTGTGTCTTTTTAGGCAGATGTCTTACCCCACAGCTAACCTGACACCTGTTCTAAGCACCACCAGATCCAGCTGGAACTCTTTTTGGCTGCCTCTGTCTTTGCCTTCAGGGTTCTGGTCCTCTTCTTACTTGAAATCCTGAGCTGTTTCATGAGGTCATAGGCTGAGCGCCTACAAATCCCCTTGCTCCAACTTCTATGGTGAGGATCCGGGCCTGGAATCCAGGTTCCCTGAAACTGTTCGCTAGACCGGCATACTTTTCAGTGTTATAGAGGTGCGCTTGCTCCATTCTGCTTTCAAATGACACAGTGAGTTTGATCAGAATCATTGTGTTTTGATGAACCTGAGTGGGGAACAATATCCGGTCTCATGCCACTCTTCTTGATGATTGCTGGATGGTTCATTCTCCCATTCTGGAAGGTCGTCTGTGCATTCCCAGTCATCTGCTCCACACAGTAAACTCTGCTTCCATGCTCTTGATATCACAGCTGTTCTAGACCATGATTTGTGGCCTCCTGCCGCGTAGAACTTTGTTGTTGGTGCTACTGGTGGTATGGATCTTCTTCCAGCAGTACTAACCGCATGTGTGATCTCCTTGAGCACTTGGTTGTGCCTCCATGTATACCTTCCCTGGGTTAGTGCTGCTTTGCATGAACTAACGACATGTTCCACTGTTTGTTTGCTGTGACAGAGTGGACACGTGGGGTCATCTGATTTCCCCATTTGATGAGGTTCAAATTCGAGGGCAGGAGGTCAAATGAAGATTTAAGAATGAAGCTGACTCTAAGAGGTGCCGTGTGCCATATATCATTCCAGGTGAGACTTTCTTTGCAGTGCATTTTCCCCACGTAGTCCACTGTCCTTGTTGGCCTTGCTGGACTGCTTTCTGGATTCTCTTGTGTCCTCTTCTTTCTTCAGCTCCTCTATTACCATGTCTCTCTTTGCTTTCCCTTTTGCTTTTGACCACCATTTTATTCTGTCGATTCCAGCCCCTGTCTGTTGGTCTGTGTGTGACCTGTTATTTCCTTGATCTTGAGGTTTTCCTTTGCCACCTCTACTGCCTCCTGACTCTTCCATTTTCTGCCCGTCTTTAGCTTTGGCTGGACTGATCTTGCAATGCTATCTTAGGAATCCCCAAGCATGGTTAGTAACCTTGCTTTACCCACTTTGTATCCCTCGAGAATGGATTTTAGAGGAAGCTTCGGGTTTGTGGCTGTAGAGTGCGACATCAGTGAGACCTGGTGGGACTCCTCGCCATTTCCTTGTATATTTGTTGATTTTGGCCTCCATTGACTCCACACTGTTTGTGCTGATATCATATATCAGAAGAAGCCAAAGAAGCTTTTGGATCAGCATGAACTGCGAACACCAGACATTGTACTTGCCAGGAAGCTCACACTGATCTTTTATCTGCAACCTTTCTTCGGCCATTCGCTTAGTGTCCTCTCCCCTCTTTGTGTCTTTCAAGGAGTCATCATACCACCTTCCAAGGCTCTTAACTGGTTCTTCAGTTACAGTTGGAATGGCTTGGCTGGCTAGGGTGAACTTGACTGTTTTTGCTATTTTTTCTTTTCACAGGGAGAGGTTTTGTGATTTCTTTGGCTTGAAATTCATCCTGGATGAAGCAAGTAGTTGGTGTGTCTGCTTCAGTATTTTGCATGTTCCGTCTTCCTTAGTGGAAAGCACTGTTATATCATCCATGAAGGCCTTTAGAGGGGGCATTTGGTATCCATACCTGAGATCAGATGGACCTGTACAACTCATAGCAGCTTTCAAGATGACCTCCATTGCCAACACAAACAGTATTGGAGAAATTGCATAGCCCATTGCTATACCAATTTCCAGATTGATCCAGTCTGTTGTGTGTTCTTTTGTGGAGAACCTCATTGAGAAGCCATGAAAGTACTTCCTCAGCATTTCTCTGATGTTCTTTGGGACATGATACATCTCGAGGGCCAGTTGAATTGTCTTGTATGGAACTGATCCATATACCTTTGCCAGATAGAGCCACACCACATTGAGGTCCCGTTTCTCTGCCTTAGCTCTGTGGATTGCTGCTCAAATCATAGTGGCATGTTCTACACAGCCAGGGACTCCAGGGATGCCTCCCTCCTGGACTGACTAATCCAAGTACTCATTTTCTGTCAGGTATTTAGTCAGCCTGTTGCCATGATAGAGAAGAAGATTTTCCTCTGGACGTTCAGAAGTGACATCGGTCTAAGCTGGTTGATGTCTCTTGAGGTTTGCTCTTTAGAATATGTACACTCCATCAGCTATCATCCATTGGTCGCTGATCTTCAGGTTCCTGCATGCTGATTTTATCATTTTATGTAGCCACTTGAGGACATGGGGACATTCTTATACAGTAGATATGGTATTCCATTCGGCCCAGGAGAAGGTTTGGGTCTGGCTTTCTTAACTACTTTCTTTATCTCATCCAGTGTTGGTAGTTTGTCGTTGAACTTTTCCTTTGGTGCTGCCGGCTGCACCAAGCCCTGGATTTCAAGTGGTGCTTCGCTCTGAGAGTCAGAATATGTCTTCTGAGATGCTGCTGAAGGGTTTCTTTGTCAACTGTGAGTATTCCAGATTTGGATGCTCGAATAGTTTCCTGGCAAATTGGAAGTGGTCTTTGAAGAAGCAGTCTTGGGTTTTCTTGTTTTTGTTCCTTCTCCTTCTCTTGCTGATTCTGCTGTGCTGAGGGCACTGTGTTGTGCTTTCAGGTCTTCCCAGACCTTCGCCAACCCTTTCTTCTCAGCTTCTGAGGCAGCCTTGATCTGTTTTTTTGAGGTTCTTTTTCTTTCGGATGTTCCCATCTCTCGCTGGCATCTGGAATTTTTAGGAGGTGTCTTCAACTTTGGTTGTTTCACTCCACAGGTGTCCCCACAGGTTCCGTATACAATGTCTCCAGATGTTGCTAGATTTTGCTCCAGTGCGCTTTTTCCTGTCAGCACATCCAGTCTTTGGACTATCTTTTCGTCTAATTTCTCCCATTCCACTTTTGCACCTGCGGGTGGTAAGTTGAGTTTCTGGCGTCTGGCACCGAGAGCCTGTACAAAGTCCCCGTCTGAATGATCAGCATGGATGTCCTTGGCACTGTGGTCTGAATCCTGGCCTTGGTTTTCCGACGTCTTATCTGTGAGCGCAGTGTGAGGACAAAGGGACAGGCAGGTAATATGTAAGGGACAGGCAGGTAATATTCAAGGGACAGGAAGGTTAAAACTGAAGGGACAAGCAGGTAATAATATTTAAAGGACGGGCAGGTAATATTGAAGAGACAGGCAGGTGAAATTGAAGGGACAGGCAGGTGAAATTGAAGGGACAGGAAGGTGATACTGAAGGGATAGGCAGGTAATATTTAAGGGACAAGCAGGTAAAATTGAAGGGACAGGCAGGTGGGGACAGGCAGGTGGGGACAGGCAGCTGGAATAGAAGGGACAGGCAGGTGAAACTGAAGGGACAGGCAGGTAATACTGTAGGGACAGGCAGGTGAAACTGAAGGGGCAGGCAGGTGAAATTGAAGGGGCAGACAGGTGAAATTGAAGGGGCAAGCAGGTGAAATTGAAGGGACAGACAGGTGAAATTGAAGGGGCAAGCAGGTGAAATTGAAGGGACAGACAGGTGAAATTGAATGGACTGGCAGGTGAAATTGAATGGACTGGCAGGTGAAATTGAAGGGGCATACAGGTAATACTGAAGGGACAGGCATAAAATGCTGAAGGGACAGGCAGGTGAAGTCGAAGGTACAGGCAGGTGAAGTTGAAGGGGCAGGCAGGTGAAGTTGAAGGTACAGGCAGGCAGGTGAAGTTGAAGGGGCAGGCAGGTGAAGTTGAAGGGGCAGACAGGTGAAATTGAAGGGACAGGGCAGGTGAAGTTGAAGGGGCAGGCAGGTGAAATTGAAGGGGTAGGCAGGAGAAGTTGAAGGGGCAGACAGGTAATACTGAAGGGCAGGCAGGTGAAGTTGAAGGGGCAGGCAGGTGAAGTTGAAGGGGCAGACAGGTAATACTGAAGGGACAGGCAGGTGAAGTTGAAGGGGGCAGGCAGGTGAAGTTGAAGGGGCAGACAGGTAATACTGAAGGGACAGGCAGGTGATGTTGAAGGGACAGGCAGGTGAAGTTGAAGGGGCAGGCAGGTGAAGTTGAAGGGGCAGACAGGTAATACTGAAGGGACAGGCAGGTGATGTTGAAGGGACAGGCAGGTGATGTTGAAGGGACAGGCAGGTGAAGTTGAAGGGGCAGGCAGGTAATACTGAAGGGGCAGGCAGGTGATGTTGAAGGGACAGGCAGGTGAAGTTGAAGGGGCAGGCAGGTAATACTGAAGGGACAGGCATGAAATACTGAAAGGATGGGGAGGGACAGGCAGACAAAAGGGAAGGAACACTGGGTACAGTTGGGGAAAAGGCAGGTGGAACTGGAGGGACAGGCAGGTAATAGTGAGGGTACAGGCAGGTAATAGTGAAGGGACAGGCAAGTAATAGTGAAGGGACAGGCAGGTAGTAGTGAAGGGACAGGCAGGTAGTAGTGAAGGGACAGGCAGGTAGTAGTGAAGGGACAGGCAGGTAAGAGTGGGGAAAAAAAAAGAGAAAAAAGGTGGAACTGAAGGGGCAATAATACTATGTGAATACTGAAAGGAGAGGCAGGTGGATTTGAGTTGATGGGAGGTTAGATTGATGGCGGAGACAGGTCAGGTTCTAGGGGAGGCAGGTAAGCAACAGAGACTTGGCAGGTGAGAATAAGGGGAGGGGCAGACGAGATTGATACTGGCAGTGCTAGTGTTTCGGTAATACTGTAGTCATGCTCTTTGTTCATGCTGCATTCCTGCACCAGCTTGGCAAGGGGTAGGCAAGCGGATGAGGAGGGATGAAAATGTGGCTAAACAAAAGCTTTGCAGAAATATGGAGCAGTATGGAAGGGAAAGAACGTTTCTGTTTTAGCAGTGGGAATTACGTGTTTAGTTTGCAGATTTGAAGAACAAACCTGGGCCCTTTGATTGGGCCTTTGCTGACTGATATTGCTGGCTAGACTGCATTAGTCAGGTCATATTGGGGGGTGGGGGGGGGGGGGGGGGGGGAGAAGGGGGGGGGTGCAGAATAGCTCAGTAGTAGAGCGCCGTACTTGTAATCTTGGTGATCCTGGGGTTGTGTGGGTTCAAATCTCTGCTGGGCCGTTTTGGTACGGAGGGATTTTTCCTTTGGAGTTAACATTGATTCTGATTCCATTCCCATGCAGTCCATCGAATGAGATTATAAACTGAGGTTCCGTGTGTGAACGCGCGCGTAACATCTTGCACACATGTAAAATCCCATCATCAACTTTCGGAAGAGAAGGCCAGTCTGGCCGTTGGTATGGATGACACGTTACACATAGCATACACCCTGCATGAGAAATGGAAAGAATGAAGGAAGTAAAGAAATTGAGTGAACAGTATTGAACGATATTGAGTGGATGACACAGGAAATGACTGAATGAGGCGCCATCTGGCAGTCTTCAGTCGGCACTACCCAGATAGGCAGCTCATGTAAATGAGTGTGGATTGTAAAGCGCTTAGAGCTTGATTGCTAGCTGAGGATAGGCACTATATCAGTATTCATAATAATAATGATAAAGTAACAATAATAATAATAATAATAATAATAATAATTTACACACAGTATACTGACAGCGAGAACTTGAAATACACACTTGTCCACCATACTGGTTGGAAATAAAAATCAGTTTAGTTTGAGTCATCTCTTGTTTTGTTCTTGACAAACATGTTGAAATGATTTGTGCCTCATGTCTGTCCGTAAGAAATGTCAGCCAGTGAACTTAACAAAAGCCAGTGGAATTTGGAAACAGATGTTGCAGTATATCTCCGCTCAAAAGGTCGACCTCACATCTTGTAGCTGGGGACCACAGGCTGCTTACGCTAATCATGGTAATGATCAAGGCCAAAGTGCAGCGCATCATTTCCGCAGGGTTGAAGCTCTGAATACTAAGTGAACGTATCAAAACATCACGACACAGAATCTGTCTGCGCAAGTGAGTCTGCACCTGCTCTAATGTATAACATTTTGTTTTGTAAAAAAAAAAAAAAAAAAAAAAAAAAAAGAAACAGTTAAAATGATAAACAATTTTAGTTTTTTTTAAATCAGGTGTTTGAGGTGGGTCTTTAAGCCTGAATTAATCAAATGTAACAAAATAGAGTGATGAAGTCTCCAACCAAACTAGGTCCACGGCAGTTGGCATTGTCATTATCTTCAGTATTCGATTTTGATGTAATATTTGTGGTAAAATCATGATATCAAAAAAGAGAAATTTGGCTTTATGCAACAGATAGTGGAGTTAAAAAAGAAAGGCATCCCAGTATGATACGGACTGTATATGAGTGGCAGACTTGAGTGTTGTTTGTTTCCTACTAGTTTATCAAACACATTCGCTATGCAAGCTTCACTTGTGTTGTATTAGTTCAGTGGCAAGACTATTTTTTTGTGCCTGTTTTTCACTTTCATCTGTCCACTTTGGGTGTGTGTGTGTGTATATGTGTGTGTGTGTGTGTGTGTGTGTGTGTGTGTGTGTGTGTGTGTGTGTGTGCACATGTGTATGTGTGTGTGTGCACGTGTGTATGTGTGTGTGCACACATGTGTATGTGTGTGTGTGTGCATGCATGTGTTGTGTGTGTGTGTGCGCGCACATGTGCACGCATGTGTGTGTGTCTGTATGAAAGAGAGAGAGAGAGAGTGTGTGTGTACTGTGTGTGTGTGTGTGTGTGTGTGTGTGTGTGTGTGTGTGTGTGTGTGTGTGTGATCAGTTTTGATATGTATTCATCAAAAGGTGACTTCAGACAGATGGACATTCAACTTTTGTTGTGTCAACATGTTGAAAATCCAGAGAAAATGAATGGTAGGAAAAATCACAAGAAGAAGTTTCCTGACCATACACTTGACTAATGACTTCAGCTTTTTCTTCTCCCTTAATTGTGTGAAAAAGTCAATTGATTGGGCGCTTCATTGAAGAACAACTTGCCAGGTCTGTGTGCTCTGCCAGTCATCTGCGAAGGCCTAGGCGTCCGCAGATGTATTCCTTCCCTGACCATTCTGTGATCCAGCCCATTGGGGTTTGTGTCTATCCTGGTCCCACCCTCTTTACCATCTCTGTGGCACTGCACTCACACTGCTCATTCCGCCACAGTCCTGGCTATGACAATCCACAGGGAGCAGTCAGTGTCAAGTCGTCAAGAGGCACCCCACAGGAGGAGACACTGCACTGCTGCCGAGTCACTTTGATGGTGTTCAGTGGTGCCTGTTCTGATCCTACAAACGCAGGACATCCCTTACTAAGCCCCCTACTGATGACAATGATAGCTTAGTCGCCGAGCCAGCATGAGTGTGCACTCCGGAGGGCGCACAACAAATTGTGTGTGTGTGTGTGTGTGTGTGTGCTGTTTTTTGTTTTGTTTTCCCCCTGTCTTCCTCTTCGTCTGGCCCCATGAACGTTTTGTTCCATGGGGGATTGTTCTAGCAAGACCGTTGGCACTGGCTCTTGTTGCCTGGCCATACCAGGGTAGTTTTATGTTCTTACCAGACACCAGATCTTCCTATGGTCTTGTGTGCTACCTGATGATGTTCACAAATGACTGAGAATCATACACGGTGCCTTGGACATCACTGAACCCAGTGCTTAGTGTGTTTCTCATTTCACCCAGTACAACTTGAGCATGGGACAGACCAGCAGTTGGCGGTCGACTGAAATAATGCTAGAACAAAAGCAAGAAGAAGTTTTGTTTATTATATTATGATTATTTCAAGGTTTGATGAACAAGACAGGCTTTGACAAGGAGGTTGGGTTTAAGCAGACAGTTAGTTGCTCATCATTTTCTGACACATTTTCTTAATCCCAGTTGGTCAGCTGGCTTAAAAAATGGTTGATTGACCACAAGAGAGGACGTTGCGGCACAAAGTGTCGCAATTACACAAAGTGTCGCAATGCAACACTTTGTGTACTGTTTCACTCCCCTCCCCAGCACAAAGTGCCACACAGCACAAAATTTGACTTGTGACAGTTTGATCAGCCTGACCAGCACAAAGTGTCACAAGCACAAAATGTCGCAATGGCGCTATTGTGTATATGTATTGAGTGAGCAAGTGAGTGATGGTGGGTGAAGAGAGATACATACAGTGAAGGCAAGACAGATAGACAGACAGACAGAACAGACAGACAGATCGAGAGGCAGAGACAGGACAGAGACAGACGTTCATTCATCATTCATTCGTTCGTTCATTCAAAATCTATGACAGATAGGAAATAACTCTGTCAATGTGTTGAACAATAACTGTCATTGGTAAGTGATGAGACACACAACTCCGTGTTTCAGCATTCTGTGTTCATCAGTTATTTTTGTGAAACGTGCATGGGCCGAGAAAAATAGATTACACCGTCATGACCGCAAACAGACAGCTTAGTCTAGAGCCTCAGCCCTTTACTTATATTGATGGCTTTGGGCATCTGTGCGGACAAGTGGGAATTTCTGGAGAAAAAAAATGGGTATACGTATTGTTAGCTAAGTTCGAGCTTTTCAAACATATCGACACATGGTTGTCACTCAAGACAGACGATTTGTAAATCCCTACTCAAGACGCAGTCAAAATTAATTGTGTACCATGTAAGCAAGACCCCAGAGCTTGCATCAATAGTTGTTTTTGTCACACGTACATCACACATGGCATGCAAAGCGTAAATTACCAACGTGTCCCATTTGGCAAAGTTGCGGTCCCTGAACGCCATTTTTTTCTTTTGTGGAGTAGTGGGGATAAATGCCAAAAGGGGGCGGGGGTGGGGATGGGGAGCATTACAGCAGACTGAAATCCTGAGGTCACACACACACACACACATACACACACACGCGCACACACACACACACACACACACACACACACACACACACACACACACACACACAAAATCTGTGACTTTCTCGACAAGTACACACACAGACATACCCCAACACATACACGCATGTGCACAATGACATATATATATATATATATATATATATATATATATATGTATGTATGTACAGTAAGTAGCATACCAAAAATAAAACTCTGTAGTCTGTATGTACAGATTTCTCAAAAAGTTAAGGACCAGCTTTAAAATTGGGTGCCACTTTAGAATATTTACTAAACATATACATACAACATTTTCTGATGCACAACACCTTTACTGCTTGCAAGAGATTTCACTATCATCGTTGTTGTCATAGTTTAATTTTAGTGCTCTAAGTTTTTTAGCCATATTCTTTTCAGAACTCATGCTTTTTCCTTGAATAGTATTGTACTCTTCACCATCAAACAAAAACTGCGACTCATCCTACCTAAAGAAACCAAACAGTGGGTAAGGTGATGATGAGGATGGCTTAGTATGGAGAGAGAGAGAGAGAGAGAGGAGAGAGAGAGAGAGGGAGAGAGAGAGAGAGAGAGAGAGGAGAGAGAGATGATGATGATGATGATGATGATGATGATGATGATCTCTCTCGCTCTCTCTGTCTGTCTGATGTCTGTCTGTGTCTAGCTCTCTGTATCTGTCTGTGTCTTATGTTAAAAATGGTGGTTTTGAGCCAAATTGACTAAATTTCAATGATCCGTGAACACTAGTCTGCACGTTTTACAGTGCAAAATGCATATGCACCTGCAAGAATAATTGTCTGGCTGTGACTGTGTTTATCCACCTGGATACATAAAGCTGCTGGTCCAATGAAATTCATCACTGTTTGACCATCCCCCCTGAGAAGAAAACTATACTGATTTTCATGACTGGTCTTTAACTTTTTGTGAAGTCTGTATATTACATGTATTGTATACGAGTGTGAGTATGGGTTAATGAAACAAGTACTGCAGTTAACACAATTGCAGTTCCTGTGTGAGGAGTATCTGGTACATTGATGGCACTCTTAAAGCGCTAGAGTTCCCAGTGACCTATATTTTTTTTTTGCATGGCTCACTAGGGACTCTGGATCTTTAAAGTTGACCACATCCGTAGCATAAGGACAGAGGAGGAGAGTGTGAGTGTGTGGGAAGAGGGGCGATGTATGTTACTTGTAATTGGAGAATAGTTTTATTGCAACCACATGTATCTCATGGGTGACAAAATTTGTGGGTCGTGCACATTATGTCCCCTAGCACAATAAGGGGCTTTCCCGGCACAAACTGTCGCATGATCCAAAGTGCGACACTTTGTGCAAGTCTTCTCAGCACCAAGTGTCGCACTTTTGCACAAAGTGTTACATGCGACACTTTGTGCAGTTGCGACACTTTGTGCAGTTGCGACTCTTTGTGCCGCATCAGAGGATCCAGCTAAAACGCTGAATTTTAAATTGGAATGTGATTCCTCATTTTACAGTATCCAGTGATTATATCGCAAGCAAGGCTTATTCAAATTATTGTGACTCGACAATAAACTGTCAAATCACTTTTTCAGCCCTGACTGACTCCTACCCAGAGTCGAGTTTGCTGCAGGCTCAGTTGGGAAGACTGGGACCATACAGTTGAGTTTCACCCACAAAAAATGGATGCGCCTCTGAGAGTGTTGCTCAAATTTTCCTGACCAACACTGCAGGTGCCTGTATCTCTCTGGCCTGGTTGATGCCAGGCTGTATTATGAAAGTAAGTGTAGAGTACAGACCTGTCATGCACTTTCAGATTTTAATGGATATCAAAGCACCATTTTCTTCATCCCTCATTCACATTGATCAGCATTTAAAAAAAAAAAAAAAAAGTTGTGAATTCTGTGGCCCTTCATGCCCAGCTGTCATGCCCAGCTCTCATGGCTACCTCAGTTTCCATACCCTCTCCACATCCACGGCCTTGCTTTGATTCCTTTGGGGTCACTGATATTGGCAAGTTCATGGGGGCTATTGTTGGCCGGACGTGGTCGCGCCCTCCGGAGGGAGAGCTCAGACTGGCTCTGCGATTATTGTCGATTGTAGGGGGCTTAGTAGGTGGTGTCCTGATTATGTTGGGTCAGAACAGGCACTGCTGAACCCAGCTGAAGTGACTCGACAGTGGTGCAGTGTGTCCTCCAGTGGTTTGTCTCTTGGTGACTTGACATTGACTGCTCCCTGTGGATTGCTGGTGCTGGGGCTGCGCTGGGCTGTGGCTGTGGCTGTGGCTGTGGACAAGGTGTCAGAATGAGCGGCATAGGTGCAACGCCACTGAGAGGGCATGGAAGATGGGACAGCCAAAAAAAAAAAAAAAAGTTACAATCATGGTAAAGTTTTTTTTTTTTTTTTTTTTAAATGTTTTTACTGGTACTGTAAAATTTTTTCGTGCTAAGTTTTCAACAATCTGATTTGTGTTTAATCATTATGTGTTTTGATGGCAGGTTTGTGTGCTTGCCCAGTTTCAGAACTACATTTTGTTTTAGGTGTGATGCTTCATCGTAATTATTATAGTTATTATTATCATTGTTATTGTTTTGTTTTGTTCTAACAGGATTGTTTCCCTGCCCGGTTTTCAGCAATTCATTTTGTCAACCAGCCCTGGTACATAGAGGCGGTCTTCAAGATGCTCAAACCCTTTCTCAAGAGAAAAACCGTAATAAGGTATACTGCTGTGTGTGTGTGTATGTGTGTGTTTTTGTGTGTGTGTGTGTGTGTGTGTGTGTGTGTGTGTGATGCATGTGTGTGTGTGTGTGTGTGTGTGTGTGTGTGTGTGTGTGTGTGTGTGAGTGTATATGCATGCATGCATGTGTGTCTATATCTCAATCTGTCTGTGACTCTGTGTGTGTGTGTGTGTGTGTGTGTGTGTGTGTGTGTGTGTGTGTTGGTGCATGTTGCGTAGCTAGACATACTGGTCAGTACATACCTTCACTGTCTATAGCCACCAAAATACCATTGTGAAAAGAATAAATAGCGAAAATATATCCGGTTGCCAGTAGAGTTCACAGGTTAGACGTGGTACAGGAATAACTGACACAGGAGCACTTTCTTTTTCCCCTAGATGTGATGTCACTGCAGTGAGGCAGCTTCCGTGCATATTCTTTCCAGTTCCTCTCAGACAAACTTTTTGCCTTTAAGTGTGACAGTGTCTCTGGAGTGGCAGACCCCCTTGTACGCAGTATTTGTGGATTTCCAGAGGGCGTTTGACAGCATCGACAGAGATACCGTCTGGAAACTTATGCACCACTATGGCTTCCCACCCAAGTTCATTGCCATCATCCAACAACTCTGCGAAGATGCCACATGCCAGGTCGTCCACGACGGGAAGCTAACGAAGCCCTTCACCATACAAACCAGCGTCCGTCAGGGGTGTCTGCTATCGCCGACAATTTTCCTGATGGTCGTTGACTGGATAATGCGGCAGTCTACAGACGGCAAGAGGACAGGAATCCAGTGGACTTTCACCAAGCAACTGGAAGACCTGGATTTCGCTGACAACATCAGCCTTCTCTCCCACAAACAGCAAGACGCACAAGAGAAGCTGTGCCAGGTAGCAGTAGAAGCAGGAAAGACGGGCCTCCAATTCAACACAAAGAAAACAGAAGCCATGAGAGTCAACAACCAGCAACGAGACCCACTACGACTACAACAGGAACACATAACTGAAGTTGACAAGTTTGTCTACCTCGGCAATGTGGTCAGCAAAGATGGAGGTACAGATGAGGATATCAAGAGCCGCATCAATAAAGCCAGGCACACCTTTACTACGCTACGGCCTATCTGGAATTCCTCTGCCCTCTCACTCCACAACAAGATCAGAATCTTCAACTCAGATGTGAAATCTGTTCTCCTGTACGGTTTTGAAACATGGCGAACATCAAAGACAAACACCCACAAACTCCAAACATTTATCAGCAGATGTCTGCGAAATATTGTGAACATCAGATGGCCAGATGTTATTGCCAACACAGAACTGTGGAACAAGACCAAGCAAGTTCCAGTAGAATTAGAGATCAGAAAACGGAAGTGGGGATGGATTGGCCACACCCTCAGAAAGTCTCCCTCCAACATCACAAGACAAGCCCTTGAATGGTACCCTCAGGGCAAGAGAAAAGTGGGAAGACCAAGGCAGACATGGCGAAGGAGTACCGATGCAGAAGTGAATGCCGCCGGAATGACGTGGGCCGAGCTGAAGAGGATTTCCCGAAATCGTGTCCGCTGGAAGAGTGTGGTTGCGGCCTATGTTCCCCAGGGAATTCAGAGGACTAAGTCAAGTGACAATGTCACAGAGGTTTTGTTTGACCAGGCATTAAACCCTTGACGTGGACAACTACTGTGAAGTCCTGTATGTTCATGTGGCAGGGTCGTGATTGTCTCGCCATAGCAACCATGTAAAGTTTGAGCTAGAGTGCTTCAACCTTTCGTTTTTGGAATGGCTGGAAGAGGCCCGACCCAAAGAATTGCCAAGCAGCCTGTATCGGCCCCCCTCAAGCTCATGGTTCGTTCAGGTCCATTGTACATCGCATGCATGTCATTAATTAATGGAAATGTTCGTTTTTTGTTTTATTTTCCCGTAGCCTTCCCTGTTGTTCTTGCTGACCATTTTTTTTTAAGGCAGGTAGTGTTTTCTGTGACTTTAATTGAATATTTCTGACATTGTTGAGTTTTGAATCACCGATAGCACTGATGACCAAGACTATGAAAACCTACACAGCTCGACTCAGGATGAATCTGTTCATGTGGTGTGAGTCCAGTTTCACTTTACTTTGTCACTTGTATGTTCCTGTGGAAATGAGGTAGGCGCCTGAGCATTGCTGAGGTAAGATCGCATCAACAGACGCAGTGGACAGTTCCCCAAGCATCCAAATAACACGCTGCCATCAAACTACTTTTATTTTTTACCAGCCGCTGTGGTAAAGTGGTTAGTGTCAAGGACTCATGGCTGGGAGGTCGTGGGTTTGATTCCTGTCAGACCCATGTGGGATTTTTCTGCCACGACTGGCTCCTACCCAGAGTTGAATGTGTTATGGGCTCAGTTGGGAAGACTGGGACCACACAGTCGAGTTTCATCCACTTAATGGATGGGTCTCTGAGAATGTTGTTAAGATTTTCTGACCAACACCGCAGGTATCTTTACTTCTCAGGCCTGGTTGACACCGGGATACGTTATGAAAGTAAGCGTAGAGTACAGTCCTGTCATTCAGTCTCAGACCAGAACGGAAATCCAAAGCCTCATCTTCATCATCTTCATTCTCATCAAACAGCATTAAAAAGGTCTTTAATTCTGTGGCCCTTCACGTCCTGCTCTCATGGTGACCTCAGTTTTGATGCCTTCTCCATGATTATGTCCTTGGTTTGATTCTGTTGGGGTCACTGGTCTGACAAGTTTATGGGGGCTGTCGATGGACGGACATAGTGGTGCCCAGCAGAGGGAGAGCTCACTCAGGCCAGGTCTATGACTAAGCAGTTATTGTCATCAGTAAAGGGTTCAGTAGGTGGTGTCCTGCAGGTGTTGGATCAGAACAGGCTGGGCTTTTTTGTTTACAGTTTTATAACAAATTACCTCTTTTTGTTAGTAGTCTTGAGAGCCAGCAAAAATTGTTGGCGTGTCCAGTTACCTGTGCACAGGGACAGCTGATCTGACTGTCAGAATCATTACCTGGCTAGTTTACTTTGTCCTAGTACAAATCACATCTTTTTCTGATACAGTTTCACACCTTTGTGACTCAGGGTTTAAACATGACGGCTGTTTTGCAGGTAAATAATAACAGTGAAAGATATGCCACTAGACTTTGTTGTCCCATTGATTAGTAGTAGTAACATGTTATACCTGCTAGGTGTAAGATGCTTGACACTGGCTGAATGAATAATACAGAAGGAAGTCTGAAAAAGAAGCAGTGGGGTTTCGGGCTGTCGTATCCTTTGGCAGCCTTACTCAGACCTGTTTAGCCATACGATTTTGCTGTATTCTGTACACGTGTGTGGTGAAAATACAACGCATTCAACAAATTAAAAAGAAATACGTCAAAAAAAAAAATTCTTGAGACAAAGCTCTTGAGCAATAATTGAACTTGTGGACAATAACTGCGGCAGAGGCTTTGACAAAAGAGCGACAACTCTTGCCAAGTCCTGCGTGTGAAATCGTGTTTTGCAGTGTCTGTTTCTTCGACAACATGCCCTGTAATGTTGAAAAACTTGTGAGAGAGCATAGACGTGTGCCAACGTATGCAGATGAATCAGGTTTGAAAGTGGTTGTATCAGAAAGAACCTGTTTTACCATGGTCAGTGCAAGATCAGGTGGCTTACTACTGGTAAGGAGCATCTGCAATGTGATGGTAGGTGAAAATAATTCTCCCTCCTACTTTTACAGGAATTTGGATTTTGTACTCATTCTTTGTAGTAAATGCATTCATTTCTGTGGACAAGTACACCAAAAGCAGTTTTGGGGTAAAAACAGGTTTGCATATTCTCTCACTGCTCCTGCTGGCACAGCCACACACAGCCACACCGCTGCCACACCGCTGTCTTACGCGAACAGAGGGTTGACGGCGTGCGCACAGCGGCACAGATGGTGACCCTGAAGCGATCATCTCTGTGTGGCTGCTTCAGACAGTCGCTGAACTCGGGATCATGGGAGGAAAAGTCCAGTGCCTAGCTCTTGGTACCAGTGTCGGCCAAGGAAGTCAGTGGGTTTCCCTTTCCCTGCAGCATAGTCACCACCAGCAGGCAGATGAGCGGAATGTGTCCTGACAGTGACAAAGCGTCTGCAAAAAAGGGGGCTTACTCTATTTTTGGTATAGTCCAGGGGAAATAATCTCTATACTTAGAATTAGGGGATATTCTGTCACTATTGCACGGCATCACGAAAAGGTTAAATCACCACCAGGATGAGAGTCCTTACCGTCACATAATTTGGTCTCTGGAATGCCAAGTCCCACCCCAAACCAAACTGAACGTTCACCTGACCCCATCATACTCTTTCATTTTGGTGGGACAGGGATCGTACAAAGTAAATAGCATCACATTTTTTTTTTTTTTTTTTTTAAATGTCAGATAGTTACTGCACATTTTGTGACCTGAAGAGTGAATTCAGGTGCGCGCGTTTCCTTCTATCGCTTGACATAAGTGTTCCAGTGACACCCCCCAGTTAAATCTGGAGCAAGGGTTCAACTTTCCTGGTGGCAAGTTCCCACATGCTCAAGGCGATTTATTCTTATTTCACTCTCCGTCAGAGTTTGCTTCGGCACTAAGCAAGGCTGGATGAATGAGGGTTTTAGCTGACTGCAGGTCATCACAGCTGAGTGATGGAGGATAACCCCCCCCCCCCCCCCTCCAGCTTCATGAGGCCTAATGCTTTGTTTTTTTTTGAACTAACAACATTGCCCAGTAGTAGACTAGAATCTGTCTCTTTCCAGATTGTCATGCATGGCATCAACCTGATGACATTGCACCAGCAGGTGAGGAAGGAAGCGCTTCCAGCCGAGCTAGGGGGCACCCAGGCCCCTTACAACAACCAGTCGTGGGCCCACCTGCTGCTTGGAGATGAGACCTTCAGCTTCGGCCACCAGCACATTTACTGGCCCTCACGCACACCGCCGCCCCACAAGTCAGTGGCTGTTTGGGAGTGCCCTGTTGTTGACGTGTGTTGTTGGAGCCAGGCCCCGTGAAATGTTTGCATCCAGTCGTGTGTGTCCAGTCCATTCCAGTTTTCATGTCGTATCTCTGGTCAATTTTCAGGTGGTCTGTTGCGTCTCGGGTCCACGTTCTGTTTTGTATGGTCCATTTTCAGGTTGTGTGTGTGTGTGTGTGTGTGTGTGTGGCATCTCTGGTCCACTTTCAGTTTTTATGTTGGTTTCCTGGTCTGGTTCCCTTCTTTGTGACCAGCTCTCAAATTCAAAGTTGTATCTGTGCTTCATTTTAAGTCGTTATCTTGCATCACTGGGCCATGTCAAGGTTCTGCCTTGTGTCTTGGGTCAGCAGTCAGCTTTTGGCACATGGCTTGTGTGCTTTTGATTGCTGCTTTTGTAGTTGTTTTTGGGGGGGGGGGGGGGGTATGTGTAGTGGTGTTCATTTTTTTTTTTGTGTTATTGAAACGTGTGTGTATGTGTGGCAATTTTGCAAGCATATTTAAACCAAACATCAAACAGATAATCATGCATCCACAGTGTAATTGCAAACTCCAGCAAAGGCAAGCTGCATGAGTGATACTAAGGCAAAGGTAATCAGTGATGGCAACTCTCACTTGAAAGAAAACAACAAGGGAACTAAACATGAAATATCAACTGTAGAAATCGCCTACCAGAGTGGATGTCAAACACGGTTATCTGTTCGAAGGATTCAAACACCAGGTGGATGTCAATCAGTGACAGAAAGAGGAATAAAATGTTTGAAAACCTACGCATTTTTTTTTTTTAACCTAGTTCTAATACCCATTATCAACAGAACTCACTGTAATTGAAAAAGTACTATTGCTGCTTGCTGCAGCACTCTTTGCCCATCTCTCTTCCAAACTTGAAAGGTCTGTTCTTGAGATTTGTAATAATTTGTCAGCTTAATGGACTATATCAGTTGTTTAAAAGACTGAAAAGAAGCGCTTGAATTGTTTCCGATCAAGCCACAACAGTCTGTCAAAGTGGGCCTTTTCACCGATAATCAAGGATTTTAGGAAGAAATTGGCTTTATCTTGGCATTGCTTAAGTTTTCTTGAATATGACATCAGCAGTGTGTTCAAGCAAGCTTGGTGTTCGATGAGAGTTGAACCAGTCCATCCGAGGTAACTTTCAACTCAATCGTGCAGTGATAATCAAGTACATTTATCGACGACAACAGAGACCTTCTGTAAGGGATTGGGAAGGCAGTCTTATGTAATGAATACACTTTGTCATTATTTGTGTCATCTCCCTTTCTTTCAACAAGAAGCATTCTGCACAATTTCAGAAAAAAGGCAGACAGTGTAGACCTAACTTTTGTCTCTAATGACTGGAATACCGTAGGTGACTGATCATGTGTCTATTTTTTTTTGGTTAAAATGTTATTTATTTGTTAACACTAGAAGAACACAGGCAACCTCACAAGTGACATCACAATTTTTTTTAACACAGAGCTGGGTTTGAATAGATAAGCGAAAGCGGTGTTTTATCACAATAAATTTATATGGCAAACAAAAAACGAAGCCCATATTGTAGTTCCGTGACATTCTCACCTGTTTTCAGCAAATTAATGCCAGTTTTGAGAGCAGACCTTTAACCCTTATCCGACTTGACAAATGTGCTAAGTTCATCACTGTCAGCCCCATGGGAGCTAGTGTAGTTGCGACTGTTAGAAACTTGGAGAGGAGGGGGGGGGGGGGGGGGGGGGGAGGGGGGATGGGGAAGAGGGGGGATGGGGAAGGGGGGAGAGCCAGCCTTTTATGTAAAGTTCCTGTCAGAAAATGTATTTTTGTGATGCTGTACTCTAATTTAAATGGTTATGTATAATACATGATTGAAATCAGAAACAGTTTTTCTCTGCAGTCATGTAAATAATTTTGACTTTTTCTCCAAAAATAAAAACCGCCATCATTACTGGAAAAAAAAAAAAAAGCAACATCATACTGGAAAGTCAAATTTGGCGGTGAAAAATTACATTGTTCTCAGAACATGAGTTACGGTGTGTTGTTACAACTGAAAAGGGTCAGTGTCTTCGGATCGGTCGTGTGAAACAAAAACACAAACTTTTTTCTTCTGTTTTAGTTGATTGGTTGAGTATGATAGAGATCTGAGTTTTTATTTTTGTAATTTATTTAAAAGAAAAAACAAAAAGAAATGCCAGTAGCAATAAGGGAGAGAAGTTTTGATAGGTTGGATTAATGCCACACAGTCAGCTAAGATATGATAATGTTGCTTATAGCCCAGCCGACCGCAAAGGGTCATATCAGGGCTGTCACCATGTTATCACAGTCAGCTGACCAGATCGGAGTTAGTTTGCTTAGATATGGTAGCTGTTGGTAACAGATTGCTAAGTGCATTGCTACAATTGAAAAAAAAAAAATACTAAGAGTAGTTTTATGAAATAATTATCAGTCCAAACGATTGCCTTACCTTTACTTGGCGTGATCAAAGGCAGTGCAAACCTGCATATCCATATGCATTTGGTGTATTTTGTACGTCACTTTACACAAAATACAACAATACACCAATCAAATGAAAAATTTGCCAAGTAAAATCTCTAGCAAAGGTTAGTTACATATATTGCTTGATAATGATATGATAAGTAAACATAACATTAACTTATGTCACTAAACTAAATATTAGATTTGAGCATTTATTGAAACTGCATCGAACAAAAACCTACCTATCCATATGTTTGGTGTATTTTGTATGCCATTTTACACAAACTACAACAATACACCAATCAGATGAAAAATTTTCCAGGCAAAATCTCTAGCAAAGGTTGTGTTATATATCGCTTGATAATGAGATAATAAGTAAACATAACATTAACTTATGTCACTAAACTAAATATTAGATTTATGAAACTGCTTCAAAACGAAAATAAAATACCCCCCCCCCCCTTTCCCCCCCAATACACCTGTTTATGTGAGAAAGTACACCAGAGACAATTTTTGGTAGGCAGGTCTGACAGTTAACCAGGATACTCACTCACCAAAATTTAGGAGAGCAAGGGAGTTAACCATGCCTCCAGGGTAGCCAATGACTGAGGTTGAAAGCCCCTTAACAGAACATGTAGTCTCTGATAATGAACACAAAATCAGTGTCTAAACCTTCCCATCTACAGGGAGGTAAGGGGGTGTTCTTGTGTTAGGACAGGTAAAAATTTACTTTTAGCACCGAAATTCCTTGTCTTTGTACTTGGCTGTCCAAGCCAGTGCCTGAGCAGCGAAAAGGTGAAGAGGGGTGATGACCAGTCATAGTCCCCTGAGCCAGCAAACTCAGTAGTGGCCGAACAGCCAAACACAAATTGCTTCCCTTGGGTTGATCTGGAGTTGAATGGAGTAGTCTCTGTTCTCCCGCACACCATCAACGAATAGACTTCGTAAAAGAACGGGGGAGATGTGCAAAAACCAAGAAGGGAAGGTGCCTGAGGCAGCAGAGCCCCAAACTAGGATGCTGACAAGCAACAGAATTACATGAGGCCCAGACCCACAGAATCTGTCACCAAGAGGGGAAGGTTTGAAGAAAAAGGGGGGACAAGGACCCCCGCGCAACAGCCCACACATCAAGAATGGCAGAATGCACCGAAGCAAATTCAGAACTAGGAGTCACAACCTCATCTTCAAGTTCGGGATCAAAATCACAAGTGCCACGCTGGTCAGTGCATTCATCTGTGCTTTTTCACTCATCAACAGTGAAGATAGCTTTGGCCTGAAAAATGTGTTCCTGGTGTACAGGCTCCACCCTGTCTTCCCTTTCATAGCCAGAGGCTGGCTCTACCCAAAAGTCCCCTGGGTCTGCTCTCCTGTCAAAAAGTCCACCCAGCTCTGGGTTTTGCTTTTGGCTAGGAATGACTGGCATGACCTGGATGAAATGCACTTCTTACCTGTGGATTGTACTTGGGGAGGGGAGCACAGACAGGGAAAAGGGCAGGTAACGGCTATATCCTCCACAGGGCTTGGGTCTGCTGTAAGAATGGTGTACCTTGGTGCATCGAACAGTGTTTCCCTGACCAGGTCTTTTTTCCCTAACATGACTACTCATGAGATCAGACTCCAAAAACACTCCTCCAAAAAGTGATGAATGTTGTTTCACAAAAGTTGCATGCTGCTCGTGCATGTCTGCTACGTAGTCGGAGCAAGAGGCAGTGAAGATATAGGCATTGACATGGCAACCAGCGAAAGGGAGAAAAATGGAGTAGTAAAGGTCAGGTGAGAGGCAGCCAACCCGACAACTTTCTTGAATTGTCAGCAAGAATTATTGGTGGGATGGCAAAGAGGATGGAATCACAGCAGCTTCTGGAGCCCGTTTCGGAGGCCTGCTAGGTGGGATCCTGTGCATCACTTGACCACAGTGTTAGGAGGCCTGTGAGGTGAATTCACTGCATCAAATTACCACAGTGTTAGGAGGCCTGTGAGGTGAATCCACTGCATCAAATGACCACCAGTGTTATGAGGCCTGTGAGGTGAATTCACTGCATCAAATTACCACAGTGTTAGGAGGCCTGTGAGGTGAATTCACTGCATCACATGACCACAGTGTTAGGAGGCCTGTTAGATGAATCCTCTGCATCATCAAATGACCAGTGTTAGGAGGCCTGTGAGGTGAATCTTCTGCATCAAATGACCACAGTGTTAGGAGGCCTGTTAGATGAATCCTCTGCATCAGATGACCAGTGTTTATGAGGCCTGTGAGGTGAATTCTCTGCATCAAATGACCACAGTGTTAGGAGGCCTGTGAGGTGAATCTTCTGCATCAAATGACCACAGTGTTAGGAGGCCTGTGAGGTGAATCTTCTGCATCAGATGACCACAGTGTTAGGAGGCCTGTGAGGTGAATTCACTGCATCAAATGACCATGTTAGGAGGCCTGTGAGGTGAATCCACTGCATCAAATGACCACAGTGTTAGGAGGCCTGTGAGGTGAATCCACTGCATCAAATGACCACCAGTGTTAGGAGGCCTGGTAGGTGAATCCACTGCATCAAATGACCACAGTGTTAGGAGGCTGTTAGATGAATCTTCTGCATCAAATGACCACAGTGTTAGGAGGCCTGTGAGGTGAATCCACTGCATCAAATGACCACCAGTGTTAGGAGGCCTGGTAGGTGAATCCACTGCATCGAATGACCACAGAGTTAGGAGGCCTGTTAGATGAATCTTCTGCATCAAATGACCACAGTGTTAGGAGGCCTGGTAGGTGAATCCACTGCATCAAAAGACCACAGTGTTAGGAGGCCTGTTAGATGAAATCTTCTGCATCAAATGACCACAGTGTTAGGAGGCCTGTGAGGTGAATTCACTGCATCAAATGACCAGTGTTAGGAGGCCTGTGAGGTGAATCCACTGCATCAAATGACCACAGTGTTAGGAGGCCTGTGAGGTGAATTCACTGCATCAAATTACCACAGTGTTAGGAGGCCTGTGAGGTGAATTCACTGCATCAAATGACCACAGTGTTAGGAGGCCTGTGAGGTGAATCCACTGCATCAAATGACCACCAGTGTTAGGAGGCCTGGTAGGTGAATCCACTGCATCACATGACCACAGTGGTAGGAGGCCTGTTAGGTGAATGCACTGCATCAAATGACCACAGTGATTGTTGAGTCCTCTGCATCACCACCAGTGACAAAGGAGGTTCAAAATGAAAAAATGGCAGACAGCATCTGAGACACACGTCAGAAAGGAGGGAACTGATCCTGTGTTCATTATCGGACTATGAAGTGGACTGTTAAGGGGCCTTCGCTCTAGGCCATTAGGGAATCTGGAGGCATGGTTAGCTCCCTTGCTTTTTATCAAATTTTGATAAATGATAATTCTGCTTCATGGCACTGGACAACATGAAGTGTGGATAAGACGTTTGTTTAGAAAAATAAGAATGAGGAAAAGGTTATATTCTATTCGCCTAATTAGTGTGAAACTAGAATGTTCAAAGTCTGGCATCAAATGTGAATTACAAGAACGCAAACCACATGGTTTGATTCAGTATGAAGGCAAAGTTAGCAATGGAAATTTGCTGCCGTAAACAAATCTAAGTTCATTTGCAAATTCGGTATGTGGGCAGACTTTGTGGACGATATTATACTACTGTAGTTGACAATGCTATGTGAGTAATTCCTGAAGAAAGGTAGATTTTTTCTGGCAGCTGCCTGCTACGCACAACTAACACTGCTGAAATGTGCCAGTTGATAGTGACAGTGGGGAGGAGTCATAGAAAGACATTGATACATATAGTCACGGTCTTTAGGAATCACTTTTGATGTTACAGGATAATGACTATTTTAGTGCACAAAGGACAACAACATGTGTAGTAGCTCCAGTTTGTGCACAGGTACTGAATGCTGTCTTTATGACCCAAAACTTACAGAATATCAGCATCTCTTTTGAATGAAAATGAAAAACGTTGACTCAAGTCTTGTGTTCTCTCTATAAATTGTATGGGGAGTTGCTCCGTATGTCATCTTTGACATCTTTCATAACTTGTCTGCAGTATAATGGTTATTCAACAAATCTTCCTGTATTATTCCTCTGGTCTCTAAAAATCATCTCATGGTAAAGATGGATTTAACAGAAAGATGCAGTACCAATTGCGGTTCCTGCTAATTCATTTGTTAGAGTTGTTTATTTTCATTTTCCAGACCCCCAACCAGTCGGTCAGAGACGTTCCCCCTGGACCAGTTTTCCAACCGTGATGAGGATCCAACCAAGAAAGGGACCTATCTGGACGAGGAGTTCTTCCTTATAGACTGACCCCTGACTTGCCCAGTCTGGCAGGGACTTCATATATGTCAATTTCCCTCCCCGCCCATTATCGCCTTTAGTTGATTTTGGACCTTTTTTTTTTCCCTTGAAGAAGATCACTATGATCACCATCATACCTGAGTGCTTTACTCTCACTGAGAATATGGAGTGCAATGATCCAGACCACATGTATTGATCTGTTGCTTTGTTCTTGTTGTTGTTTTTTTCCTTTCTGCACACTTTTAGGAAGCCATTTTTGGCATGGATTGTCATGTGCTTTCTTTTTTTCTTTTTGTACAGGTATGGACCAGGGTAGGTGTGTGATTTGTGTATGTGTGTGTGTGTTTGTGTATGTTGCGTGTGCGTACGCACATGTATAGAGCTTGCATGCATGTTTCTGTGTGTTCGTACACATTTATGCATTTCAGAGTGTGTATGTGTGAGACGTAATGACCAAAATGTAGCCCGAGACTTTCAGTAATGATGTTTAGATGTAAACGTGGACCAAACCGTCTTTGTTATTTTGGGGAAAGCAAATTTGACGTGGATGTATTGAAATGTTTAGCATTAGTGGTCTGCACAAATGTCCTCTGACCTACTAATCATTGTCATTGTGTAAGTTTATTCACGCCAGAAGGAAGTGGAGGGAGGTGGGGTGGGGGTTACAGATTTGTGAAAAATCAATGATGGTGGGGGGGGGGGGGGGTTGGGTTGTAGGTGGTGGTGGGGGTGGATGATGGACAGGAGGAGAAGCTGACAGGCACCCATCAATCAATCTTACAGACCACATGACAGCTTTGGGCGATTTTTCAGTGGCCTCCACTGTTTTGTCAAGTTTCGGGGTCCTTGGGGGCAGCAGGGGAGGGAACCCAGAACCTCCGACTTCCCACCAGTGTGGTGTGGCCACAGCTGGCTATGACAGGCTGGTGTGGCCCAGGAAAGCAGGCAGAAGGTGAAGGAGGGTCACAGACCACTGAGCTGGCCACTGTGGCTTCTTGCTCCTGTCTGTGTACCTGTTGCCTCACCTTCCTTGAGGGTTATGTAATAGTGCATGCGAAGAACCAGGTGTGGCGGGATTTTGGTTCTGACTGAACTTTTTGCATCTGTAATTTACAACTAGATTCCCTGAAAACCATACTGAAAACACAGTTTAACTGCCGTAAGTTTTGATTTTACAGTCATTTGAAGTTCGGCATAGGTCAGCGCTTGTTTTGCAGAAAACTGATGTCAGTGACTTACCACATGTAAGTGGCAGTTCAACTTCAAGCATTAGAGAAAATGAGCATGCAAGCACTGCACAAGCTGTCAGAATGGAAACCCCTCTCAGGGTGGGCTGGATCAGTGACAGACAGTGTGTAGGGCTGGATCTGACACATCCTACTTAAACCAGCTGCCAACGTCGCTAGGCGGGCTCAGAGTTGGAACATCCGGGGGGAAGAGGCGGAAGCGGGCCTGGAGGTGGTCAGTCGAGAGCGAGGGAAAAGTTGCTGGACTGATGTGGGATGCAGCTGAAGGGAGCTGCCCAGAGCTGAATCAGCAGGTGAAGTGAGGTCGCTGCCCCATGCCTTTATAGGAGTCCAAAGGCATCAGTCAAGTATGTCATGTGTGTGCCCGCCCTTCTGTAAAGATGTTGTGCGCATGTGGATCTTGGGGACAGAATGGTCCAGAAATTTAGGGCGAGGGGCGGGTGGGGTCAAGTATGTCATGTGTGTGCCCGCCCTTCTGTAAAGACGTTGTGTGCATGTGGATCTTGGGGACAGAATGGTCCGGAAATTCAGGCCGAGGGGTGGGTGGGGTTGGAGAGTGCCTCAAAACTGATGGAATTGAATATCGATTTGAAACACTGGCTGTGTATAAGACAAATGAGAAATGAATGTAAACTGGCTCAGCGGAAACTTCGCTGTTTTCAGGGTGTTAGACCAGTTTCTTCCTCCGTCTTGAAGAGGGCTTTGTCCCTGCTGGGCAGGTTTGTTAGTTGATGGCATTGAAGACTGATGATCAAATTTTTGCCATGCCCATTGTCATTTTCATGCAAGGTGGCGTGGGGAAGGAGATCACACGAGGAATCTGAATGTGAAGCTGTTGAAGCTACTGTGACTGTAAAGTAGTGCATGTTGGGAGATGATGCTTTCCACCCTGGGATTGCATTTTTCAGCTCGTCCCATTCTACTTGGATGTCTGAGGAGATAGTCAAGTGTGTACTGAGCTGCTGTTCACATGTAGACTGGGAAGTTGAGCTGTCATCTGTAACTATGTGGACGTTGGTGTATGTGATGAAATATTGTTATTGATGCCCTCTGACATCAGACTCTAATACATCTATCGTTGCACTGAAGGCAATGAGGGTTGGGGGTAGACTGATCCTGTCATCTTCTGTGAACACAGAGTGACCTTGGTGCTGATAAAACACCACCTGTTGAGAGAAAGTGGGGCAGGGTGGGGAGTAGGGGGGGTGTCCATGAACCAATGGTGCAAAGGTATTTTGCATGTAATGAATTTTAAGGGAGAGCACTGACCCCTGCCGAGATTGAACAAATCTTGCATTCACCCTTAGAGCCAGTTCGTGAGTGAAAACAGTTGTCTGCCAGGGGAAGTAATAACTACCACAGACTGAGGGGGATTACCTCCTGCGTACTGTTTTGTTTGTTTGTTTGTTTTTTCTGTAAGACCATCAGGTAGCAAAACATCAAGGTTAGTGTCTGTACAAAGATGTAATACTGCATGACAATATGTTGCTTCACAGATAGTGGACAGTTCGTAATGGTAAATTCATAGTGGGAAGGGTAAGGTTGGTTCTTATCTTACCAGCAAGGTGAACACATCTGAGATCCGCGTATGATCCGGATCCATTCGAAAGTTTAACTGGTTTGTACTGAGGTCACATCCCCATGTTTCCACCATGTTTTCGTTGGAATAGGTGGCGTAGTTTGGTGAAGTGAAGGTTGCAGTTTCCTTGCTTAACGATCCTTGATCCAGCACGGGAACTGGATCGGCACCAGCTTTCAACACATTTGTTCTTGGGCCACTTTGTGTCTTTTGATGAAGGGTTCCCCAACCCCCACCCCACCCCACCCCACTCCACACCCACCCCACCCCACCCCACCCTTTCCCTCTGAGAAGGTTCTTTCCTTTCAAAACAAACACAGATTTTGCCATTTCAGATGTGCCTCATCACAAAATCATTAAACAACTAGCACCATTGGAGCCTCATCCAAATGCCCCCCCTCCCCCCCCCACACCCACCCACCCACCCACCCACTCATCGGCACGCAGTCATTCCCATCCAGGTTTCCGGAAAAGACCTGATTCAAAGGGCCACAGACTTTAAATGTACACTATGCATCACCATTCCTTTCCAGGGGACCAGAGCACCATCCCAATACACAGTGTGAGAGCACCATAAACTGTGCCCAAAATCCAGTTTTTCAAGTACGGAAGTGTACACAAGTGAAAAAAAAAAATAGGCTGCTACTAGAACGCCCTTGCATGACAACAGAATTTGCACAGATCATAAATGCTGTTGCTGAAATAAAAGTAAAGATATCTTCATCTTCATTTACCTCAATCACTGTTCTTGTAAGTTCAGGTACAGAAACCATTTCTTTTCAAATTCATCATGTTTCATCTCCAATTGTGCATACATTTTTCTGTCTGGTGTCTCAATCTTATTTCTTTCTAAAATATTCATACCGTGGGTTTTCGTTGGCTAGTTCATCATTTGTACACACAATCTTTTCCAAGAGGGACTACTGAGTACGTCGTCTGTTTTTTTGTGTTGTCTTTAAAGCCAAAAGGAATCTGTTCAGTGTTAAACAACAGTCTATGACAATTCTTGCTTTTTCGTGTAAAAGTACATTGCAATTCCATCCAAAATGATTGAGAGAACATCGTGTATGTGTGAATAGTGCTGTGCCGTGTCTGTGTCACAAAAGGTGTACTGTTCACTGTCAACAATTCCCATTTTCCTTCAAACATTTATTTTTAAAACACTATAAAATATTCTAATTTGAAACTGTCTAAATTTAATAGTTCTCTTTCCTTTTTTTTTTTGAAACACAAAAAAATATTCTGATTTAAAACTGTCTGAAATTTAATATTTATCTTTTCCTTTTTCCTTCAAACATTTTTGTTGAACACACTATAAAATATTCTGATTTAAAACTGGTTGAGTTTAATATTTCTTTTTTCCTTCCTCATTTTTTTTTTTGTTCCTTTTTTTATTTGAACAGTTTCCCAGTTGATTAGTGTGTTTAATATTGCTTCCAAGCTTTCAAATGACTTGCTGTTTATAATTTTTATTTCCTCCACTTTTAGTGAAGTTTGATAAAAACAGGTTCAATAGGTTTTTGTTTTGGTTTAGTTTTTTTTTTTTTATTGTTGTCTTGTTTTGCTTGTTTGTTTATAATAATCCGGCTGACAAGCAAACAGACAAACAAACTAAGGGAAATGGGTGACGACACAACAGTGTATGTGAAAATGAACACTAGTGTTTCACGAGAATGAGCAAATTGTGGAGGTACAGAGAGAGAGCTTCCCTGTGACTTGCAGTGATGTCGTCCATCCTGAGTGTGGGTGAAACTGGCTCAGGCAGAGAGACCATAACAGCTGTGTCCCAGGGCCTCAAGCCAACGGTAGACATCAGAGACTGCAACAGGTGTGTCACCAGGCCCTCGAGTGAAGGGCAGGTGTCACTACCGTCGGCGCGGAGAAGGTCTGGGATCGTGCATCCATAACCCTTTGCCTTGACTGTGCATTGTCCGAGTAGGTTGTGGATTTTTTTTTCTCCTTTTAAAATTTTTTTTTAATAATTACTCATTCCATGTTGAATCACTCACTGACTGCAGTGTCCTTGTGTGTTTTATTTGTTCTGTTAAGTTTGTATTATGGGTTTAGGAGAGTTGTTTTTCATTCGAATGATTATTGCCTGCTGTGTGTGTCTATTCATTTTCTTCCCATCATAATGTGGTTTGAATTGTTTGTTTGTTTTCTTGATATTAACAGATTATAGACACGAAAACAAACCATTTCAGACCAGCCATTTCATTTCCAGTGTATATAAACACAGTCACTTGCACAGTGGTAGTTATTTTGTACAGCCTGAATGAAGTGTTTGGAGCGAAGTATGTTGGTCCTCTGTGGTCAGCACACTGACTGCAGGTCAGAATCATCGCAGGCAGTCAGCCCTCATGAGCAGATGTGCACGAAGCCTGACACAGGTTTCTGGGTACGAGTCGTGACTGGGTAGGAGCCATCAGAGTTTGTGTCGCTGTTGTAGCCAGCTGGCCGTCTCATATGCCACAATGGATGTGTTGCCGACTGCTCGGAGACCTTGTCTCTGTTTGGGAGAAACCCAAGGCAAAACTTGCAACCATCTACACATTCTGACTTAGTTTCCAAGTAGGATGACTGCAAACAAATTTTAGAAGGAATTTATAGTAAATCTGACAGACTACAGGAACAAACAAGATAAAACAAGATGCGTTTCGACCTCTTAGGTCTTTCCCAGGCAAATATAGATGACATTCAGGACAATGAAAATGAAGAATCTATTTGTTTTGTGTTTTTTTTTTTTCTTTTTTTTTTTAATGGCTTGTGAGTTGACTTCAGTATCGTGACAGCCCTGATATGGCCCTTTGCAGTTGGCTGGACTATAAGCAACATTATGTCTTTCTTATCTCTCTCTTGCCCAACGAAGACGTAAGAGGTGGAAATGCATTGTGTTCCGTCTTGTAGTTTGTTCCTGTTGTCCGACGGATTTACCATGATTTCTTTTTAAAATCCTAACCATTCTGAGTTGAATGTTTTGGTGTGTGCTGCCTGTCTTACACAGCTGGGTTATTCTGGGACCAGAGTATTGAGGTTTTGAGTTATTTCTGAGTATTGGGTCTTTACATGCAGTATTGTGTTTTTTTTTTTTTTAGTCCTTTCAGGGCTTGTCAGGTCAGCATTTTGTGCAATAATGGGAAAGGGTTTTGTGTCCTATGCTGGGTGCTTTTGAATCATGGATCTTGCAATTTTAGAAGCATTCTGAGATTATAATGATGATGTATGTTATTATTTATTTATATATTTTGTTTCATTTTTTTTTTTTTTTAGACTTGCTGGTGCTTTTGACACACTGCAGAAGCAGTCTGAAAATTTCAGTAATTCATCCAGCCGTTGTGATGTTTTTGAGTTAACGTCATTTTGACTTGAGTGGTAGAACAGGAGGTGGAGCTGTCATTCGCATGTGGACGTACGTATGTGTAGCTGTGATTGAGATGTGAAGGCTGGCATACTGAGCTGTTGTTGACAAGTGAAAGTTGGCATACTGAGCTGTCATTGACATGTGAAAGTTGGCATACTGAGCTGTCATTGACATTTGAAGGCTGGCATACTGGGCTGTCATTGACATGTGAAAGTTGGCGTACTGAGCTGTCATTGACATGTGAAAGTTGGCATACTGAGCTGTCATTGACATTTGAAGGCTGGCATACTGGGCTGTCATTGACATGTGAAAGTTGGCATACTGAGCTGTCATTGACATGTGAAAGTTGGCATACTGAGCTGTCATTGACATTTGAAGGCTGGCATACTGGGCTGTCATTGACATGTGAAAGTTGGCATACTGGGCTGTCATTGACATGTGAAAGCTGGCATACTGAGCTGTCATTGGCACGTGAAGGCTAGCATACTGAGCTGTCACTGACATGTGTGAGCTGGCATACTGAGCTGTCACTGACATGTGAAGGCTGGTATACTGAGCAGTCATTGACATGTGTGGGGCTGACATACTGAGCTGTCATTGATGTGAAGGCTGGCATACCGAGCTGTCATTGACATGTGAATGCTGGCATACTGAGCTGTCACTGACATGTGAAGGCTAGCATACTGAGCAGTCATTTCTGTATGGGGGGATGGGGGTGGGGTGATACACTAACCTGCCAGCTTTGCGTTCTCAGCGGGTGTAGGCTCAGGTTTACTTTTGCAAATCTCACACACACAGATGTCGCAGTCTTTTACACTGGACCTCTGGCACAGGACATGCTTGAAAGGACGTGTGGACGCGCACTAAAAAAAATGTGACCTAGTGAATAAGCATGTGGAATATATACACCATGTTGTCCCATTTGTCATTCAAAGTGAGAGGTTGTGGCTTCCAAGGGGGAGAACCCATCTTTTGGCAAGGCTGTGGCTGCCAAGGGAGAGAACTGTTTTTGCAGGGCTGTGCCTGCCAAGGGAGAGAACCATCTGCTTGTAGGGGGGGGGGGGGGGGGCCTGTGATTGCCAAGGGAGAGAACCGTCATTTTGCAGGTTCCAAGAGAGACAACCGTCTCTTTGCAGGGTGTGGCTGCAAAGGTAGAGAACAGTCTCCATGTTAGGCGTGATCCCCATGTACCAGTGGAACAGTTGAGGCGGGTGTTTCTCTCTAGCCGTCCTTGGTGTAGACTGTGCTCTGGTGCACTGCCCTGTAGACAGTGCCTGCTGTTGCAGGTGTAGGCACAGCAGAATTAGGGGAGAAAGGTTTGGGTTTTGCAGTTCAGTGGGTTAGACTGACATGCAGGATGATAGCTATTTTGACCCGACAGTTCATGGGTCCCTTGTCATGTCTCTTCAACTGTTGTTGTCACTGCTCTGTCTCTGTCTGTCTGTGTGTCTATCTGTCTGTCTGTCTGTGTCTGTCTGTCTCTGTCTCTATCTTTCTATCTCTCTCTGTCATACAAAATACAGAATGTCAATATTTTCATCGCCAGTAGGTTTTAATATTGCATGAAAATACATGACTGAAAGGGGGTTATTATTTTCAACGAGTACCTTTGCCAGTTAATGTCCACTGCAAAACGAGTAAGATTGTTCATCGTGGGAACAGCCGTTGGGTGGTCCGATTGGAACCAGAGTTTAATGGTTTGTCTTGTATTCGGAATCCGTATTTCCGCCACCCCAGTTGAAACTCCGTTCAGAAGTATTTTCATAACGAAATTTGCAGTAATCAAGAGGAGTTCAGTGGTGTATTTTCTGTTGATTCCCTCCCTTACTTCCCTTTGTGATAGACTGACAGCCCTTGAAACAGCCTGTGCAGTCAGATGATGATGACAGTAGTCTCCCTTTGGGTGCCAGACATGTATTAGATGCCTGTTGATTGGCTTGCTTGCACATACGTCATCGATGTGACAGTTGGGTCAACTCTGTAGCATTATATTCTTCTTCCTGTGAGGATGTTTGAGGGGGGGATGTTGAGGGAGGGAGCTTTCAGCATCGGTTGTTTCCCCCTGGAAACTTTGAGCAAGTAGTCTCCACTTTCCTTTACTTCCTCCGACTAGGGTTTTTTTTTTTTTTTGTCTCCCATGACTGTTGTCCACAGCTTCTCTCTCTCTCTCTGTCTCCCCCCCCCCCCTTTCTGTGTGTCTCTCTCTTTGTCTCTCTCTCTCCTTCTCTCTGTATGTGTCTCTCTCTCTCTCTCTCTCTCGCTCTCCGTCTCTCTCTCTCTCTGTGTGTCTCTCTCTCTCTCCCTCTTTCTGTCTGCCTGTCTCTCTCTGTTTCTCTCTCTCTGTGTCTGTCTGTGTCTCCCCCCCCCCCCCTGTCTGTCTGTCTCTCTCTGTCTCCCTTCCCCTCTCTCTCTTCTCTTATCTTTCTCTTTCTGTCTCTGTCTCTTATGTCTCTCCTCACTCTCTGTTTCTTATGTCTCTCTCTCTCGTTTTCTTTTTTTTGTTTTTGTTTGACAGACAGAGAGAGGGAGAGAGAGAGAGAGAGACAGAGAGAGGGAGAGAGAGACAGGGAGGAGAGAGAGACAGAGAGAGAGAGAGAGAGAGAGGAGAGAGAGAGAGACAGGGAGGGGGGGGAGACACAGACAGATACAGAGAGAGAGAGACAGAGAGGGAGAGAGAGAGAGAGAGACAGAGACAGAGAAAGACAGAGAAAGGGAGGGGGGAGAGACACAGACAGATAGAGAGAGAGAGAGACAGAGAGAGGGATAAATCCAAGGGTGATGATGCAAGGGGAAAGACTTGAACTCTCACCACAGCCTGATCTTTTCAGTCTTAAAGTTGGCAATGCATTAGCAGTTGAGTTTATTAATTTATATGTATGATCAGTATAAACGTAGGTGTATTGTTTGTTTTCTTTCTTCTTTGTTTTGAGACAGGAGTGTTGGCTCTTGGCAGTCGGCTGGACTATAATGCCGCTGAATCTGTACATTATTTCTGTTTGTTGCTCAGGCCTGTGTGAAAATGTTTGCCGATATACTTGCTCAGTTTTGTGTCCCTTCCAGATATGTTTGGTGATATCCTTTGTGTGTGGTGTGTGTGTGCGTGTGTGTGCTTGATGATCAAGTGAAAGGATGAAGATGGGAAGATGATGCTCTGGTATTGCAGTTCGGTTGAAGACTGACTATATGATGAGGACTGTTCATTCAGGCTTCCTTTCTTGATACCTCCCAGCTTGAACCAGGCCTGTGAGAGACAGACACCTGCCGTGTTGGTCAGGAAACGTAACGCCCTCAGAGAAGCAAACGGTGGATGGAACTTGACGGTGTGGCTCCAGTTTTGCCGCTGTAGCCCATGGCACCTAAGGCTTTGATAGGAGCCAACCGAGCCAACACCCTCTTCTGCCCTCCCCTCCACCCCACCTCCCCACGACCCATAAATATCTCTGAGAGGACTCAAACTCACAACTGCTTAGCCTGGAAGCTTTGAAGTGGTAACCACTGTGTCAGAGTGGTTGGTCCTTTAGGACGTATGAATTAATAAAATGTTTTTGTGGACTGAGCTCATCTCTTCTTCATTCCTGGGTTATCCCTGGGGGGAGGGTCTGGGGGGGGGGGGGGGGGGGAGGGGGGAGTGTCTGGTGGACAGGGGGATGTTTTTTTTCCCCAGCCGTTGATTGTGATTGACTTTGCACAAGTGTTCAGCAGAATATTGTACTTCTAGTCAGCTGGCCGCATTTTGTTGACTTGCTTTGTTTTTATTGACAGAACACCATTTTGGGAGTGTCTACTTAATAAGCTAGGATGCTATGTGCAGGGTTTTGCATTTTTTTGGTGATCTGAGGGGGTGGGGGTTTTTGTTTTTGTTTTTTGTGACTGGATATTTCTTCATTGTGCTAGTTTCGATTGCACTGCATTTGACATTCATTTGCGTTTACAGGGTTGCTGTTGTTTTTGTTTTTTCTTTCATTTTTCTTTTTTTTATGTATATATACATACTGTTTGTATATAGCTTTTTTTGTTTTGTTTTAGGGACTGGTGCAATTTTGAATCTCGTGAAACCAAGTATGAATTGTCCCTGGTGCTCACTGTTTGTTTTTGTTTTTGTTTTTTTTACTTTTTGATTTCTTTTGATATTGTTCTTGGCTTTTCTTTTCACTTTTTGTTCAGTTTGTTTGAAGGCTAGTTCATTGATTCCCAACTGTTTTTACTGAGACTGGTTTTTCCACCTAATTGTGCGTAGTTGTTAAAAAAAAAAAAAAAGGTAATCTACAGGTACAATTTTACTGGTGAACACAGTTGCTAACCTCAAAGAAACGGTAGTCATTGACCACAACCAATGTTCAGAATTGTTGTACCCTCAGACGCATAAGGGTTATGTTAGTGGCACATAAGTCAGTTGATACTTTGCCTTTCTTTTAATTTATTTCGGGGTTTTTTTTGTTATAGTTGTGGTGGTGGTGGTTCCTTCATTCTTTCTGTTTAACCAGTCAGATCTTGATTTTTCCATAATATTTGTATCCCAGACTTCAGTAACCTGCTCTCTCACACACACACACACACACACACACACACACACACACAACATATACATATATATATATACACATATATCTATCTATCTATGTATATATATATATATATATATATGTATATATATGCAAACATAGGAATGATAATAAAACCTGGGTCCAGATGCCTGAATTTTCAGAGTGTGGGGTGAACCTCAAACTCCAGTCCAGTTAAAACAGACAACATTGAAAGACAGACCTGCATAAAACAGACAACCTTGAAAGACAGACCTGCATAAAACAGACAACTTGAAAGACAGACCTGCATAAAACAGACAACCTTGAAAGACAGACCTGCATAAAACAGACAACCTTGAAAGACAGACCTGCGTTTTAGGCAGCTACAGGGGAGGGGGGGGATGTGATCAATAGTTGTCCTCATCCAGTGAGTGCTGGCCTTGGCTGTATTGTTCCTCCAGAGGGGAGGACAACAGGACCAGCAAGGGACAGCTGTTTCGTTCTGTGAAGAGATCATCAGGCCTGCTACTGGAGTCTGGATACCTGCTAGTAAGAAAAACCTCCATGTAAGTGGAAAGGAACTCCACCAAAAAAGGAAATAAATAAAGGAAGATGAAAAAAAAAAAAATGAACAAAAAAAAGGAAAAGAAACGCGCACAAAAAATCACCCAGTGAAGGGGAAAATAAGAAACTTAGATCAGATGGAAGACATGGAATTTATCAAAAAATCAAAAGGCAGAAAAATTATAAGACACAGCGGTTTGGAAAGTAAGGGGGGGGGGGGGGGGGGGGGTGTTAGTAAGAAGGGAGTCAAATCCACATGAGTTAAAAATGACTCGTAGAAATCCCAAGATAAAAACACTGGGCACCAGCCCACAAGCTGGAAGGGCTCCAAGGTTGACGCTGGATACTCGGAACTGGAGAGATAATAAAACCTGGGCCCAGATGCCTGTAAGTTCCAGGTAGAGTGTGAGGCCAACATCAGTGTGAGATCTTCAGCCTTGTGGAGCGGTGTCCAGTGCTTCATTAAACTGGGCATTTTCAAAGAGTAGTATCTCCCTGAAGAGTCCGAGCCAGTGGTACGCAAGGCCTCAGAGCAGGCGAAATGAACGATTTCAATCTCAAAATGGATTCCAGTGGTCCCCATATGCTGCCAGTGAAATGTTTTATATTTGTAATATACATCCCTGATTTTTCATTCTCATTTGTTATATTTGACCGCCTCCCCCACCCCTCCCCTTTTTTTTTTTTTTTTTTTTTTTTTTTTATAAAAATCTTGCCAAATCATCATTAATGTAATGACAGAGAGATTGTTAGCCTGAACTTGTTTTCCCCCACTACAAAATTGTTCAGTGTATATATATATATATATATATATATGAACTTGTTTTCCTCCACTACAAAATTGTTCAGTGTATATATATATATACATATATATATATATAATGCTGAACAATTAAGTAGTGGGGGAAAACAAGTGCAGGTTAACAATTCTTCCATCATTATAGTAATGACTTGGCAAAGATTTGAAATTGAGAGGAAAAAAAAATTGAAAATGAAATAAAATGGGAAAATGTATATCATAAACATGAAAACCCCTTCACTAGCTGCATGAGGAAACTATCGCAATCCCCCTCGAAGACAGAGATATATGTGTGTCGCCTGCTCCGAGGCCTTTCGTCCGCTGGATCGGACTCATCAGGGAGACACGGCTGATTGTGTCTGTGTTCTTGGCGTCAGATAGAGACACACCACAGTCCATAATTCTGTGGTGTTTCCGACCGCCAAGGGTTTGAAAAAGATATATATATATATATATATATATGAACTTCATAAGGCTTTTAAACTTTCCAGCGTAGAACAGATGCCCATTAGCAGCAGGGAGAGACATCCGCCAAAAGAAGGCACGCCTTGAGACGCCTGCCCATCCGAAAGTTATGGGTTCAAATCCCAGCAGTGCTAGAAGAAAAAAAGTTGGTAGTAGAGAAGGGCATCTAGGAGTCATGACTTTGATATGGTTCACACACACACACCCCCTCCCCCCCAGAGTGTAAGATATTCAGGGCTGAAACATATGTATAAATGTATATATATATATGTGTGTGTGTGTGTAAATAAATACACACACACACACGCTTTAATGCAGCAGTCTAATTACCTACATCAGTTACAAATAAAGAACAAAGAAAAAGGTGGTGTGCGTGTATGAAAATAAAATGTGTTGTTCCGTTTTGATTATTATTAGACTGATTTTATATTGAATTGAAATTATTTGATTGAATTTGTATTTGCAAAGAATATATTTTTTGAAAATCTTTAATAGCTAATCATTTCTGTTTTGTTATGTATATTTCCTTTATTGTTTTGCAAAATCAGTATTATTTTGTATTCAGTCAACTGTGGTGCATTTGATTTGTATTATTTCATATGTAATTTCACTTTTGTACTCGAAGGTTACTTACTGCACTGTTGAAGCGCATGTGGTCCATCCATTTTTTTTTCTTTTGTGTATGGATTTCAGTCGGCTTTTAGGCTTGGTTTCATGCCTTTGATAGTAATAGGGTAGGGCTTGCTTTTGCTCAGTCTCACAAAAGTATGTTGAGAGTCAAAATATACATTCTTTCTGAAAGAAAGAATTAACTTCAATCCTCTGGTGTTGGTCTGTATGGCAGCGTGTATGGAAAAAAAAAGGGGGGTGTCGCCCGCAGAAGGCACTTATGGGATGGATGTCGGCTGTATTGTCTCCTCCCTCATCTTTATCTATGTGCTGACTGTCTGAAAAACCTTCCTGTGGGAATACTAAGGACTCTTTTGGTATAAAGTAAACCCTGTCGTGTGGAAATTTGCAAGCTGGTTATACCACTGTTCTGTTACTTTCTCCAACTCTGCTTTTCTTTCTTTTTTATTTTCTCTTTTTTTTTTCTTTCTTTCCTCTGTTTTTGAATTTTCTTGGCTGCCGTAGTACAGGTTTTTTTTGCCCTTTGCAACCTGTACATCTACCTTTGTTCTTGGAAGTCTTTGATGCTTGTTTTCTTGTCACATTCAGGCTGGATTTATTTTTTTCTATAAAAAATGACAATGGGAGGATGGACTTAAAGCCACATTTGAATTGTTCATAATGAAGTTCATAATGTTCACTGAAGACGAACACAAACTGAGGTCATACGTTCCAATAGGTGAGAATGTTTATTCAGTTGCCCAGACATTTTGTGACATTTTCTATCTTCTTTAAAAAGAAAAAAAGAGGGGTGGGGGGGGGGGGGGGGGGGGGGGGGGGGGGGGGGCAGGGTAATTTTGTGTGTTTTTAACTAAAGCAATTGTTACTTTTTTAATGGACTATTACTTTCAAGGGTATGCGCAGGTTTGTGCAGCTGTGTGTGTGTCCGTATGTACAGGAGAAATGTGTCAGGACTGGTACCTTCATACTTCTGAGTGCAGCATCTCTTGACTGGGACTGGTGGGGTTTGTTTCAGTTGGTAGCTTGCTGTTTGTTCGGTTTTTGTTTGTTTGTTTGTTTTTCCAATTAAGTTTTTGAAAAAGTCAGAGATTTTTGGTGCCAAATCGTGCGCTTTTAAACATTCTGGATTTATATATATATATATATATATAGTAGAACAGTTTTGTCTTGATCTTGTTGCATGTGAAGCTAATGTTCACGTTTATTTTATTTTTTCGGCTTAAAGACGCCCAGCAGTACACGAGTACCTGATTCAGTTCAAGGGATGTTAAAGGCGGCTGAAGGAGAAGACTGAGCTGCACCTTACATCATGCCACACTGAGCAATTTTCCTGTATAATCTGCGAAGTTCAGCAGGAAGACACCAGAGAACTCTGCAAAGTCCAGCAGGAAGACACCCAGAGAACTCCGCAAAGTTCAGCAGGAAGACACCAGAGAACTCCACAAAGTTCAGCAGGAAGATACTATAGAACTCCGCAAAGTTCAGCAGGAAGACGCCAGAGGGCTCCGCAAAGTTCAACAGGAAGGCACCAGAGAGCTCCGCAAAGTTTAGCAGGAAGACACCAGAGAGCTCCGCAAAGTTCAGCAGGAAGACACCAGAGAACTCCGCAAAGTTCAGCAGGAAGGCACCAGAGAACTGTGCAAAGTTCAGCAGGAAGACACCAGAGAACTCCGCAAAGTTTAGCAGGAAGACACCAGAGAACTCCGAACCGTTCAGCAGGAGACGCCAGAGAACTGCACAAAGTTCAGCAGGAAGACACCAGAGAACTCCGCAAAGTTCAGCAGGAAGACGCCAGAGAACTCCGCAAAGTACAGCAGGAAGACACCAGAGAACTCCGCAAAGTTCAGCAGGAAGACACCAGAGAACTGCAAAGTTCTGCAGGAAGACACCAGAGAACTCGGAGGGGGGGGGGGGGGGGGGGGGGGCGGGGGCACGGGTCATTTGTTTTGTGTTTTTAAGTAAAGCAGTTATCACGGTTTTTTTTCAAATGACCATTACTTTGAAGGGTATGTGCAGGTTTGTGCAGCTGTGCGTGTGTCCGTATGTACAGGAGAAATGTGTCCGGACTGGTACCTTCATACTTCTGAGTGCAGCATCTCTGGACTGGGACTGGTGGGATTTGTTTCAGTTGGTAGCTTGCTGTTTGTTCGGTTTTTGTTTGTTTCTTTTTCCAATTAAGTTTTCGAAAAAGTCAGAGATTTTTTATGCCAAATTGTGCGCTTTTAAACATTCTGGATTTTTATATATATATATATATATATATATATATATATATATATATATATATATAATAGAACAGTTTGTCTTGATCTTGTTGCATGTGAAGCTAATGTTCACGTTTATTTTATTTTTTCGGCTTAAAAGACGCCCAGCAGTACACGAGTACCTGATTCAGTTCAAGGGATGTTAAAGGCGGCTGAAGGAGAAGACTGAGCTGCACCTTACATCATGCCACACTGAGCAATTTTCCTGTATAATCTGCGAAGTTCAGCAGGAAGACACCAGAGAACTCTGCAAAGTCCAGCAGGAAGACACCAGAGAACTCTGCAAAGTCCAGCAGGAAGACACCAGAGAACTCCGCAAAGTTCAGCCGAAGACACCAGAGAACTCCGCAAAGTTCAGCAGGAAGGAAGACACCAGAGAGCTCCGCAAAGCTCAGCAGGAAGATACCAGAGAGTTCCGCAAAGTTCAGCAGGAAGGCACCAGAGAGCTCCGCAAAGTTCAGCAGGAAGGCACCAGAGAACTCTGCAAAGTTCAGCAGGAAGACACCAGAGAACTCCGCAAGTTTAGCAGGAAGACACCAGAGAACTCCGAATCATTCAGCAGGAAGACGCCAGAGAACTGCACAAAGTTCAGCAGGAAGACACCAGAGAACTCTGCAACGTTCAGCAGGAAGACACCAGAGAACTCCACAAAGTTGAGCAGGAAGACGCCAGAGAACTCCGCAAAGTTCAACAGGAAGACGCCAGAGAACTCCGCAAAGTTCAGCAGGAAGACGCCAGAGAACTCCGCAAAGTTCAACAGGAAGACGCCAGAGAACTCCGCAAGTTCATCAGGAAGACGCCAGAGAACTCTGCAAAAATCAGTAGGAAGACGCCGGAGAACTCTGCAAAGTTCAGCGGGAAGACACCAGAGAACTGTGCAAAGTTCAGCAGGAAGACGCCAGAGAACTGTGCAAAGTTAAGCAGGAAGATCCCAGAGAACTCCGCAAAGATCAGCAGGAAGACGCCAGAGAACTCCGTAAAGTTCAGCAGGAAGACACCAGAGAACTGTGCAAAGTTCAGCAGGAAGATGCCAGAGAACTCCGCAAAGTTCAACAGGAAGACGCCAGAGAACTCCGCAAAGATCAGCAGGAAGACGCCAGAGAACTCCACAAAGTTCAGCAGGAAGACGCCAGAGAACACCACAAAGTTCAGCAGGAAGACGCCAGAGAACTGTGCAAAGTTCAGCAGGAAGACGCCAGAGAACTGTGCAAAGGTAAGCAGGAAGACGCCAGAGAACTGTGCAAAGGTAAGCAGGAAGACACCAGAGAACAGTGCAAAGTTCAGCAGGAAGACGCCAGAGAACTCCGCAAAGTTCAACAGGAAGACGCCAGAGAACTGTGCAAAGTTCAGCAGGAAGAACCAGAGAACTCCGCAAAGTTCAACAGGAAGACACCAGAGAACTCTGCAAAGTTCAGCAGGAAGACGCCAGAGAACTCTGCAAAGTTCAGAAGGAAGACGCCAGGGAACTCTGCAAAGTTCAGCAGGAAGACGCCGGAGAACTCTGCAAAATTCAGCGGGAAGACACCAGAGAACTGTGCAAAGTTCAGCAGGAAGACACCAGAGAACTGTGCAACGTTTCAGCAGGAAGACGCCAGAGAACTCCTTAAAGTTCAGCAGGAAGAACGCCAGAGAACTCCGCAAAGTTCAGCAGGAAGACACCAGAGAACTCCGCAAAGTTCAGCAGGAAGACACCAGAGAACTCCGCAAAGTTCAGCGGGAAGAAGACGCCAGAGAACACCACAAAGGTCTGCAGGAAGACGCCAGAGAACTCCGCAAAGGTCAGCGGGAAGACGCCAGAGAACACCACTAAGGTCTGCAGGAAGACATCAGAGAGTTCCGCCAAATTCCACAGTTGAGGGGACTGCTCTACAGCAGGTAAGCAAGGTGGACCGTGTGCGGCAATGTGAAGAGGAGCTCCGATCCTCATCAACGTTCTTCCTCAAACGGACTAGCTGCCCCGTGGAACGTGCCTACTGTCAGCAGGCTGATCCGGATCAGGAACAGATCTGATAAGGGGTAAACCTCTATGGCTTGGGAAAAGGTTTCATTTTACAGGCTTGAAACCCCCCCTGTGTCCACCCAGCAGTGAACTGGTGTCTAATTCAGGTCAGGGAAGGTCTACAGCGGTGGAAGAAGACGGGGTGGGGTCCGCCCTCCATCACGCCGTGCCTTAGATAGGTAGAACCTCAGTCAGCCTCGAAAAGCTCCTGGGACTTGAAGCTGCACCGTCTTGCGTGTCCCCCACTCCGTGACACTCGCCACTCCCATGCTGCTTGTCTGGCCTCCCCCGCACAGAAACATGCGGGGCTCCTCATTTCGCAGCCTCAGAACCGACAGTCTACAAGGAGGAATTAAGACCAGGTCGACACGAAGCAACCGACCAGAGGGGACGCTGCACTGACGCTGTCTTCGCTGGTGTTCGTGGCAGCTTTTCTAATCCTACATGACGCAGGGCGCCACCAATTCACACACACACACACACACACACACACACACACATGCGTATACACGCAAGCATGCGCGCGCGCGTGCACACACACACACACACACACACACACACACACACACACACACACACGTGCATGCAGGCACACACACGCACTGGCACACTGACAAGAACACGTAATCACATGTAATCACACACACACACACACACACACACACACATTCAGTACATATATAGAAGCAAGCACATGAGATATAAGGAGTGGAAAGAGGGTGGAAGGAACAGGAGTGATAGGATGGGTTTTTTTTTTGTTGTTGTTTTTTTTAAATCAGGAAATCGACAGAAGTTAAAACTAAAAGACCAAGTACTCGGGGGGGAAAACGTTATTTTATTGATCAGCAGATAAGTCCAAAAATGCCATAAGTAGACCTAGGTATGAACTTGCAATAATGAATAGAAATAGAAAATGCCATAGTTAAGATGAGGGTTTTTTTTTTTTTTTTTTTTTTTAAACAATCTCTGTTCACAACAATGTGTAGTAACGCGAATACAAAATCAAGGAAACAAAGTAAAAAAATAAAAAATAAAAAAAAAATACTAAAAGAAAAAAACATGAACAGGCGTTGTGACAAAATGATTAAATGCATGCTTGTACTCGAAGTGTGTAAAGTGATTTGAAACCAGAACGTGCGCGACACAATTTGTACATTGGAATTCGCCTATTCTGTTATGTTAAAAGACAAAAAAAAAAAAAAAAAAAAGGAAAAAAAAAAGGAAGAAGAAGAAAAAAAAAAAAGAAGAAAAGCACAAAAAAAAGGACAAAACAAAAAACCACAGTACTTAGATTATAAGTTGACTGATACACTGGCCTACCCCTCTATCTTTGTCTTCAAATTTATGTATTGTATGCATAATGCCGACAGTTGCTGACTGTTCATATTAGACAAGCAGTTTGCCCTGTGTGTGCGTGTATGTGTGTGTATATATGTTGGCTGATGTAAATACTGGGCAACTTTCAACATGTTGAGTAACAACATAACAACTAAAACGTTACAAATTGTCGCACAGTGAGCAAATGTTTTGCTGAATGTCATCTACCGAAGTAATACAACGGTCCAAATCTCAACAACCGTAACTGCCTCATGCTAAAATTGAGCTTTCTGCATTTTTCACGTCAAAGAGGACGCATCTTGTGTGTCAAATTAAAGTGTTTCCGACGTGTGTTCCTCTGAAGGGAGCCTTCCTCCAAATTAAACAGTAAACAATGTTTAGTGGTAACGCAAGCTATGTATGTACCTTCTATGCTATTTGCAACTTTTTTTTCTCACCTTTTTTGTTTCTACACTACTCAATACTTCATAATCTAGCGATATCAATCAAGTGTTTTAATATCTGTTTTGAGATTCTGCTGATTTGTTTAAATACCTGAGATAACCCACAAAAAAAAAAAAGGGGGGGGGGGGGGGGGGGGGAGAGAAAATGCGAGGAACTGCCGTTCAGCGAAGCATTGTTTGAAAAGTTCAAAAGTAAGCTTATGACCTACAAAATGCCAGTGCGATTATGCTGCTTCACCGTTTTGTACACACTGGAAATGTCGAGGCGATCCTCATCGGTTACATCATTATTTCAGACACAAGACAGACAATCATTAAATATCACCATGAGACTATCAAAAGCAACAGTACAACTCTGATCAAGATCTGGTGGTGTTAACGGCTGTGGGTTGGTCAGTTGCGTTGCCAAGGAGATAGGAGGAAGTGGGAGAAACGCCATCGTTGACCACGACCTGTAGCGTGGTTTCCTCATCTTCCAGGAACTGTGCGTTGCCGTCAGCATGTTCTGCTGTCGTCGGAGCCACCCCGCTATGCACCCTGCAGTGCTCTGCCGCATTTCCTCAGTGTTGGAAACGGCAGACACGGAAGTCGACGTCACATCAGCAGGAGCGCCATCTGTCGAAACAGAGGCCATGTCTCGGAGAGAGAATCCCGAAGCTGACTGTGGATTCGGACTGCCTGAACTCGATGGAAACGCTGAGGCGATGTTCTCTGACGGCGTCGTGGTCTTTTGTGTGAAGACATTGCTGCTCGAGCGCTCAGGGTTGGGCGTGTTCAAGTCTTTGATGGACGCAACCGAAACTGAAGACATTTCCCGAGAAGCCGAGCTACGGAAGACAGGCGTAGCATCTTTGCTGGGGGATCCAAGTGTACTACTTTTGTGACCAGGCTCGGTCATTCCCAAACCAGCTGGAGTCACGGGCGTTCTGTCAGTTTTTCTAGTCGTTACTGAATCGGCTGACGTCACGGTTAAAGCCGTTGTAGCGGTTTGGTAGCCTACGGTTTGAGGACGGGGCAGCAAGCTTTTCTGACGGTCTTCCAGCCGGGACAGCTCCCGAAGAATGTAAGACAATTGTCTGAGTAGGGACAGCCTGGAATTGACCGTAGTCTCCCTGTTGATCTGCTCTTGCAGTTCAGACCTCGTGTCTTCAAGGCGGTCGAGAAAGACGTCGAGACGATCTTCGATGATTTCACTGTTGTAGCCAGGGCTGAGGTTGTGGTCATAGTTGTTGGTGTTCCCGTGGAGTTCACTGTGGGCAGCACTGGGAAGATACCCATTCTGGAGGACGGACGATCGGCGCAGACTTTCCCGTGAAGAAGATCGCCTCGACCAAGGGTTTTCTGGTTGGTCGTGGTCTGCTACATCTCTGTCTGGTACACCTGCCTTATCTCCGTGTGGGCGATCTCCATCTGGCCCATCCCTGTCTGGGCGGTCTCCACCTGGTCCACCTCTGTCTGGACGATCTCCATCTGGTCCATCTCTGTCTGGTCTGTCTGGACCATCTCTGTCTGGACCATCTCTGTCTGACCATCTCTGTCTGGTCCATCCCTGTCTCGTCCATCTCTGTCTGGTCTGTCTGGACCATCTCTGTCTGGTCTGTCTGAACCATCTTTGTCTGGTCTGTCTGGACCATCTCTGTCTGGTCCGTCCCTGTCTCGTCCATCTCTGTCTGGACCATCTCTGTCTGGACCATCTCTATCTGGACCATCTCTGTCTGATCCATCTCCGTCTGGTCGGTCACTGTTTAGGAAATCCCGGTCACGCGCATCTCTGTCTGTATCTCGTCTGTCTGGATCCCTGTCCTGCTCTGTGTTTCTGTCCCTGTCTAGTAGGTCTAGGTCCGGTCCATTTTTGTCTGTGTCAGATCTGTGGCGTGTTTCCAGATCCGGTCTGTCCACGTCTTTCCTTGGTGATCTGGACCTGTCTGTGTCCGTGTCACGTCGTGCAGAGAAATCTCCTCTGTCTGTATCACGTCCTCTTCCTCTCTCTGGTGTCCCGGTCTGTTTTCTGTTCCCTGCCGGTATTTCTCTCTGCTCCCTGGCCCGTTTGTGTTGGACCAGTAGGGTCTTCGTCTGACCAGGTCTCGTGTGTTCCTGACCTTACGAGGACGTCGTCAGGGCCATCTCCGTATGGTCGGCGATGTCTTAGCTCGTTGGGCGTCTGCGGGAGGGCAGCCCTAGTGTCGTCCATGTCTTGAGGGTCTGGGTGTTGTCCCGGACGGTTTCGACCAAGCCTGGCTCTTCTGGCAGCCTTTGACATATCCTGGCTGTCTGGATCTGATCGGCGCTGTACGGGCAAACTTGGTTCGTAGGGACGGCCTTGGTTTGATGAATCTGGCCCGTCCCCGTTCGCAGTGTCTCTGTCCGGCGCGTCCGGTTGATCTCTGTCAGACCGCAGGGGCTCGGCTCTATCAGCCTCGTCCAGTCGATCATCATCGTGCAAGTCTGGCCTGTCTGTGTCGGAAGTGTCTGATCTTTGTCGATCAGGCAGATCTGGTTTACCTCCATCAGGCAGATCTGGTTTATCTCGATCAGGCAAATCTGGTTTATCTCGATCAGGCAGATCTGGTTTATCTTGATCAGGCAAATCTGGTTTATCTCGATCAGACAAATCTGGTTGATCTCGATCAGGCAGATCTGGTTTATCTCGATCAGACAAATCTGGTTGATCTCCATCAGGCAGATCTGGTTGATCTCGATCAGGCAGATCTGGTTGATCTCGGTCAGGCAAATCGGGCTCATCTCCAAGGGTATGCAAGTTCCCTCTTTCAGGAGTATCCATACTATCTCTGTTAGGGCCAGGGGTGTCAATATTATCTCTGTCGGGAGTATCCCGATTATCACTGTCAGGGGTATCCAGATTATCTCTGTCAGGGGTACCAATATTATCCCCATCAGGAGTATCCAAATTATCTCTCTTTCAGGAGTATCCGGTTTATTCCTGTCAGGGGTATCCAAATGATCTATCTGGGGTATCAAGATTATCTCTGTCTGGAGTATCCAAATTATCCCTGTCCGGAGTTTCCAAATTATCCCTGTCCGGAGTTTCCAACTTATCTCTGTCTGGAGTATCTGGACCAGGGGTATCCAAATTATCTCTGTCAGGGGTATCCAGGTTATCCCTGTCAGGGGTATCCAAATCATCTCTGTCAGGGGTATCCAAATGATCCTTGTCAGGGGTATCCAAATTATCTCTGTCAGGGTATATCCAAATTATCTCTGTCAGGGGTATCCAAATTATCTCTGTCAGGGGTATCCAAATTATCTCTTTCGGGGGTATCCAAATGATCCTTGTCAGGGGTATCCAAATTATCTCTGTCAGGGGTATCCAAAAATGATCCTTGTCAGGGGTATCCAAATTATCTCTGTCAGGGGTATCCAAATTATCCCTGTCAGGGGTATCCAAATTATCTCTGTCCGGAGTATCTGGATCAGGTGTATCCAGGTTGTCTTTGTCTGGAATGTCTATGTTATCTCTGTCAGGTGTATCGAGATTATCTTTGTCTGGGATATGCGGGTTTTCTCTGTCCGCGGTATCTGGTTGCTCTCCAGGGTTTCTGTTAGGGCCGCCAGGTTTTCCAGCCCTGTTTCTCGCGGCATCATCTGGTCGATCCGTGTCGGGGTTGTCTGGATAGTCAGCATCGGGTCTGTCCGGCTGGTCAGAGTTTGGCCCGTGTTGTCTCCGGCTGTCAGAAGGGAGAAGCCCTGCTGGGTTAGATCTGTCACCTGTACCATCTGTTACGTCCCCGCTGTTCGGATCTTGGGTGTCAGATACGTCAGCTTGACCGATTCCTTGTGAGCTTCGATCAGGGTTATCAAGCTCATCCATGTCAGGTGCGTTTGGCTGATCTGCATCCGATGTGTCAGAGTGTTTGCTATCTGGTGAATCAGGCCGTCTGTGGTCCAGTGTGTCCGGTTCAGGAACGTCATAAGAATCAGGATGATCCTCGTCTAAAGAGTCGAATCGATCTCCGTCACGTGAGTTAGCGGCGCCCCGGGTGATCGATGTTAGCCGTGTCAGGGATGTGAAGGCGTGACCCTGCAGACCGATCGGCGTCAGGAGGGTCCAGCTCGAACGGGTCAAGCAACTCCACAGAATTGGCATCAGGTGCTGCAGCCGCGTCCAGCAGATCGAAAGACTCTGACTGCGCAGTTTCTGTGCTCTGGTCAGTTGGGGCAAAGTCCATTTCAGCCTCTATTAATAAATCCTCACCGTCAGTGTCTTCAGTTCTACCAAAGTTATCGAGGGCGGTGTCCCCTCTCATGGCTGGCTGCTGTGGATGTTCTGTCTACGTTGAAGTCAGCTGATAAACCGGGAACAGATTTTTTGGTTCCGTATCATCTACATCCTCGCTGTTAAAATCATCGAAATCGTCATCAGACTTAGTGCTGTCTTCGTTGTTCTCATTGCTGAGGTCCTCTCCTTCGTCAATATCGGCAGAAAGAGCGGATTCCCTGTCTTCAGATGTTTCAAATCATAGACTGTTTCAGTTTGTACTTCTTTGCTCACGAGGCCTGAAAATGCCAGATCAGATTCTACTGAAAACTCATCATCAATAGTGTCTTCCAAAAAGCTGTCAAGGGCAATGGGATCAAGACCATCAACAACTTCATCACGATCAATCCTTTCAAACGACAGATCAGTAGAGAACTGGTCTGGGTGATCAGGGACAATATCAATATCATCAAAATTGTCATGTAAATCGTCATGTTGAAAATCCACACTGTCAGCATCGTCGAGGTCTAGGGTGTGCTGCTCTCCCTCCTTTTTGTCATCAGCCTGTGCACCGGCTCTTCGGGCGACATTACCATCATCTTCATCTTTATTGTTACTCCACGGTGGGTCTGGCTGACTTTCCGGAGCGACGCTACCTGTGGTATCGGAGAGCTCATTCATGACGTCAGCACTGGCAGCCGCCTCAGCATCTCTCTCTGGTCTCAGTTCCTTGCTGGTGAGCTCCAGCCAGACCTGTCCCGTCAGTCTCATCATCGCCATCTTTGTTAGGGGCATGGACGTTCCAGGATTTGACATGGGGGCTGCTCCCGTGCTTCCCTTGTCCACCTGGTTCACGAGGAAGTGTTGGGAAGGGTTGCTGTCCACGGTGCCCACAGCTGTCCCCAGAGGTCTGTTGTCATCCGGGCTGCCTTCTCTCATGGGAGACGTCCTGGGATACGCCACCCTTTCCGCAGAGTCACGCCCCCTGGTTTCCTGATCTTTCTGCATGGGGGCGTTAAACTCGTCCCTTCTTCAGCCTGAGAAGCCTGTCAACGTCAGAGTCCGTCAGTCTGCCTTCAACATGCGCCTTGTCAGCTCGGTCAGATCCTCATGGGCGGAGTTAACGGTATAAAGGACGTCACGGCCTGCGCGCGTTCTAGGGAAGTCGCTCCTCAAGCTCCGCCTCCTTCTGGAGCTCCCCCCGCTGGACACGTCGTCAAAACAACGTGTCCACAATGCTCCCGAACAGTCTGTTCAGCCTGATCCTCAGGTTCTTCCTCCGGATATCGTTAGGGGTCTGAGCTCTGGCCGCTCCCGCCCCGGTTCCCCCACCCTGAGGTGCCTTACCACTCCCCGCAGGTCGCCCGTCGGTAGAGTTCGTGGGGGAGCCACTGGAAGGGGAAGGAGGCGTGTGGACGTCGGCAGACTTGGGAGGCAGGCTCTGGGCGGGCAGCGAGGGGTTCAGGTGGCTGGACAGGATCCGGAAGCCCCGCAGGTTCTGCAGGAGCTCCAGCATCTGGATGAGGGCCGAGAGGCGCTGGCCGTTGTCGATGCCGCTGGTGATGGTCTTCAGAAGGATCTGCCTCATCCGCAGAACTTGTTGTTCTCGGGCTGAAGGAAGAAGACAATAGATTTGTTATTCATTCATTCATTCATTCATTCATTTATCAGCCGTTTCGTTCGTTCGTTCGTTCGTTCGTTCGTTCGTTCATTCATTCATTCATTTGTCCATTTGTTCGTTCGCTCGTTCGTTCTTATTCATGTATGTAAACAATTTATGTTAAACCGTACATTCTTTCACAAATGCGTTCGTTTCTTCGTTCAAACATTTCGTTCATGTATCAATTCATCTACGAGTTCGTTGATTTTTATGGCGCATTATAACGTAAAGTATAAATCAGCATGGTATGCCTTAATACAATATCACATAGGACAATATGACATAGCACAATATAGTATGACACAGAAGGATTCAATATAACACAGCATAACTCAGTACAGTATAAAGCAGTATAACAAAGCACAGTGCCAGCAAGAAAAAAAAACGCACAATATGACACAATCTAACACAGGACAGTATGACACAGTATAACAAACACAGAATGACTATATCACAGACCACAGTATAACACAGAATACCACAACACGGTATGAAACGGTGTAAACAAAGCACAGTGCGAACAATACAAAACAGCACAGTATTACACAGTATAACACAGCGCAGCATGACACAGTAGAAGACAAAACAGTATTACACAGTTTATTACAGCACAGTATGACACAGTATGATACAACAAGTGCGAGTAACACAAAACTGCAGAGTGTGTCACCGCATAACACAGCACAGTATGACACAGTATGATACAGCACAGGTATACCAGTTTAACAATGAACAGTTTGACACAGAGTAACACAGCACAGTATGACACAGCATGATAGAAAATAGTATGACAGCATAAAACAGCACAGTATGACACAGCATAAAAACAGCACAGTATGACAGCATAGAACAGCACAATATGACAGCATAATACGGAACAGTATAATACAGCAGAGTATAACACAGCATAGTCCAGCACAGTATGACACAGCATAGTACAGCACAGTATGACACAGCATAGTACAGCACAGTATGACAGTATAATACAGCACAGTATGACACAGTATAGTACAGCAAATATATCACAGTATAATACAGCACAGTATGACACAGTGTAATGCAGCACAGTATGACAGTGTAAAACACCACAGTATGGCACAGTATAGTACAGCACAGTATAACACAGCATGGTACAGCACAGTATAACAGTATAATGCAGCACAGTATGACAGTGTAATACAGCACAGTATGACACCGTGTAATACAGCACAGGATAACACAGTATAATACAGCACAGTATAACACAGCGTAGTACAGCACAGTATAACACAGTATAATACAGCACTGTATGACAGTGTAATACAGCACAGTATGACAGTGTAATACATCACAGTATAACACAGCATAGTACAGCACAGTATAACACAGCATAGTACAGCACAGTATAACACAGCATAGTACAGCACAGTATGACAGTAAAATACAGCACAGTATGACACAGTGTAATACAGCACAGTATAACAGCAGCATAGTACAGCACAGTATGACACAGTATAGCACAGCACAGTGTGATACAATGATACAGCTCAGGATGGCACCGTGTAATACAGCACAGTATGACACAGCATAGTACAACACAGTATGACATAATATAACACAGCACAGTGTGATACAATGATACAGCTCAGGATGGCACAGTACAATATGGCACAGTAAGACACAATACACTGAAACACAGCATGGCACCGTGTGATACAGTACAGTTTGCATTGTATGTTACACTTTATGACACAGTGTAACACAGCATAGTATGACGCAATATGATACGGTCGAACAGGACACAGTATATAACATTTTTCACAGCTCCGTATAACACAGCACCGTATAACAAGGCACAATACAACACACACCTTATCACAGCTCAGTGGAATACAGCACAGTATATAAAACAGTTTAACATAGTTCCGTATAACACGGCACAGTATAACAAGACACAGTACAACACACTTTAGCACAACGCAGTGTAACACAGTATTTCATAACTGCACAGCCCAGTGTAACTCTCACACACGACGACACAGCACGATAAAACACAAAGCAATACAGCACAGCACAGTGCGAAACAACAAGGTCAACCAAAGCACAGCAGAAGAAGGCATTATACCACAGCACGGTACGGCACAGTCATGTCACAGCACTGCACAAACAACACAGCAGAACACAGCACGGCACAGGACATCACAGCACAGCGTAGCACAGCATGTCACAGCAAAGCGCAGCATCGTACGTCACAGTACGGCAAGGTACGTCAAAGCAGCTGCACTGCACAGCACAGCAAGTCACAGCAGAGTACAGTTGTTACAGTACAGCACAGCACAGTAAGTCACAGCACAGCCCAGCATTTACAGCACTGCACGAAACAAGCATCGTACAACACAGCACAGTACAGCACAGCACAGTGTGGCACAGCAACATCACAGTAGATACAGCACTGCACAGCACAGAACAACGCAGCAAAATACACCATAGCACAACGAACACAGTTTAGCCACAGCACAGTACAGTAGTTACAGCACTGCACAGCACAGAACAACGCAGCAAAATACACCATAGCACAACGAACACAGTTAGCCACAGCACAGTACAGTAGTTACAGCACTGCACAGCACAGAACAACGCAGCAAAATACACCATAGCACAACGCAGTTAGTCACAGCACAGTACAGTAGTAACAGCACTGCACAGCACAGAACAACGCAGCAAAATACACCATAGCACAACGCAGTTAGTCACAGCACAGTACAGTAGTTACGGCATGGCACAGCACAGAACAACGCAGCAAAATATACATAGAACAACGCAGTTAATCACAGCACAGCACGCACGGTAGAGAATAGCATAGTACAGTACAGTACAGCACAGTATACAGTACGTCACAGCAGACCACGGTAAAACACAGCACAGCATACATACTAAAGCAAAGCACACGCACGTCAAAGCACAACACAGGTCAGGTCGTCAAAGCATGACAAAGAAAAGCAAAAAGACAGAAAAGTACAGCACAGCACGCCATAGCACAAGAGGACACAACACGGTACAGCACAACAGAGCAAAACACCGAACAACACATCACTGTGGAGCACAACACATTGAATCACAGCGTAGCACAGCTTGACACAGGAAAGCACAGTACATCACACCACAGGAGAGCACAATACATTACAGTACAGTACATTGCAGCACAGTACATAACAGCATAGTACATTACAGCACAGGAGAACACAGTATATCATACATACCACAGGAGGGCACGGTACATTACAGCACAGGAGAGCACAGTACATTACAGCACAATACATTACAGCACAGTTCATTACAGTACAGTGCATTAGAGCACAGTACAGTACATTACAGCACAGTACATCACAGCACAGTACATTACAGCACAGTACATTACAGCACAGGAGAGCGCAGTACATTACAGCAAGTACATTACAGCACAGTGCATTACAACACAGGAGAGCACAGTACATTACTGCACAGTACGTTACAGCACAGTACATCACAGCACAGTACATCACAACACAGTACATCTCAGCACAGCCAATTACAGCACAGTACATCACGGCACAGTACATCACAGCAGAGTACATTACAGGAGAGTCCATTACAGCACAGTACATTACAGCACAGTACATTACAGCACAGTACATCACAGCACAGTCCATCATAGCACAGTACATTACAGCACAGTACATTACAACACAGTACATCACAGCACAGGAGAGCACAGTACATCACAGCACAGTACATCACAGCACGGTATGTGACAGCACAATACATCACAGCACGGTAGATCACAGCACAGAATATCACGGAACAGGAGAGAAAATTACCCAACAGCACAGCACACAGTGTATCACAGCACAGGAGAACACACACAGCACAGTACATCACAGCACAGTACATCACAGCACAGTACATCACAGCACAGTACATCATATCACAGCACAGTACAGCACAGCACAGTACATCACAGCACATCTAAGCACAGTACATCTAAGCACAGTATATCACAGCACAGTACATCACAGCACAGAAGAGCACATGACATCACAGCAAGTACATTACAGCGCAGTACATCACAGCAGAGCACAGCAGAACAAAGTACATTACAGCACAGTACAGCACAGCACAGTACATCACAGCACAGTACATTACAGCACAGGAGAGCATATGACATCACAGCAAGTACATCACAGCACAATACGTTACAGCACAGTATATCACAGCATAGGACAATACAGTACATCACAGCACAGTACATCATAGCAAAGCAGAACACAGTACATCATAGCACAGGAGAACACAGTACATCACAGCACAGGAGAACACAGTACAGCACAGCACAGCACAGTGCATCACAGCACAGGAGAACACAGGACACCACAGCACAGGAGAACACAGTACATTACAGCACAGGAGAACACGGGACATCACAGCACAGGAGAACACAGTACATCACAGCAGAGGAGTACACAGTACGTCAGAGCACAGGAGATCACAGGACATCACAGCACAGGAGAACACAGTACATCACAGCACAGTACATCACAGCACAGGAGAACACAGTACATCACAGCATGGTACATCACAGCACAGGAGAACACAGTACATCACAGCACAGGAGAACACAGTACATCACAGCACAGTAGAACACAGTACATCACAGCACAGTACGTAACAGCACAGGAGAACACAGTACATCACAGCACAGTACATCACAGCACGGTACATCACAGCACAGGAGAACACAGTAAATCACAACACAGGAGAACACAGTACATCACAACACAGGAGAACATAGTACATCACAGCACACATGAGAACACAGTACATCACAGCACAGGAGAACACGGTACATCACAGCACAGGAGAACACAGTACATCACAGCATAGTGCATCGCAGCACAGAACACAATACATCACAGCACAGGAGAACACAGTACACCACAGCACAGGAGAACACAGTACATCACAGCACAGGAGAACACAGTACATCACAGCATAGTACAGCACAGCAAGTACATTACAGCAAGGAGAACACATTACATCACAGCACAGGAGAACACAGTACATCACAGCACAGCAAGTACATTACAGCACAGAAGAACACAGTACATCACCGCACAGGAGAATGCAGTACATCACAGCACAGAACACAGTACATCACAGCACAGGAGAACACACAGTACATCACAACACAGGGGAACACAGTACATCACAGCACAGGAGAACACACCACATCACACCACAGGAGAATACATACATCGCTGCACAGGAGAGCACAATACAGCACAGCACAGTACATCACTGCACAGGAGAACACACTACATCACAGCACAGGAGAACACAGTACATCACAACACAGGAGAACACAGTACATCACAGCACAGGAGAATACAGTAATCACAGCACAGGAGAACACATTACATCACAGCACAGTACATCACAGCACAGGAGAACACAGTACATCACAGCACAGTACATCACTGCACGGTAGATCACAGCACAGGAGAACAAAGTGCATCACAGCACAGGAGAACACAGTACAGTACATTACAGCACAGCACAGAAAACATTACATCACAGGACATTACATCACAGCACAGGAGAACACAATACATCACAGCACAGAATACAGTACATCGCAACACAGGAGAACACAGTACATTAAAGCACAGTACATCACAGCACAGGAGAAACACAGTACATCACAGCACAGAAAAACACAGTACATCACGGCACAAGAGAACACAATACATCACAGCGCAGGAGAACACAGTACTTCAAAACGCGCATATAGCACAGTACATGACAGCACAGGAGAGCAGAGTAGGTCACTGCACAGGAGAATACGGCAATGTATACGACAGCACAGGAGAGCAGAGTAGGTCACAGCACAGGAGAGCAGAGTAGGTCACTGCACAGGAGAATATGGCACAATACACGGCAGCACAGGAGAGCAGAGTAGGTCACAGCACAGGAGAGCAGAGTAGGTCACAGCACAGGAGAATACGGCACAATACATGGCAGCACAGGAGAACAGAGTAGGTCACAGCACAGGAGAATACGGCACAATACATGGCAGCACAGGAGAACAGAGTAGGTCACAACACAGGAGAATACGGCACAGTACACGACAGCACAGGAGAGCAGAGTAGGCCACAGCACAGGAGAGCAGAGTAGGTCACAGCACAGGAGAATACGGCACAATACACGGCAGCACAGGAGAGCAGAGTAGGTCACAGCACAGGAGAGCAGAGTAGGTCACAGCACAGGAGAGCAGAGTAGGTCACAGCACATCAGAACACACACAGCGCTGTGATAAGCAATGAGATTCAGGGACGGCCAGTACGTAGTAAGCTTTACCTTTGTGAAGTCGTCTTTGTTGCCGAGCTCTTTGAAGTCGCCAGCTCCGGAGAAACATCTTGCTGTCTGCTTCTGAAAACATCATCATCATCATCATCATCACCGGCTTCGTCGTCTTCGTCTTCATCATCTTCATCATAGTCATCGTCGTCGTCGCCGAGTTCGTCGTCATCGTCGTTGCAGTCGCCGTTGTTGTTGTCATCACCATCATCATCGTCAGCATCGTCGTCGTCATCTTTGTTACTGGCACCGTTGTCATCATCATCATCATGATTAAAGTCGTCGTCATCGTGATCATTATTATCATTTTGTCGTGGTCGTCGTCCTCAACTGCCATCAACGTACCGTCGTCATCGTCGACATCATCATAAGCATCATCACTACCATCATTTCTGAAATCATTCTAATCCATCATTACATCGTCATAATCACCCAGCCTCATCGCCACACTCACCATATCCACCATCGTGACGATCGTAGTCTTGATAACAAAGAGAGATATGACAGGACCCCTAGTGGACTGCCTGTCACAAAAGATGTGTCCTTACTGCGCCCTTTGTATTCATAACTTCAGTGTCACAAAAGATGTGTCTTCTGTCTCCTTTCCTTACTGCGCCCTTTGTATTCATAACTTCAGTGTCACAAAAGATGTGTCTTCTGTCTCCTTTCCTTACTGCGCCCTTTGTATTCATAACTTCAGTGTCACAAAAGATGTCTTCCGTCTCCTTTCTTTACTGCGCCCTTTATATTCATAACTTCAATGTCACAAAAGATGTGTCTTCTGTCTCCTTTCCTTACTGCGCCCTTTGTATTCATAACTACAGTGTCACAAAAGATGTGTCTTCCGTCTCCTTTCCTTACTGCGCCCTTTGTATTCATAACTTCAGTGTCTCAAAGAGATGTGTCTTCCGTCTCCTTCCTTACTGCGCCCTTTGTATTCATAACTTCAGTGTCACAAAAGATGTGTCTTCCGTCTCCTTTCCTTACTGCGCCCTTTGTATTCATAACTTCAGTGTCACAAAAGATGTGTCTTCCGTCTCCTTTCCTTACTGCGCCCTTTGTATTCATAACTTCAGTGTCACAAAAGATGTGTCTTCCGTCTCCTTTCCTTACTGCGCCCTTTGTATTCATCTCTTCCTCCCCTCCTCCCTCTCTCTCTCTCTCCCCCCTTCCTCCCTCCCTTCCACCCCCCTCTCTCTACGTCTCTCTCTCTCCCCTTTCCCCCCTCTCTCAGACCTGCAAGATGATGCTAGCCGGCTGAATAAAAGAACTCAAGCAGGAAAAAGAATTGCGCAACATACTTAAGCAGTATAGTCGAAAGGAAAATATAAAAGTCATTCATTTACCAGAAGACTCGGGACGAGAGACAGCCGAAGAGACAGAAGAGAAAGTTGTAGAACTTTTAAAGAGAAAACTGGAATTGACATCTTTTTAACACAGCTATATCAGTGTTGCTCATCAAGCGGGAAAATACCGCTAGCAAAACAGACCTGTCCTTGTGTGCCTTGTAAATAGTAAACATAGAATCAGAAATTTTCAAAAGGAGGCGACAACTAAAACAAAATGAATCAGACATCTACGTGACTGAAGACTTAACCAAACTAAACACACAGAGACTGTATGATGTACAACGTCGTCCAGCCGTCATCTCAGCTTGGTCCTTCCAAGGAAAGCTGGATAGCAAATCATTAGACCTCAAGGTTATTCGGATTGAAAATGGGGACACAAGCAAAGTTGACAGGACGCTCCTCGAATCCAGTAGATCAGCTACTGACCGGAGCCAGGTTTCTTCCCACCATTCAACCAGTGGGGGGTCGACTGGACACCGCGGACAACGGGTGGACAACCGCGCGGACAGGGCCAGCTGAACGAGCAGCTACACATCAGTCCAGCCTCAACAGCCCCCGACGGCGTCTACAGCAAACGTGCGACCAACGCCACAGGGGCAGGTCATCCGATGGATCGGATGAGACGTCATCCCCTCCAGGCCGTGCTCTGGGCAGGGTGCCAGAACAGCCCAGAGGTGACGACAAAGACGGCCACGGGGACACAGCGTCGCCTGAACGTGTGTTCAGGGAAGCCCATCAAACTCCGGACTCGGTGTCAGTGTCTTTCCCCGATGCTTTGTCAGGAGGGGCAGCTTTGGAGACGGGTGATAGCAGACCCACCAAGAGCCGGCTGAAAAGAGGCAGCTTCATCCACACCAGTCAAGACGCCTTGAAAGACAAACCCCAGTCTTGATGAACACAAAGCAAAGCCTATCCAGGAAATGTCACCCACCCATCTTGGAAGAGGCAGGTGTTCCCAACAGTCGTCACCGGCATCCCCGGAGAGTGGAGAAGAGAGGAACACAGTCAGACACCCACAGGAAAGCCCTGGCCATGGAGTACATCTGCAACCAGTACCCCCAGGAAGACTGGACCCATGTCTTTACAGATGGCTCCGCCACAGAAGCAACGAGGGATGGTGAAGCTGGAATCTTCCTCTGATACAAAGACGGAGATGAAGAAATTACAATCCAACAGGAAAATACTCCACCAACTTCCGAGCTGAGCGAGAAGTTCTCTGTGAGGCAACCACAATGGTCTCGCAGAACTCCACAATAACAACAAGGCAGGTGGTGGTGTTCTCTGACGCTCTCTCCGCGCTCCAAGAACTCCCGCTGCAAAGAACAGAACCATCTCACTTCAGTCCTTGTTGTCCTGAGTGCCAGAGTGGAGAAAGTGATGATACAATGGGTACAGCATACTGTGGCATTAGAGGCAACGAAAAAGCGGACATTCTGGCAAAAGACGGTGCACAGAAGGAGCAGGCCAACAACCTGGTGTCATACGATGAAATTACGACAATCATCAAGGCACAGCAAGGAATAAAATGGCGCCTCCTGCATCCCAAATACAACCCAAGACACATACCATTTGCTGGGACGATAACAGGTTAAGATCTTCCGCCTGAGGACTGGACACAATCGCCTGCTCCACCACATGCACACAAAATTTGGCATTGGACAGAGTGGAGAGTGCCCTTGTGGTGAGGGACCAATGACAACCGACCACACCCTTTAAGTCTGCACGACGTATGCAGCATCCAGAAGGAAGTACTGGCCAACACCGACAGCAGTGGAGGCCAAGCTGTACGGCATCCTGGAGGAACTGCGACAGACGGCAGCCTTCATCGAGGACACCGGGCTACTCATCTAACGGGATGGCGAACGAAGAAGAAGAAGAGGGAGATGGGTGATGAACCCATCAGTGACAATGTGAGTGACGGTGTGGAAGATTTCAACTCCCATCCTTCCTCCCCACCTCCATCCCAACAGCGGCAGTAGAATGACAGCTCAAGAACACTGATGAACAAAACACAAAAACAAAAGGACGTCTTCCAAGTAGGCCGATGCAGTAATTTTCAAGTATGTGCACATGCGCGTGGTGTGTGTGTGTGTGTGTGTGTGTGTGTGTGTGTGTGTGTGTGTGTGTGTGTGTGTGTGTGTGTGTGTGTGTGTGTGTATGTGCGCGCGCGCGTGCGTGTGTGCGCGCATGCGTGTTGTGTGTGTGTGTGTGCGCGCGCGCGTGCGTGTGTGCGTGCGTGCGTGCGTGCGTGCGTGCGTGTGTGTGTGTGTGTGTGTGTAAAGGAAAGAGAAAGTGGGGGAGAGAGAGAGGGGAGTAATGGGAGGGGGGGGGGGGGGGGGGGGGGTGAGCAAGAGGGTATGGAAGGAAATTTAATAATGTATATATGTAAGTGCGTGTGTATATGGGAAGAGGGGAATTAAGTACGTGTGTTGTGTGTGTGTGTGTGTGCGTGTGTGTGTGTGTGTGTGTGTGTGTGTATGTGTGTGTGTGTGTGTGTGTGTGTGTGTGCTTTGCTGTGCTGTGTTGTGCTGTGTTTTGTGTGTGTGTGTGTGTGTGTGTGTGTGTGTGTGTGTGTGTGTGTGTGTGTAAAACTGTGAAAATTGGTGAGAAATTAAATGTTGGCATTTTGATCTTAGAATGATGAGCCATTCAGTTTTGGTCATACGATGAGTCTGTTCCACGCACTGTTGAAAATGTTTCTGATGCTGATAAGCACGCTTGTGGTCCACTATTTCTTCCCCAGTGAAAAATGTGATATGCACACAGACGTATACAAGTGTGTTTAAATGTGTGTACATTTACATTTACATGTATACATGTGATTGGATGTATGTATATCTGTGTGTAAGCATTGCAACAAAAGTCAAAAAACAGGTGTTTGTCGGACATCCTGTCAGACTTCAAGACTTTGATCCATGAGCAAACATGTATTGTAAGGTGTGTGTGTGTGTGTGTGTGTGTGTGTGTGTGTGTGTGTGTGTGTGTGTGTGTGTGTGTGCACGCGCGCGCGCGCGTTCGTTATGTTTGCGTGTGTGTTCTTGGATGCGTTAGTGCATGGTTTGTGGGTATGAAGGGGCAGAGAGGACGAACGCGTGCGCACGTGTGTGTGTGTGTGTGTGTGTGTGTGTGTGTGTGTGTGTGTGTGTGTGTGTGTGTGTGTGTGTGTGAGAGCGGACGTGAGTAACTGTGACATGGTTTTTTGCACGATGGGATTTTTTGCCTCGTTTTTGTTTTGCTTGGTGTTGCTGGTGTGGCTTTACAACTTGGAAGAGTTAAGAGAGAACGGCTGATTTATCATTCAGCAACACCACAGCCCTGTAATCGTCAGTGTTCAGCTGTTGGTGATGTGTATATGTCTTTTCTGCTCCCCTTGGCCCTGTAAGTCCCTTTTTCCTCATTTCTGACAGAGTAGTTTTCGAGAGAAGCTTAACGGCCACGTGTGCAGTCCAAAGGCGAACCACTGCTTAGAGAGTGGACATCGGCTGTTGGTCTTTCAGAGACGATTGCCTTTTCTACAGTCCCTTTAAATAGCTGCGAGGAGGTTTGGCTTCAGGCTAGCACTCTGTTCCTGTAAAAACACATGAGCTACGAAAAAAGGTCAAAGCGCTTCATTGTCAACGCAGCCAAGACAACCGCCGACTCCAGCCAGAGACAGAATGACCGCCACCAGTGAAAGCCTCTCCGAGGAAGCTGGCGCCCCGATGACTCGAGTCGTAACTGCAAAAATGGTTACACGCACTGGATGTTGGAGTGTAAGAACCTTGTTCCAGTCATACAAGTTGGCGCAAGTCATCAAGGAAACGAAGGCCTACAGAATCAACATCCTAGTTCTTAGCGAAACCCGTTGGACAGAGTCAGGGAAAAACTCACACGAAAAGTGAATTAAGCCCAGATATTATAGACGTCTTTCACTGTTTACACTGAGTTTGTTGATGTCATCAACTACAGCTGAAGGATGATGTACGCAATCTCTCTCTTTGTTTTCGTTTAAAAGGACGACAGGTACGTGTTGTGACTTCTTGAAAGGTACACGAATCTATCATTATCTTGTACTTT
>JADBJO010001724.1:174305-199305 GCA_016801955.1 Conus betulinus | reverse complement strand
ATATTCTCTCTCTCTCTCTCTCTCTCTCTCTCTCTCTCTCTCTCTCTCACACACACACACACACACATATAGACGCATACACACACGGGCGCGCGCGCATATTCACACACATGCACATACACACACGCGCGCGCGCACGCACACACACATATTTACACACACACAAACACACGGGCGCGCGAGCGCGCGCGCGCGCACACACACACACAGACGGGCACGCGCGCGCGCACACACACACACACACACAGACGGGCACGCGCGCGCGCACACTCACACACACACACACGGGCACGCGCGCGCGCGCGCACACACACACACACACACACACACACACAGACGGGCACGCGGACGCGCACACACACATACACACACACAGACGGGCACGCGCGCGCGCACACACTCACACACACACACACACACACATACACACAAACACACACACACACTCACACACACACACACACATACACACACACACACACACACACACACACACACACACACACACACACACACACACGCATCTCTAACCTTCCGAGCTGCTGCTGGACTCCATGTCATCAATATCCGCTTCCTCTGCTGTGAGGCTTTCTCCTGCTCCCCCTCCATCCTTCCCTCCTCCTCCTCCTCCTCCTCCTCCTCCTCCTCCCCCAGTGCTGTCTGGACCACCACCGTCTCCTCTGTCAACTCCCGTCTTTGCTCGTCCCCCTAACTCTCCACCCCCTCCCTGACTGACGTTTCCTCCTCCTCCACCACCTCCACCTCCACCACCACCACCACCACCACCGTCCCCTCCTCTCCCTTGTCCATCACCTGCCGGAGTGCCTTCAGCCGTCCCACTGTCGCCTGTGGGAGAGCTGCTCTGCTTTCCATGGGGTGTGCCGTTCCTCCCCCTTCGTCCTGGCAGGGGCCCATCCCCTCTCCACCAGTAGAACCTCCCCCCACACGTTCCTCCCGGCTCCGGGATCCTGTCCGCGGGTACTGGAATCACCATGGAGCCCCCCTCCCCCTTCTCCCGCCCCTCCTCCACCTCCTCCTTCTCCTCCTCCTCTTCCTCCTCCTCCTGCCGAGCCGTCAGGCGTTCCCCGAGGTCCTTCTGTGGGTAGTCCTCCTCCTCCTCCGGCTCCGCCTCTGCCCCCGCTCTCCCCCGAGACATGCCCCGTGTCCACGTTGGGAGTGACAGCCCAAGGGTCGGGATGACTCTGCCCGCTTCTCCCGGAGGAGGAGGAGCCGCCCAGGTCGGTCTCGGGCTCGCTGAACGGGGGGTAAGGTTTTCTGCGGGGGGCTGCTCCTCTCGGGTCCGGGGTGGTGAGGGGGTTGGGGAAGAAGATGTCCGGGTTGGGCCCTCTTCGGTGGTAGTGGTGGTACAGGCCTCCTCCGTGGCCCTCCGCTCTCTTCTTCAGCTTCGTGCTCGATCTCCTCCTGCCCTGACCGACTGCCTCCGGGACCCCCTCTCCTGTACCAGAAACGCCGGACTCCTCCTCCTCCTCTCTTCCTCCTTCGCGGTTGTTTCTGGAGTTGGGGTATGAGAGGAACGGAGGGCCAGAGGTCACGAAACCGAAGTGGGGAGGGCCCCTGGAGAAATAGTGCCAACCTCGGTTTCCTCCTCTTCTTCCCCCTCCTCCCCAATCTCTTCCGCTGCCTGGATCAGGGTACGGGGTCTGATGACGTAGGTGAGGCCCTCCAGTGAAATATCTTCCACCAGGTCTTCCACCTCTTCCACCTGGACCGAAAGAGTCGGTGGTAAGGGCGGGGTCCAGAGTCGGGAACGTGCCTGAATGTCCTCGGGGAGAAGAATCTGCCTCCTCCTCCTCCTCCTCTGTTTGGGTCGGCAGTAGGATACCCAAAGTCAGGTCTACCTGTGATATACCTGTGTCCTCCTCTTCCTCCTCTTCTCCAAGGCTCTCCAGTGGGAAAGTACAAACCAGGCCCTCCCGTAAAATACCTGCCCCTTCCTCCTCCTCCCCCTCCTCCTCCTCCTGGTCCATCTCGGGGGATGGAGTCCAAGGTGGGGTAGCCGACAGTAGGACTCCCGGTGTGCACCCCCCTCTCCCCTTTCACTCCCGGGTCGTAGGTCAAGAACGGATCAAGAGTGGGATAGATCTCGGGAGGTCCTCCTGTGAAATATCTTCTGGCTCCTCCTCCTCCTCCTTCTCCCCCCCTTCGACTTGCATCTCCTCCTCTCCCTCCTCCCCGTCTTCCAAAGTAATGGCCCTCCTCCTCTTCCTCGGCAGGAGGGAAACCATGGTGGTAAAACCAATCCCTCCAGCTCCAGACCAAGTCCGTGGTGTGACGGCAGGCCTGAACCAGCGGAAAGGGTCGTAGGTGGACATCCAACCCTCTCCTTCCCACTCCTCGGGGGTGGTCGGGGTCGTCCTTGACGTTGTGGAGGTCAGTGCCGCCGATGACGTCATCGTGGTTTCATTTCCCGCCGGTGCCGACGTGGCCGTGGTGCTCCCGCCAGGCGTCTTTCCGGCCACTGACGTGGTTTGGTCGGGCATCGGGCTGACGAGGTCTGGAGTGGCCTTCACCCGATCTCCTGTCTCGGAGACAGATGTGGTCTGACCCGGAAGTCTCGGCGTAGAGCTGGCGGCCAAGGAGGTCCGCGAAGATGAACTTCCGCTCTGTGACGTTGCTGTGACGACGTCGTCTGACGACGTCATCACCTTCTCTGTTGGGGAGGTCGGCCGTGACGTCTCGGTGGTGGGCGACGTCATGCTGACCCTGGCCTCCACGTCATCCGAGGTCGTGACGACATCTGAAGATGACGCTGCACCCATCGTTGTAGTGACGTCGTCGGTGGCGGAGGTGGTGAGCAATGCCGCTGTTGTGGATGGCGGACGGGTGAGCGCGTGGTGGCTGTGGTGGTGGTGGTGGTGGTGGTGGCGGTGGTGGTGGTGGTGGTGAGAGGGGTTTGTAGTCGTAGTGGTGGGGGCTGGTGTGGTGGTGGTGGTAGTGGTGGAGGTGGTGGTGGTGGTGGTGGAGGTGGTGGTGGGAATGGTGAACAGGAGTTCGGCACATGTGTCACAACATTGTTCGCGGGCGTAGTTCTTGTCATACAACGGACACAGCTGACGGTTACAGTTCTCGAAAAAGTCTCCGTATTCACAACCTGCATGGTGCCAATAACAAACATGATTACTCGATAAATTAACCAATAAATTGGTGAATTCATTCATCATTCATTGGGTGAGTGAGTGAGTGAGCGAGTGAGTGAGTGCGTTGCTAATCGATTGAATGAGTGAGCGAGTGAGTGAGTGAGTGAGTGAGTGAGTGAGTGAGTGAGTGAGTGTGAGTGAGTGAGTGAGTAATCAATGAAACAATCAATCAATGAATCGATCGATCGGTTGATTGATTGATTGATCATTCAATTGATTAATTGATTGATTAATTGATTGATTGATTGGTTGGTGGGTTGGTTGGTCGGTTGACTGATCGATTGATTGATGGTCGGGGAAGGATATAAGAGTGGGGCGGGGAGGGATTTGTTCCTTGGTTGGTGGCTTTAGGGGGGGGGGGGGGGGTAAATGAGTTGGCTTAATTGGGTGATATGTGTGTGTGTGTGTGTGTGTGTGTGTGTGTGTGTGTGTGTGTGTGTGTGTGTGTGTGTGTGTGTCGAGACAGAGGCTGACAGACACAGACACAGTGAGAGAGATCAAGTGAGTGCGCGCGCGCGCGTGTGTGTGTGTGTGTGTGTGTGTGTGTGTGTGTGTGTGTGTGTGTGTGTGTGTGTGTGTGTGCGCGCGCGCGCGCGTATGAGAATGTGCGTGTTTATGTTCACGTCTGCGAGTTGCGTGCATGTGTAATTATGTACGTGTTCTCGCGTACACACGCGCGCTCTCTCGTGTGTGCATGCGTGCATGCGTGCGTGCGTGCGTGCGTGTGTGTGTGTGTGTGTGTGTGTGTGTGTGTGTGTGTGTGTGTGTGTGTGTGTGTGTGTTATGTGTATCTGTGTGTGTATGTGTGTGTGTGTGTGTGTGTGTGTGTGTGTGTGTGTGTGTGTGTGTGTGTGTTTGAGAGAGAGAGAGACAGAGACACAGAGAGTGAGACAGAGAGACAGAAAGAGACGGAGACCAAGACAAGAGACATCGGCAGAGACACAGACACACAGACACAGAGTGCATGGTTTGGTTGCCGTCGTCATGCGTGTGGCTGAGGCCAGTGCCTGCAGAGTCAACATCCTAGGTCGTGACGGGGGACGGCAGACAGTCCAGGCTGCAGTGTCCTACCTGGCAGGTCCCGTCTGATGAGAGCGCATGACCCACAGCAGCGTGCCCGGAAGGCAGGGGTGTAGCACTCCTTCCCCGAGCCCTGCACGCGCTCCGAGCAGTTCTGTCCCCCCACCAGCCACCTGTCGTCGTCCCCAAACGGGCACGTGTCCTCTGAAACGTCACAACGACAATGATGTTCGCTTGCTTTGAGGACGGGGGAGTCTGCGTCGGCCTCACTGACCTGGTGAACCGTGTGGCGAATAGTGCTAGGGATGACATGACATATTACATTACGTGGGGTAAAAGATAAACCCGAAGATGCGGGTAGGACCCAGAGAGGCACTGCGCTCAACTGCCGAGCAAAGCAGCTGGGAGCAATCCTGCACCACCCTTGGAAGCCTGCGCTGTGTTTACATAGGGTGCAGGCACGCACAGGGCATTCCATTAAGACGTAAAGGGAACATAATTGCTCTTTGGCAGGTGGCGCTGTGTACACGGCCTCTGGATTCGACGCGACTGAACCTCGACGGGAGCGTTCCCGTGGGTGTACCAGCCCCTGTTTCATGACTGCAGAGCCCACCGGCGAAAAACGCCACCGTCAAGCAACTGCCGTGTGCATCCCGCAGGCTCACTCGTTGCTGTTCCGCTGCCAGGTGAAGACAGTACAACTTCAGACACGACCAACCTTTCGCCATGAGGTCTTACGTGCTCTCTGAAGAGAATCCCAGGTCACAGTCTTTCCCGTTGTCAACATTACGTGGGTGTGGCATGCCCAGCCACCATGCTGAGGTGATAAGCGTCGCGTTTTTGTTATTTTTTATCCCGACTGGGAGGTCGTGGGGTTCGATTCCCATACCAGCAATTCATTAATGGAGATTTTTCTGCCCGACCGGCTGATAAACCAGAGTGGAATTGCTATGGGCTCTGCTGGGTGACCTGGAACCTCACAGACGACCTGCCTTCACAACAGATGACGTGTCTTTTCTTTGTGAGTGGTGCTGGAATTTCCAAACCACAACTGCAGGTGACTGTGTCTCTCAAGCCTGGGGAGGGGGGGGGGGGGGGTGTTAGGGGGAGGAGGGGGGAATGAAAGTAAGCTTTTATTCTAACAAGCTGTATTTATGAATGGTTTGCCACAATTGTACATATACACATTGCACATGCACACACTCGCACGCACACACACATACGCACAAACGCACGTACGCAAGGACGCACTCATGCACGTACGTACGCAGTTACATGCACACACACGCGCGCGCGCACATACACACACACACAAACACACACACACACACGTGCGCGCGCGCGCGCTCGCACGTGCGTGCACACACACGCGTGAGCGCGCGCACGCACGCACGCACACACATTCCATTATTCTTATGTTTTCAATAAAATATATTTTTGTTGACTTGTTTAAAGAAGGAAGAACACGATCAGAAGCATCCATCTAATAAACATAAGATGTAGTACACATCGCAGAGTGAAAGTGTCAGTGCACCACACATCGGAACATGAATACCCCCAGACGCTTTATTTCAAATGCTAAAACATTAAGAGCAGCAATTGAATGTCCATCTCTTAGAACAAAACACAGACAACACATGGTGAGTGTGAGTCACTTTGAAAAAAAAAAGTGATGACAGTGGGAAAAAAATGGTGAGGAAGGGGGTCCCACTGTTCCCCCCCCCCCCCCCCCCAAAAAAAAAAAAAAAAAAAAGAAAAGAAAAGAAAGAAAAAAGAAAAGAAAGCAAAGCAAGAAAAACAGAGAAAAAAGAAAAAAAAAAAAAACAGGAAAAGTTGGAGGTCGGAGGACAAAAATAGGAAAGAAAGAAGAGAAAACAGAAAAAAAAAGAAAGATAGTAGGCGCAGAGCGCACAGCCGTGTCATGCAGAAGAAAACAGACGGTCATCCTTAATGATCCGTTTAAAGAAAGAAAACAGACGGTCATCCATAATGATCGATTTAAAGAAAGAAAACAAACTCTGATCCTTAATGATCGGTTTAGAGAAAGAAAACAAACTCTCAACCTTAATGATCGGTTTAGAGGAAGAAAACAAACTCTCGTACTTAATGATCGGTTTAAAGAAGAAAAAACAAACTCTCGTCCTTAATGATCGGTTCAAAGAAAGAAGCAACCTCTCAAGCTCTGTGACGCCTCACGCCCCGTTGTCGTGGTGACCTCAGTTTCGGTTTCCTCTCCCAATCTGTGCCCTTCGTGGGCTCGTGTCCAGATCACCAGCAAGTTCACAGGACAGTCGTTGTGTCCAGATCACCAGCAAATTCACAGGACAGTCGTTGTGTCCAGATCACCAGCAAATTCACAGGACAGTCGTTGTGTCCAGATCACCAGCAAATTCACAGGACAGTCGTTGTGTCCAGATCACCAGCAAATTCACAGGACAGTCGTTGTGTCCAGATCACCAGCAAATTCACAGGACAGTGTGTCGATCACCAGCAAGTTCACAGGACTGTCGCTGGACGGACATGCTGGCACCCCCCGAAAGGGAACCCGCACTGACGCTGGCTCTACGACTAAAGAATCAGGTTTCAAAATGGAGTGACTGGGGGCGGAGAATGAAGCAAAATTAAGAAAGAGAGGGGGTTAGTTACCGCCAAAGACATAGACAAACAAGCACAGGACAAGACACGATACATTTCGACCTCTTGGGTCTTCTTCTCCCACGCATGCAAGTTCATAGGCGTAGACTTACATCTACTATTCTCGAAGGTGAACAGGCCTCCAACGAGGCCTCAAACAGCTCAAGTTCAAGTTCAGGCAAAAACAAATTACATTTAACATGTAGGACAGTACGAACAATGAACGTAAAGTCACTTATCTTCGGGTGCCGAATACAAGGGGAGATAAGTGACTTTACGTTCTTTGTCCGTGCTGTCCTAAATGTTAAATGTCATTTGTTTTTTGCCTGAAGAAGACCCAAGAGGTCGAAATGCATTGTGTCTTGTCCTGCGCTTTGCTTGTCTATGTCCTTGGCGATAACCGACCCCCTCTCTTTCTAAATAAAGAATTAGAGTCATCAGTCGGGGTCTTAGTGGGCTGATGTACGTCCTGTGTATGTTGGATTCAGACCTGGCATCACTACACACTGCTCGGCAGCAGTGCAGAGTCTTCTCTGGTGGGCCGCTTCACGGCGGATTGACCTGACGGCTCCCTGTGGATTGCCCGTGGCGTGGCTGGGACGGGAGAGACCAGGGTGTGGCTGTGGCCGAGGAGCCAGGAGGGGCTGAGGGGTAATGTCACTGAAGTGGCGCGGAAAATAAGGCAGCAAGAAACAAAAGACAAACGTGTGTGTGTGTGTGCGTGTGTGTGTGTGTGTGTGTGTGTGTGTGTGTGTGTGTGTGTGTGTGTGTGTGTGTGTGTGTGTGTGAATTCATTATTTGATACCGTTCATGATGTGTTACACAAGTAACATAAATGCAATAAGATATTATACGCTATGTACTGTGATAGGTGATGTAATACATATATATATAAATGTGTGTGTGTGTGTGTGTGGGGGGGGGGGGGGGGGGGGGGGGGGGGGGCGTGCGTGCGTGCGTGCGTGTGTGTGTGTGTGTGTGTGTGTGTGTGTGTGTGTGTGTGTGTGTGAATTCATTATGTGATACCGTTCATGATGTGTTACACAAGTAACATAAATGCAATAAGATATTATACGCTATGTACTGTGATAGGTGATGTAATACATATAACATGATGCTTTGGGATCAGATATGACATCACGTGAAGTCATATGACTTAACACAGAAACGGCTGGACGGGAGAGAACAGTATGCATTGTAGTACCACTCATTGCACCGCAGGAATACAATACAAAGAGTACAATGAAACGCAGCAACAACACACAATTCAATACAATATACACAGTACAATGAAGTGTAGCAACAGCACACAACTCAATGCAACATACACAGAACAATGAAATACAGCAACAAATCACAGTTCAATACAATATACACAGTACAGTGAAATACAGCAGCAACACACAATTCAATACGATATACACAGTACAGTGATGTACAGCAACACACAAGTGAAAAACAACACAGTGCCACGGGGCCCAGTACAGTATAACGCAGCCTCCAACTCAACCACCCACCCGCTCTCTCTCTCACACGCACGCACGCACGCACGCACGCACGCACGCACGCACGCACACACAAGACTTTCACACACTATAGTACAGCATGACAAGATTCAGCTAAACTCAACACAGTACAATACAACACAGAACAACACAACACATTACAATACAATACAGTACAGTACAACACATTACAGTACAACACAGTACAGTACTACACAGTACAATGCAACACTACACAGTACTGTGCCAAACAGTACATATCAACACAGTACAATATAACACAGTGGAATACAACACAACACAAAACTATGCCAAACAGTACAGATCCACACAGTACAATACAACACAACACAGTACTGTGCCAAACAGTACATATCAACACAGTACAATACAACACAGTGGAATACAACACAACACAATACTATGCCAAACAGTACAGATCAACACAGTACAATACAACACAACACAGTACTGTGCCAAACAGTACAGATCAACACAGTACAATATAACACACCACAACTGAAGATTCAGCTCGGAAGCACAGATGGGATATGACGAAACCAACAAGCAAATGCTGTAATCCTCCAGGGCCAATCCCAAATCGTAACCTTGTACATAGGCTGCGGGTTAATGGTTGGTTAGGTAGGTATTTAAAACCGGCACCTGCTTGTGCATGTGGTCAGACTCTCGATATCCCTCATTTTTTATTTGACTGTACTAGTACAAAAAAATCACTTTCAGCCTCTCATGATAAGATGAAGTCCTTCAAGCTTCCGTTGACTTTGTCAAGTGTTTTTAATCCCAGTTATGAGAACGGCTGGAGCCTGGCAATGTTGGCTGTTACTCTTATTAAATCTCATCCACTTGGAAGATATTTTTAATTCTTCCACCGCCCCACCCTCTCTCTCGATGCCTCCCTCCCCCCTAACAGGTTTTTTTTTGTTTGTTTTTTTTTAGAACCAATTCGCGAATTTTTGAAACGTTAAAATCTTATTCAAGGCATATTCCATATCAGTATGGTTCGGCGTCTAATTTGCACGTAGAGCAAGGCTTTTTCATCCCCCCCCCCCCCCCCCCCCCCCCCCTTCCTCCCTCTTCTCCCCCCTTCCCCAATCCATATACACCCATAAGCTGTTCGACTCTTACGAGTAATATGTCAGCCAGTTCCATACTTTAATGACCCTTGACTACCATGTATTGGATATACATGTAGTCACACAGAATTGGTGTTTCTTAATTCCGGTATATATGGGCTCTCAGTGTGTGTCTCTGGTCTGTGTGTGTGTGTGTGTGTGTGTGTGTGTGTGTGTGTGTGTGTGTGTGTGTGTGTGTGTGTGTGTGTGTAGTAAAAATTATCTCCTCTATAGGCTTATTGCTTTGATGTTTGGACAAACGAACGAATGAACGAAGTTTAATGCTGTTAGGCTGTAAAAGCCCTTTAAGCAAATCGGCGGGATGTACAACAACAAAACGCGACTCAATTTCGATTTTATTAACATGGAAACCACACAGCAATATCCTGTTTTTTTTTCACTTTACGTGATGAAATCATGAACGAGAAAATGTCACTGGTGTTCACTGTCAGTTCTGTAGACGACGGTCACCCCAGGTAAAACTGATCAGTCCGTGGACAGCGTGGCATAGCACATGCTTGGGTCTGCATGCTTCGTGTTGCCGATGCGTCTTCCTTTCCAAATGCAGGACAATTTAAGACATTCCTCTTATGACATGTGTCTTTCTTCCTGCTTGTTAAACCAGAAAAAGCGATCGTCTTCCGAACACGGATCGCAGGAATATTCTTGAAGGTCGTCGTCTGATTCACACAGCAGCACACTTACATCATCCGTTTGATGGAACACATCCTTCCGAAATACTTTTTGTCTATAGCTTGCTCCAAACTTGTGTCGATGTCCGACTGGTGGATTTCTGGGCCCCTGCTGTTGCACACCGACGGATCGGGGTGCGAGCACCGAAGCGTATCCTGAATGGGCGTGGATGTGTATGTGCGTGCGCGCGTATGTGTGCGTGCATGCGTGTGTTTATGAGAGTGAATGCATGTGTGTACGAGTGCTCGATGTGTGTGTGTGTGTGTGTGTGTGTGTGTGTGTGTGTGTGTGTGTGTGTGTGTGTGTGTGTGTGTGTGTGTGTGTGTGTGTGTGGGTGTGTGTAGTCTGTGTGTGAGTGTGTGCAAGTTTGAGTGTATGTGAGGGTATGGGTGTGTTCGTATTGAGATGCGTGTATTTGTGTGTATTTATGTAAGTGCGTACTTTTGTGTGTGTGCGCGCGGGCACGCGCGTCCGTATGTGTATGTGTATGTGCGTGAGTACGCACGCGCGCATGTGTGTGCGCTTGTGTGTGTATGTGTGTGTGCGCGCGTATTTTTGGTGTGTTAATTATGCTTCTTTGCTTTGAATGAAAAACGTTGGTATTCTGTTCATAGCAGAGAAAGGAACAAAAGTGATTAAAAAAAAATAATAATAATTAAAAAAAAAAGAAAAAAAAAGAGGAACAAAGCAGAACCGTAGCACACACAACAGAACGGAGTGGAAGAGAGCGGAGCAACGCTGGAGCAAGTGAGTCTTCAGCGAGTTATAGTCTCCAAGGGGGAGACAATCTCCAAAGGGGAGGAAACTCGCTAACATGTCATAACTCCGGGTCAGATACCGGGTATTTCGAAACCTGATTGTTTCTCCTCAGTGACCTCGGAAAGTCCTAACTCGACTCCTCTGCCTTTTTAGGTTTTAAGCAGCAGAATGCTATCCCAGGCAGAGAGGAGTCAAGTTAGAACTTAGAATAGATATATGTCTTCAAGGGAGATAACAATGGTTCCCAATTGCTGCCAGTGAAGGGTGCACAATTTACAATCTATTTTTATAATCTAACAGTCTCTTTTTTTTTTTTTTTTTTTTTGGCTTGTGCAGATGATTTCTTTGCACTATTTTGTAAATGGAGGATATACAAACAAACAAACAAAAAGTGTGAATGCTTAAATTTTCCTAGCCTACCAAAATCTCGTACATTTAATTTGAAAAAAAAGTCTTTACTTGTGTGAGGATCGAAAAAAAAAAAAAATCCAATCATGTGTCTTTTCTACGATATCGCATACTTCCGCTCCCAATAACTACAGTACAGAGCAGTTCAATTACGTATGATATTTCTTGCTCCATTTTGTTCAAAGCAATCAACATGATCATCAACAGGATTGATCCACAATGAGAAGGAATTCAACATCCAATATCTAGTCAGCTTCCTGTATTACTTCGCAACACTTCAGAGAAACAAGTCCAACTGTTGTTAGATCTTGATATCTAGTCTCACAACTTCTGGGTCGTGCTGTAAATCGACAAGGCTGGAAAAACTGTGCAGAACACCTCTGTTGTGTTTTGTGACATCCTGAATTTATTGTGAGGGTCTTCTACTTCAAGATTCCATAGTATTTCAGATCATTCAGACCCGAACCGCTTATTGCCATGGTTGAAACCTTGACCATGGTCTTTGAAAACAGCACGTGGCAGGGCAGGCAGATGAACATGTTGCAGTCGTACACAAAGGCTCATAGCCACAGCTACCAGCTCAGTTGGGAAGACTGGGACTTCACAGTTGAGTTTCATCCACTGAATGAATATGCCTCTAACAGTGCAGCTCAAGTTCCCTGACCAACACTGCAAGTGTCTGTAGCTATCGGGCCTGATTGGCGCCGGGACATTTTGTGAAAATAAAGCGTAGAGTACAGTCCTGCCATACAGTCTCATACAAGAATGGAAATCCGTGGCATCTACTTTATCATCCTCATCGATCATTTTCTTTTTTTTTTAAGTCTCAAATTCTGTGGTCCTTCATGTCTTCTCCCATGGTGACCGCAGATTCGATTTGCTCTCCATCTCTAAGCCGCGGTGAGGTTCTGTCTGGGTCATCGGGCGTTGGACGGACGAAGTGTTGCCTTCTGGAGGGAGAGCTCACTCACGTTGGCTCCGCGGCTAACCAGTCATTGTCGTCAGAAATGATTTAACACTTCTGTTCGGAGTATATGTTGAAACAAAGCAGGCACCACTGAACATTACTGAAGTGACTCGACAGCACTGCGGTATCTCCTCTGGTAATCTAACAGTCTCATTTTCTTTTCTGTCCCACCCGTTCCCGCTCCCCCCACCCCCCCTTTTTTAAAAAAATCTTTGCCAATCATTAACATAATGACGGAAAAATTGGTAGCTTGGACTTGTTTTTCCCCACACTATTAAATTGTCCAGCAGAACACACACACACACACACACACACACACACACACACACACACACACACACGTGTGTGTGTGTGTGTGTGTGTGTGTGTGTGTGTGTGTGTGTGTGTGTGTGTGTATAAAGAGAGAGAGAGAGAGAGAGAGAGAGAGAGAGAGAGAGAGAGAGAGAGAGAGAGTTATAGTTATAGTTATAGCTCGCCCGTTTCGAAAGAATGAGGGCAGAAAAAAAAAATCACCACTACCACCATCACACCACCACCCCCCCACCACCACCCGAAAAAAAAAAGGACGAAAGAAAAGCAAAACAAAACAACAACAACAAAAATAAACAAACAAACAAAAAAAAAGAAACAGAAAGAAAAAGAACACTGACCTTCCGATCTCCACACGCCAGTCCGTCCGGAGGCAGTTTCAGGTCGCAGTCATCGCTTTCCGAGCGGTAGCAATAGATGCCGGCATAGCAGGTCTCCCTGTACCCCTCCGTGTGTTGGTCCTGCCACCACCATAACCATCCCACCCACATGTCAAACGCTATGTCTAAGGCTCCCCCCCTGCCCACAAACGTACCACAAGACAAAACACGAGCGCGTTTCGACCTCTTAGGTCTTCTTCAGACACAGTACACGACGCTCAGGACCCACGAAAATGAACGAGCAATCACGTTCTTCAAAAATGCTAACCCGTCGCCTTTCTCCCATACTATTGCCACATTATCACCAAAAGTGGTAGTAATCCTCTTTAAAAAAAATTTTTTTTTTTCAATTTTTTTATCTTCATCATTCTCATTGTTATCACTGCTATCAGTATTGGTATTATCATCATTGGTGTATTATCATCATTGGTATTATCATCATAACTACTTCGACTCACACATTGTCTCCTTCCCGACAGTCTCGCTTTCACTCAACGCTCATTTTGCGCCGAATTTGGATGAAGATGAGTGACTGCTCGTTCATTGTCGTTGTCCTGAGTGTTTTGCGTGTCTTGCCATAAGAAGACCTGAGAGGTCGAAACGCGTCGTCTTTTGTCTTGTGATTGTTTTGTGTACGTTTATCGGCGGAGCCTTAGAAACCGTGTTTAAGATTCATCCCAGTCACGCGACAGACCCAGACCCCAGAATGGCCGGTCGGCCATGGGTTGCCCAAGGGGTCACTGCTCTCAACAGCCCGATGTGTTCTATGCCCCCACGTGAGGCGGCTTAAAAACTGCACTGTTTGAACCCGACATTCAGGAGGAGGAGGAAGAGGAGGGAAGGTGGGGGCAAGTCGGGGGTGGGAGGGTGAGGAGCGAGGAATGGGCGGGAGGGAGAGGAAGAGGAAGTGGTAAAGAAGAGGATGGTAGATGTACGATATTGTATGATACAGCATTTTCTTTTCCTTTCTTTCTTTATTTGTTTTCTTTTTTTCTTTCTTTATTTTCTTTTTTTTTTTTTTTTTTTTTTTTTTTTAGTTACAGCCAAAGAGCCAAAGACCCTGTCTGACAGGGTATAATTCAACAACGCGAAACAGCTCGACTGTTACAGTACAGTCTCTCATTAAAACAACAACAACAACAAAAGCAAGCAAGAGCAAATAATGCACACAACATGCAAAGTCACAGTACGTACCCTGTACTAGAAATGCTCTTTTCCACACACATAGCCGGTTTTTAATCAGCAAATCCATAGTGTTTCACACGGTAGTCCACCATGACCCACACACTCCCCTAGTCACAGCCATTTTATTGGTGGCATTTTTCTGCCCCGATCGGCTCCTACCCGGAGTTGAGTGTGCTATGTATGGGCTCGACTGGGAATACTAGGACCACACAGTCGAATTTCATCCACTTAATGGACGCGTCACTGTGAGTGTTACTTGCATTTCCTGACCAGCATTCCAGGTGTCTGTATCTCTCGGGCCTGGTAGACGCCGGGATATATTATGAAAGTAAGCGCAGAGTACAGCCCTGTCCTGCAGTCTCAGACCAGAATGGATATACCTAGCATCATCTTCATCATCCTCATTCTCTTGACGATTCTTGTCGATTAGCATATAAAAATAAAGTTCTGTGGCCGTCCATGCCCTGCTCTCGCGAAGACCTCCCATTTCGACTGCTTCTCCACATCTATGGCCTGGGTTTGGTTCTGCCGGGGTCACCGGTATCGGTAAATTCATCCGGGCTGTCGTTGGACGGACGTGGTGGCGCCCCCTCCGGAGGGACAGCTCACTCACACCGGCTCCGCGACTAAGCAATTATTGTCTGAATAGGGGGGCTAAGTAAGTGGTGACCTGCGAATGTCGGATCAGAGCAGGCGCCACTGAACACCACCGAAGTGACTCAGAGGCAGTGCAGTGTCTCCTCTGGTGGGTTGCCACATGACCACGTGACACTGACTGCCTGCCTCCGGTGCCAGGGCTGGGGCGGATCGGACTGTGACTGTGGACGGGAGGAGTCGGAATGAGCGGCGTGGGTGCACTGCCTCCGACATGGCACAGAACGTGGGACAGCAACGCCGCTTGCCACTCCCCCCAAAACAACAACAACAACAACAAAATTAAATGAATAAAATAAATGAATAAATTCCCAGTCAACGCGATCAGACGGGCTGCTTTGCAAAGTGTGCAGTTTGTGATCGTGACGGACACATCGTGACAGTACATTGGTCTGACCATGACCGATACATCGTGACAGAGCATTGGTCTGAGACCGTGACGGACACATCGTGACAGAATATTGGTCTGACCGTGACGAACACATCGTGACAGGTGACCGTGACGGACACATCGTGACAGGTGACCATGACGGACACATCGTGACAGAACATTGGTCTGACCATGACGGACACATCGTGACAGAACATTGCTCTGACCGTGACCGACACATCGTCACAGAACACTGGTCTGAACGTGACAGACGTATCGTGACACAACACTGGTCTGTTCGGCACGTGACACATCACCTCCTGCAGCGACCGGTCACGCTGTCTCTCCGCATCAGTCTCCTCCGGTACATTTCTTGTGGATCGTATCGGCTTTGAAGAACAACTATATGACAAGGTGTTTTGTTTGTTTTTTTTTTTTGTTGTTTTTTTTTTTGCTGCCGCTGCTGCTGCTTCTGTTGTTGTCGTTGTAAAGATTATGTGCGTTGTATTTCATGACTTTTCTTCTGAGATTTTGGTAAAATTCATAAGTTCCTATTCTGTTGAGTAATTGTACTCTTCGGTTTTGTTTGTTTGTTTGTTTTTTTTAAAACCAAACCAACAAATCCCCCTCCTTCCCCCTGTGCTCCCATACCACCCTTTCCCTGCTCAGCAGATGGCGTGCTACACATGCTGGATCAGAACGGGCACCACCACCCCTCTCCGCCGAAGTGACTCAATAGAGCGGCGTCTCCTCCGATGGGTTGCCTCCTGACGACCTGACATTGACTGCTCCCTGTGGATGCCGGTACTGCGGCTGTGGCTGGACAAGCCGGACTGTGGACGGGAGACGGAATGAACGGCGTGACTGCAGTACCCTTGAGGCTACACGACAAATGAAATGGGGGAAAGGGGGAGGGGGGGAGGGAGGGGAGACAGAAACGAACAAGACCTACCTACCCTCCACCTGCCCACCTGTACGTTGCTCTTTTCACCTCGATGTTTAGATTCGACCTCTGAAGCGCTTCAGTCGCAATCAACGTAAATCACATCTTCAGCTGTAGGTCGTTTCTCGTGTGCGCTATTATCTTGCAATTTTTTTTTTTTTTTTTGTACAGGCACAAAACAGTTTAACATGATTTCCAGTATTTCATAGTGGACTGAAAACTGTACACCCAACACCAGCCATTTCTCTCTCTCTCTCCTCGCTCTCTCTCTCTCTCTCTCTCTCTCTCTCTCTCTCTCTGTGTGTGTGTGTGTCGTGCGCGCGCGCGCGCGTGCATGCGTGTGTGTGTGTGTGTGTGTGTGTGTGTGTGGGTGTGTGTGTGGTGTGTGTGTGTGTGTGTTTGTGTGTGTGTGGTGTGGAGGGGGGTTATGTAAGGCCATTTAAATGCTTCTTTCATTTTCAGTTTCAATACGTGATACAATTGGTAGTGTTTCCTTGTAATAAACAGCGACTCAATAGTATACACACTGCCTGAAAGAAATCATTAGAGATTAGTTTTTGGCTGTCTGATTCTAACAGATAATGACCCACGTGATTACCAAGGTGGAGAAAGGGGGGAGGGGCGTTGAAGGAAGAGAGGAAGGGTTAGGAGAGAATGGGGTGAGGAAAGAGACGGTACAGATAGAGGAATGGGATGAGGGGGGACAAAGGGGGGGGGGGGGGGGGGGGGGGGGGGGGGGGGGGGGGGGGGGGGGGGAGGGGGGAGGAAGAGAGGGAGGAGGGGAGAAGGGGGGGGGGGGGATTAGGACGAGGAGTCGGGGGGGATGGAGGGGGGGAGGGGAGGAGGGATGGGGGGGGGGGGGGGAGGAAACGGGACTAGGGGGCGGCTGAGGTGGGGGGAGGGGGCAAGGGGAGACGGAGAGGGATCGAAGCGATCGGGATGGGTGGGAGATGGGGGGAGGAGGGGAGAAACTCTCACCCACCGGGGTAGATGTAGGAGAGGCACGGGGAGAGCTCATTCGGTGAGCTGGCAGACAGAACGTCCCGGAGGGGTAGACTTTCCCCCGGCTGGAAGACCAGGTAGAGGCTTGAGCTCCGTGCTTGCTGTCACGCGCTCTTTGCTCACAGACAATGACAATTGGTGTCGTTCCTGGAGCCAACCTTGACCTTGAGAGAGTACACAAGAGGAGAGAGGCCAGACTGACGGAAAGAGTAAGAGAAGAGAGATAGGAGAGAGAGGGAGATACGGAGAGAAGGAGAGAGAGAGAGAAGAGATGGCAGAGGAGGAGAGGAGAGAGAGAGGAGTTGGATATTGGATAGTGATGCTAGAGCTGGTGATGTGGTGTTGATTAAGAGAGGGGGGAGGGGGGGAGATACGACGGAGATTGAGGGGGGGTCGGGGGTTGGGTGGGGAGTTGTTAGAGGACGCATCCCTACGCGCGTTTGGATTCTAAGCTATGATCTGTTGTGTGATCGGGTAAAGAGGGCGGAGGGGACGGAGGGAGGGGCGAGACAGAGAGAGAGAGAGAGCGAGACAGAGGCGTAGAGAGAGAGAGAAGAGGGAGAGACAGAGGACTGACAGAGAGGGAGGAGGGAGAGACAGAGGATGACAGAAAGACAGAGAGAGGACAGGGATAAGACTAGGGAGGAGAGGCAGGAAAGACAGAGGGAGGAGAGGATGAGGAAGAGATGAGGGAGAGACAGAGGAGACAGAGAGATGAGAGAGAGATGAGAGACGGGAGAGAGGAGATAGGAGGAGGAGAGAGAGAGGAGAGAGGGAAGAGGAAGGAGAATAGAAGAGGAAGAGAAAGAGAGACAAGGGGAACGGAGACAAGAGACTAGACAGAGGAGAGAGACCTTCAGAGAGAGAGAGGAAAAAAAAAAAAGAGGGAGAAGAGACGACAGGACAAGAGAGAGGATGAGAGAGGGAGAGAGGATAGGGAAAGAGGACGAGAGAGAGGAGAGAGAGAGGGAGAGAGGGAGAGAGATGCAGGAGCAGAGATGGAGAGATTAGCAGAGACAGACAGAGAGAGCCGACAGGTGAAGAGAGGAGAGAGGAGAGAGGGGAGAGAAAGAGGAGGGGGGGAGAGAGAGAGGGAGGAGAGAGAGAGACCCAGAGAGACCGAGAGACAAGAGGGCAGAGAGAGAGAAGACAGAGAGAGTCAGAGAGACAGAGAGAGAGAGGAGAGAGAGAGGAGAGGAGAATAAATAGACAGACAGAGGAGAGGAGAGAGAGAGAGGAAGGAGGAGAGATAGAGAGAGGAGAGAGAGAGGTGAGAGGCCCCAGACAGAGAGGAGAGAGAGAGGAGAGGGATGAGGAGAGAGATACATAGGAGAGGGGAGAGAGAGACGGGGGAGAGTAGAGGAGGGAAGAGACAGAGAGAGAGCGGAGACAGATTGAGGGGGGAGAGAGAGGAGAGAGAAGCGAGAGGAGGAGGAAGAGAGGGAGAGTGGAGAAAGAGGATAGGGAGGAGAGAGAGCATATATAGGAGACAGAGGAGATACGAGCGAGAGGAGAGAGAGAGGCGCTAGAGAATGAGGGAGACATAAGAAGAGAGAGAGTGAGGACAGACAGACAGAGAGGAGAGACAAGATAAGGATGGAGACGAGAGGAGGAACAGAGAATAGAGAGCAAGAGGAGAGAGAGAAGTGAGAGAGAGGAGACAGACATGAGCGAGAGCGAAGGAGAAGAGACAGAGAGAGGAGAGGCACAGAGGGAGACAGAGGGGTATCACAGGAGAGAGAGAGACATCGAGAGAGACAGACAGAGAGGAGAGAGACCAGGGAGGAGACAGAAGGGTTAGAGGAGACAGAGAGACGAGAGAGAAGAGAGAGACAAGAGAGAGCGAGAGGACAGGAGACAGAGACCGGAGAGACAGACAGAAGAGGATGACAGAGAGAGAGCGAGGAGAGGGAGAGGGGGAAAGAGACTTGAGAAAGAGGAGAGAGAGAGGAGAGAGAGGAGACAGGCCCCCCCCCCAGAGATTGAGAGCAGAGAGGAGAGGAGATACAGACGACAGCAGAGGACCGAGAGATACCATATAGACAGAGAGAGACATAGAGAGAGACAGAGAGGCAAAGACAGAGAGAGAGAGAGAGAGATGAGAGAGAGAGAACAGAGAGAGAGAGAGGCCGAGAGAGAGAGAGAGAGAGAGAGAGAGAAGAATAGACACGGACCGAAAGACAGACAGGCAGAGACACAGAGAGAAAGACAGAGAAAAGTCAGACAGACAGAGAGAGAGGCAGGGACAGAGACTGAGAAAAGAAACACACAGACAGAGAAAGACAGAGAGACAGACAGAGGGAAGGAGAGACAGAGACAAAGAAAAGACAGACAGCCAGGACAGGCAGCCAGTCAGACAAATAGACAGACAGGAAGGCAGACAGAGACAGACAGACAGACAGATACAGAGACGGAGAGAGACATTGAGAGACAAAGACAGAGAGAAGCTGAGACAGAGACTGAGACATACAGAAATACATAAAGACAGACAGATATATATAGACACACAGACACACAGACGAAAAGACATACATAGAGAGACAGATAGATAGAACAGACAGACGGACAGAGAGAGACAGATATAGAGACAGAGAAGAGAAAGACAGAGAGAGACAGAGAAAGGCAGAGAGAGAGAGACTGAAGAAAGTGACAGACAGACAGACAGAGGCAGAGACAGAGACTGAAAGAGAGAGGGGGGACAGATAAAACAGACGCAGAGACACAGAATCAGAGAGAGAGAGAGACATACATAACGACAGACAGACTGACAGACACACAGAGGCACACAGACATACAGAGAAAGAGAGACAGAGATAGCGACAGAGACAGAGAAAAGACAGACAGACAGACAGAGACAGACAGAGACATAGAGACAGAGAGAGGCAGGGAAAGAGACTGAGAAAGACAGGCAGACAGGCAGACGGACAGACATACAGAAACAGGCAGACAGAAAGACAGACAGTCAGAGAGAGAGAGAGAGAGAGAGAGAGAGAGAGAGAGAGAGAGACAGACAGACAGACAGACAGCCAGACAGACAGGCTAGCAGACAGACAGAGACAGACAGAGATATAGACAGAGACAGACAAAGATAGAGAAAGGCAGAGACAGAGACTGAGACAGGCAGATTCACACACACACACACACACACACACACACACACACACACACACACATACACACGCGCGCGCGCGCGCGCGCGCGCGCACACACACACACAGACGCAAAGGCATACAAAGAGAGAGAGAGAGAGAGAGAGAGAGAGAGAGAGAGAGAGAGAGAAGGCAGACAGACGGACAGACAAGACAGAGACAGACAGACACGCAAAGAGGAAAAAGACAGAAAGACATAGAGAAGCAGAGACAGAGACTGAGACAGACAAACAGTCAGACAGACAGACAGACAGAGATCTTTCTTGGTGGCCAACCTCCCTACAGTTAGAGCCTCTGCAAACACACCCCACTTACTGTGTGCCCGCGCAGGCCTCAGCCAGCAAACAGATCATGATTCTGACCAGAGGCGCTAACCCAGTGGTTATTCGTGTGTGTGCGCATTGCGCGCTCATATTTGTGCGTGTGAGTGTGTGTGTGTGCGCGCGCGCGCGCGCGCGCGTGTATGTGTGTGTGTGCCTGTGTGTGTCTGTGTGTGTGTAAGACACTGAAGAAGAAAGGACAGACAGGGCCATAGAAAGTGGGGCACACTGAGACAGACAGACAGACAGGCAGACAGACAATCAGACAGACAGACAGACAGACAATCAGACAACAATCAGACAGACAGACAGATAGACAGGCATACGAAGACGGACAGACATACAGACAGAGGCGAAGTCACACACACACACACACACACACACACACACACACACACACACACACACACACACACACTCACACACACACACACACACACACACACACACACACATGTGCGCGCGCGCACGTGGTGTTTCTGAAACGATGACACGAATGTTGAAATTGTGTGGTGGGTCTAGCAGTTGGTCCGTGGTGACAGTGATGATAGTGGTGACAGTGATGGTGACAGTGATGATAGTGGAGACAGTGATGGTGACAGTGATGAGATGGTGACAGTGATGATAGTGGTGACAGTGATGGTGACAGTGATGATAGTGGTGACAGTGATGGTGACAGTGATGGTGACAGTTATGATAGTGGTAAACAGTGATGATAATGGTGACAGTGATGATAGTGGTGACAGTGATGATGATAGTGGTGACAGTGATGATAGTGGTGACAGTGATGATAGTGGTGAGTGATGATAGTGTGTGACAGTGATGATAGTGGTGACAGTGTGATGATGAGTGGTGACAGTGACAGTGATGATAGTGGTGATAGTGACAGTGATGATAGTGGTGACAGTGATGATAGTGGTGACAATGATGATAGTGGTGACAGTGACAGTGATGATAGTGGTGACAGTGATGATAGTGGTGACAGTGATGGCAGTGGTGGTGACAGTGATGATAGTGGTGACAGTGATGATAGTGGTGACAGTGATGGTGACAGTGATGATAGTGGTGACAGTGATGGTGACAGTTATGATAGTGGTAACAGTGATGATAATGGTGACAGTGATGATAGTGGTGACAGTGACAGTGATGATAGTGGTGACAGTGATGATAGTGGTGACAGTGATGATAGTGGTGAGTGATGATAGTGGTGACAGTGATGATAGTGGTGACAGTGATGATAGTGGTGACAGTGACAGTGATGATAGTGGTGATAGTGACAGTGATGATAGTGGTGACAGTGATGATAGTGTGACAGTGATGATAGTGGTGACAATGATGATAGTGGTGACAGTGACAGTGATGATAGTGGTGACAGTGATGGCAGTGGTGGTGACAGTGATGATAGTGGTGACAGTGATGATAGTGGTGACAGTGATGGTGACAGTGATGATAATGGTGACAGTGATGATAGTGGTGACAGTGATGATCGTGGTGTGACAGTGATGGTGACAGTGATGATCGTGGTGACAGTGATATGATAATGCTGACAGTGATGATATTGGTGACAGTGATGATATTGGTGACAGTGGTGACAGTGATGATAGTGGTGACAGTGATGATCGTGGTGACAGTGATGGTGACAGTGATGATCGTGGTGACAGTGATATGATAATGCTGACAGTGATGATATTGGTGACAGTGGTGACAACGATGACAAAGGTGACAGTGGTGATCGTGATGATTGTGGTGACAGTGATGATTGTGGTGACCGTGATGATTGTGGTGACAGTGATATGATTGTGGTGACCCGTGATGATTGTGGTGACAGTGATATGATTGTGGTGACAGTGGGTGACAGCGATGATGACAAAGGTGACAGTGGTGATCGTGATGATTGTGGTGATCGTGATGATTGTGGTGACAGTGATGATTGTGGTGACAGTGATATGATTGTGGTGACAGTGATGACAGTGATGATAGTGGTGACAGTGATGATAGTGGTGACAGTGATGATAGTGGTGACAGTGATAATTGTAGTGACAGTGATGATTGTGGTGACAGTGATGATTGTGTTGACAGTGGTGACAGTTATCTGATGAGAGGCTCTGGAAGCCGAAAGGTAGAAAGGTTAACTATGTTGACAGCAAAAAACAAAAAACCAAACCAACCAAACAAACAAAAGGACAACGCTTCAAAAACAGTAGGAAGGTAAATGTGTGACAATGTCGGTGTGGACACAATGTTGTGCTTTGTATTGTTATATGTGTATGTTAAGCAGGATGTCATTGTTCATTTCGTCAACTCACTGCTGCTTGGTAATTTGTTTATTATGTAAGACGAGATGTCCTGCCCATTTTCATTGTTTGCAGTACTGTTCTCTTTTCACGTTTTCCATTTGTGACTTTCTTTACAACTGAACAAAAGTGTTTGCCCTTGGGGGAGTGAGGAATGAGTGAGAGGGGGGGGGGGGGAGGGGGGGGCAGCAAACAATGCTGGCAACGGGGCCTCCCTTTGTGCTATTATCGCTGCACACTGCAAGTCGACTTGGACACATCGGCAATCAAGATTTGTTTGCCGACATTTGAGCTGGGGGGAAAAAGATGAATCTCAAAAAGAATTCTACATAGATTGTGAAGACTGATCCACTTTGTTTTGTCGCTGTCCAAAAGTAAAGATTTAAAGACCGAACTTCCTGCGACAATGCGCTGCGGCTGCAGCAGCGTTTTGAATGCCAGAGAAAGGATCCAGTGGGTTGTGTTTGATAGTGTTACACGGTGTGGTACGTCGAGGCATGCCGCTTTTATCTAAATCGTCCCTACCATCTTTCCCTTTCCATCCTCACCCCCCACCTCCACCCCCTCCTCGACACACGCCCAACTACTTCCTGTTCTCCCTATCCCTACTTCCTTCGTACCCCTCTACTGTCTCTTGAACAAGTTGTTAGACATACAGTACTGTTAACAGAACAGGTTGTTAGACATCACGGTACTGTTAAAAGAACACGTTATTAGACATCACAGTACTGTTAAAAGAAACAAGTTGTTAGACATCACAGTACTGTTAAAAGAACAGGTTGTTAGACATCACAGTACTGTTAAAAGAACACGTTGTTAGACATCACAGTACTGTTAAAAGAACAGGTTGTTAGACATCACAGTACTGTTAAAAGAACAAGTTGTTAGACATCACAGTACTGTTAAAAGAACACGTTATTAGACATCACAGTACTGTTAAAAGAACAAGTTGTTAGACATCACAGTACTGTTAAAAGAACAGGTTGTTAGACATCACAGTACTGTTAAAAGAACACGTTATTAGACATCACAGTACTGTTAAAAAAACACAGTTGTTAGACATCACAGTACTGTTAAAAGAACACGTTATTAGACATCACAGTACTGTTGAAAGAACAGGTGTTAGACATCACAGTACTGTTAAAAGAACACGTTATTAGACATCACAGTACTGTTGAAAGAACAGGTTGTTAGACATCACAGTACTGTTAAAAGAACAAGTTGTTAGACATCACAGTACTGTTAAAAAAACAGGTTATTAGACATCACAGTACTGCTAAAAGAACACGTTGTTAGACATCACACTACTGTTAAAAGAACACGTTATTAGACATCACAGTACTGTTAAAAGAACACGTTGTTAGACATCACACTACTGTTAAAAGAACACGTTGTTAGACATCACAGTACTGTTAAAAGAACACGTTGTTAGACATCACAGTACTGTTAAAAGAACAGGTTGTTAGACATCACAGTACTGCTAAAAGAACAAGCTAAAAAAGAACAAGTTGTTAGACATGACAGTACTGCTAAAAGAACACGTTGTTAGACATCACAGTACTGTTTAAAAGAACAGGTTGTTAGACATCACAGTACTGTTAAAAGAACACGTTGTTAGACATCACAGTACTGTTAAAAGATCAAGTTGTTAGACATCACAGTACTGTTAAAAGAACACGTTATTAGACATCACAGTACTGTTAAAAGATCAAGTTGTTAGACATCACAGTACTGTTAAAAGAACAGGTTGTTAGACATGACAGTGCTGTTAAAAGAACACGTTGTTAGACATCACAGTACTGTTAAAAGAACACGTTGTTAGACACCACAGTTCTGTTAAAAGAACACGTTGTTAGACATCACAGTACTGTTCAAAGATCGTATTCCCCGACCTATCCCCATCCTGTCCTCCTGGATAAACTTAACGACCCCAGGTGAAGACAAACACGTACCTCTTCTGGGGGGAAGAAAATCATTTCTCGGTTTATAATTGTTCGGGCATTTTCATTTTCAAAACACTTCTCTGATACAAGGGGGGGGGGGGGGGGGGGGGGGGAGACGATAGGAGGGAGAGAAGAGAGAGGGCGGCCATCTTACCTGATCAAGTCGTTGATGAA
>JADBJO010001724.1:159305-171805 GCA_016801955.1 Conus betulinus | reverse complement strand
CCTACTATAACAGGCGTTACCTTGTCACTGTAACAGGCGTTACCTTGTCACTGTAACAGGTGTTACCTTGTCACTATAATAGGTGTTACCTTGTCACTATAACAGGGTGTTACCTTTGTCACTATAACAGGTGTTACCTTGTGACTATAACAGGTGTTACCTTGTCACTATAACAGGTGTTACCTGTCACTATAACAGGTGTTACCTTGTGACTATTCACTCTAAAGTTGCATGACAATGGGAAATGATCAAGGCAGCGTGGAATGGATCAATATCAACTCTTTACTCACAGCCTGTGGCAGCGTAGAACGATCAATATCAAACTCTTTACTCACAGCCTGTGGCAGCGTGGAATGGATCAATATCAAACTCTTTACTCACAGCCTGTGGCAGTGTGGAATGGATCAATATCAAACGCCTTACTCACAGCCTGTGGCAGCGTGGAATGGATCAATATCAAACGCCTTACTCACAGCCTGTGGCAGCGTGGAATGGATCAATATCAAAGGCCTTACTCACAGCCTGTGGCAGCGTGGAATGGATCAATATCAAACGCTTTACTCACAGCCTGTGGCAGTGTGGAACGGATCAATATCAAACGCTTTACTCACAGCCTGTGGCAGCGTGGAATGGATCAATATCAAAGGCTTACTCACAGCCTGTGGCAGTGTGGAACGGATCAATATCAAACGCTTTACTCACAGCCTGTGGCAGCGTGGAATGGATCAATATCAAAGGCCTTACTCACAGCCTGTGGCAGTGTGGAACGGATCAATATCAAACGCTTTACTCACAGCCTGTGGCAGCGTGGAATGGATCGATATCAAAGGCCTTACTCACAGCCTGTGGCAGTGTGGAACGGATCAATATCAAACGCTTTACTCACAGCCTGTGGCAGCGTGGAATGGATCGATATCAAAGGCCTTACTCACAGCCTGTGGCAGCGTGGAATGGATCGATATCAAACGCCTTAGTCACAGCCTGTGGGGGCCACCGCCGTCTGTTTCCAACAACAGAACCATGTGTACCCCCTGTCCAGACTCTACTTTCGGTCCCTGGATCGGAATCATCAGAAGAAGCCCGCCTAACTGCGTTGGTCCAAACATGGTCTCAAACCCAGGTGGTATCATCTGTACCTTTTGAAATATTCTCAGCATCACCGGTACAAAATCCAACAGCTTCGCAAAGCAGCCGGCAAACATGTTTGATGGTGTCATCTGTCATCTTTATGACCCATCAGTATTCGTAGTATATTTCTCTCTGATAAACCCGTTCGGTCCTTCGTGTAGGCCGACATTACTGTGTTTGGCGCTGTTCACGTGGACCTGCAGAGTTATTTAAGGCAAACCGGTTTTGAAGGGAGGTGACTGCAGACGGATTTGTCCTGAATGTTGCTTATCTTACTTGAAGAAGAAGACCGGACAGTCGAAACTCGTCGTGTTTTGTCTCATAATTGTGTGTCCCTGTTGTTTGGTGGAAATCATTGACGATTTTTTTTTAATGACGATAATCAAACTATTAAGACAGATTTCAGGACCACCACGCGAACGGAACGATCCAGTGACGACACAGGAGCAACGCGTTGCTGTCCGTAAGGCGTTTACAGGGGAGATAAACAGACGTGGAGAATACAGAGACAGAAAGAAAAGAGATCGCCATCATCTTCTGAACCAACAAGAGAAAAGTTATCATTGATGGCGTATGGGGTAACAATACATCATTTGGAAAGGGGGGGGGGGAGGGGAAATAATTCAAAGCTTTAACCCTTAAAGTCAACATTTGTTTTGTTTGCGCTAATTTTGTCGTGAAATTGTATGAAAATGACGTGAATTCGTACGAAAAGATGACGTGAATTTGTATGAAAAAATGACGTGGGTTTCTAAAACAAAAAAAAAAAAAAAAAAAAAAAAACGTAGACCTTTAAACGAAAGGAAGCGGCATCTGAGATAATGTTGTTGAAACTTCGTCCCCCCCCCCCCCCCCCCCCCCCCCCCCCCCCCCCCCTCCCCCCCCCAGTTCGTCTCTATTATATATGCATACTTCGCCACGACGGCTGGTAGAACGTTATACATAGCAATTATAAACTTCTACCGTGGCAAAGTGGTTAGTATTACGGAGTCCAGGCTGGGTGGGTTTGATTTCCACCAACTATGTGTGGGATTTTCTGACCCCCGCTGGCTCGTACCCAGTGTGCTACGGGCTCAGTTGGGAAGACTGGGACCACACAGTCGAGTTTCATCCACTTAATGCATGCGCCTCTGAAAGTGTTGCTCAAATTTCCTGACCAACCCTGCAGGTGTCTGTTCCACTCTGGCCTGGTTGACGCCAGGATGAATTAAGAAAGTAAGTGTAGAGTACTGTGATGCAATCTAAGATCAGAATGGAAATCCGAAGCCGTATCATCATCATCATCATCATCATCATCGTTTTCATCGATCATCATAAAAAATGTCTGGAATTCTTTGGCCCTTCCAGCCCTGATCTCATGGTAACCTCAGTTTCAATTACCTCTCCACATGTACGCTGTTGGCTTGGTTCTGTCAGGATCACAGGTATTGGCATAATCATGAGTTCTGTTGTTCCACGGGCGTGGGGGTGGCGTCATCCGAAGGTAATGCCCACCGACACTGAGCTCTGCGACTACCCTGCTATTGCCATCAGCAGGCAGCTTGGTAGGTGGTGCCTTTGTGTATGCTGAGTCAGAACAGGCACCGCTTAGCACCACTCGGTGACTTGGCAGCAATGCAGAGTGTCCTCTGATGGGTTGCCTCATGAGGACTTGACATTGACGGCTCCCTGTGGATTGCCACTGTCGGGGCTGTGGGCGGGACGGGCCAGGATCTGGCTGTGGGGGGGGGGGGGGGGGGGGGGGGGGGGGGTTGCGAGAGTGTGGGGGGGGGGGGTGGTGGGGGGGGGGGGGGGGGGGGGGGGGGAATGAGCGGCATGGGTGCAAATCCACCAAAGTGCAACGGAATATGAGACAGACACTAAGAAAAGTGACCATCCACCATGAAATGTGTCGTCTGTTACGGAATATGAGACAGACACTAAGAAAAGTGACCATCCACCATGAAATGTGTTGTCTGTTACGGATATGAGACAGACACAAAGAAAAGTGACCATCCACCATGAAATGTATGTCTGTTACGGAATATGACACAAAACAAAGAAAAGTGACCATCCACCATGAAATGTGTCGTCTGCTACGGAATATGAGACTGACACAAAGAAAAGTGACCATCCACCAAGAAATGAGTCGTCTGTTACGGAATATGAGACAGACACAAAGAAAAGTGACCATCCACCATGAAATGAGTCGTCTGTTACGGAATATGAGACAGACACGAAGAAAAGTGACCATCCACCATGAAATGAGTCGTCTCTTATTTCTCGGTCATTTCAGCGAGCGGCTCAAACAGAAGGCAGGAGTGTCCGCAGTCGATTCTGAGACCTTTGTTGAAATGGATATTATGATTTTTCTTCCTGCACATGCTACTTTCTTTCCATTTAAAAAAAAAATCTTTATTAAAAGCGAAACTTTAAAAGTAAACATCTAAGGTTTTATTCGGCCAACGCAACGTAAAACTGCGAGAAAACACGCAATGTCTTTCCACTGAAATCGAACCCATGTAAGCCACTGCACGCGCCAGGTAACTGTCACGTGGGTCACGTGACTCAAACCAAAGCGGAGTTGAGTCACAAAGTTGCAGGCCTTGAAATTGCGATGTGCCAGAAGGGGTGGCCAGATATTGGAACACGTCTTGTGTAGGGCTTCCTCCTTGAAATGATTGAATAGTTAAACGAATACATGAATACGTTCATAACTAACTAGCTAACCAGCTAACTGACTAACTTACTAACTAACAAAACAAACTAACTACCTAAGTGACTAAACAACTAACTAACTGACTGACTAACCAACTGACTAACCAACCAACTAACTAACCAACCAGCTGACTAACTAACTAACGAACGAAGTGACTACTAACTAACTGATGGACTGACAAACTATCTAACTAACTAACAAAGTCAATGAAATTAATAAATACATGAATAAATAAATGAACAAGTGAAAAACATAAATACATGAATATATACAAAAAATTAATAAATGGATATATAAACAGATAAATAAATCAATAAATGAATAAGTAAATAAATAAATGAATGATTACATAAATAAATGAATAAACAAGCACTAAAATGTTTATCAGATTTTAAAGTTTGTTTGCTTCCTTTGTTTTCAGCTCTATTTAGCCCAGTTTTTGTTGTTGTTGTTGTATGTTGTTGTTGTTGCTGTTCTTATTGTTGTTGTTGTTGTTGTCGTTGTCATCGCCTTTACATCAAAGAAGATCGTACCTGCGTTTGACACCGATCCCCCGTAGGTCAAATTAAATCTGAAAGCAAAGACCCCATGATCAGCCCATCTTTCAAATAAAAGCATCAACAACACTAGTCTTGCTACATCTTCGCTCTGAAGCATCGATTTTCACAGCTAATGCAATGTAACTCTTACAACCATTAAACAACTGGAAAATGGAACATCCCTTTTTCTTTTTTTTAAATCACAAACAGCAAGAAATTGAACTGAATATTGCCATGACCTATTCTCGTGAGCATTGCAAACAACACTCAGTTAATGTTAGTTCTTGATATCACATCATACTGAAACAAACACGTACAGCAGTTTAATTCGATAATGGTGGCTGCTTATGATGAAAACAAAACGACATCAAAATAGAAGCCTCTCTCTCTCTCTCTCTCTCTCTCTCTTGCTTGAAAGCGAAGGCGTTTCCCCTTTTTTAATATAAAAAGCATCATGACAACATCGTTGTACACACACGTGCAATCAACCTACCATTCCAAACAGACGATGTACACACGACTGACAAAAAGTCGTTCTTTCTTTTTAAATGCTTTGCCCCTACTTTATTTCCCCTCCCACCTCACCAACCCCCTTTCTCTACCCTGCTTACCCCTCCCCTCTCCCTTCGAGCTCACACTGTCAACGAAGTGGTAAGAGGGGGTGGGAAGAAGTGGGGGTGGGGCGGGGTGGGAGTTAGCCTCAGTTTCGCCCAAAGACGTCCTTGTCTCCTACCTTTCCTTCATCTTCCCTCTCTGTATCGTCCAACTACCCCCCCCCCCCCCTCCTCCACCCTCCCTGCCCCTCCTTCTCCCATTTATCACTCCCTCCCGCCTCCCCCAGTTAAAAAATAAAGCGTCAGATTAAGTTCCTGCACTTGTACCTCCATCCCTTCCCTCCCCACTCCACCCCCCCTCCCACACCCATATCCCCTACCAGCACTGCCACCCCCTACTGCCCCTCTCCCCCAAACACAGACACACACACTCACCCTGTGAAGAGCATGACGTGATCGGAAGGGGGAAGGTTAGGTCCCAGTTTAAGGGCCCAGGCTCTGAAAGCTTCCAGGGCGTCTGAAGCCTCCACCATATCCCTGGGGGAGTTGACCTTGAGTTTCCCGCCAGACCAGTAGGTGTCCTGGGGGTTCTGTCAGGGAGCACACGGTTTTTTTTTTTTTTTTAGGAGAAAATGGCTTAGCCGCAGGCACGGTTAAGAACTCAGGGAGTTCGGTCTGGGGGCAGAAAGTCGTGAGGAGAAAAAGGAGTTAGACGCAGGTGCGGTTAGGAAACTGAAGGGGTTCTGTCAGGGGGCAGAATGTTGTGAGGAGAAAAAAGGCTCATCCGCAGGCAGGGTTAAGAACGGAAGGGGTTCTGTCAGGGAGCAAGCGGTTATGAGGAGAAAATAGCTTAGCCACAGGTATGATTAAGAACTGAAGGGGTTCTGTTGGGTGAGGGGGGGAGGGGGAGGGGGGGGGGGCAGACGGTTGTGAGGAGAAAAGGACGTTAGCTGCAGGAACTTTGGGGGGTTCTGTCAGGGGACACACAATTGTGAGGAGAAAATGGGGTTAGCCGTATGTACACTTAAGAACTGGTGGGGTTCTGTCAGGGGGCAGATGGTTGAGAGGAGAAAAGTGGCTTGGCCACAGGTATGCCTAAGAACTGATGGGGTACTTCTCTCTTTCTCTCTGTCTTGTCATCCGTCTCTGTCTCTGTCTGTCTGTCTGTCTGTCTGTCTCTCTCTCTCAAGTATTTCTTCTCTATCTCTGTCTCTGTCTTTGTGTCTCTCTCACTGTCGCTCTGTTTCTCTGTCTCTCTTTTCTGTCTCTGTCTGTCTGTCTGTCTGTCTCTCTCTCTCTCTCTCTCTCTCTCTCTCTGCTTGCCTGCTTGTCTGTCTCTCTCTCTGAGTCAGCTTGTATAGAATAATTCCGTTCATTACATGAAGAGAAAATTTAAAAGATGTAACATTATCTTTTGTTTGAGTGGATGGTCGAGTTAGTTTAAATTCTTACAAGTTTGGTTTCTTTCTTTGTTTTTCTTATGTTGCTACGGTACTAGTATGTACGAGGGTACCCGGGGATGTTCCGGTATCATGCGTTTTGTTAGCTTTTGATTTGATTTACACTGGATTTACCTGTGTAATATCTGTCATGATGAAAGCAGAAAAAGGCTATTGTACTATTACCTCCACCCTCCCCCTTTCAAAAAGACTTTTTGGTAATAACAATAAAATATCAAAGTGCTAAAGTGTCTGTCTGTCTGTCTGTCTGCCTCTCTCTCTCTCTCTCTCTCGTTCTCTCTCTCTCTCTCTCCCTCTCTCTCTGTATCAGACTCCATTTCTCTCTCCTTCTGTCTCTGTGTCTGTCTGTCTGTCTGTCACTCTCTCTCTTCTCTTCTCTCTCTCTCTCCCTCTCCGTGTGTGTGTGTGTGCGTGTGCGTGCGCGTGTGTGTGTGTGCTGTGCGTGCGCGTGCGCGTGCGTGCGTGCGTGCGTGCGTGTTTGTTTTGTGTTTGTTTTTTTGCTGTCCCATCTTCTGTGCCACCTCAGTGGCAGTGCGCCCATGCCGCTCATTCCAACACCCCCGTCCACAGCCACAGCCACAGCCTGCAGTCAATGTCAAGTCGTCAAGAGACATCCAACCGGAGGAGACACTGCACTGCTGCCGAGTCACTTTGGTGGTGTTCAGTGGCGGCCCTGCTCTGATCCAACATATGGGAGGACACCACCTACTAAGCCCCCTACTGACGACAATAACTGTTTAGTCGCGGAAACCGGCGTGAGTGAGCTCTCCCTCCGGAGGGCGCCACCACGTCCGTCCAACGACAGCCCCCCCCCCCCCCCCCCCCCCCCCCCGACTCGCCGATACCTGAGACTCCGACGAAACCAAACCAAGGCCACAGACGTGGAGAGGACATCGAAACTGAAGCATGAAGGGCCACAGAATTGAGACTTTTTTTTAAAATGCTGATCGATGAAAATGAGGATGATGAAGATGATGCTACGGATATCCATTCCAGTGTGAGTCTGCATGACTGGGCTATACTCTACGCTTCCTTTCATGATATATCCAGGCGTCAACCAGCCCGAGAGATACAGACACCTGCAGTTTGGTCAGGAAATTGAGCAACACTCTCAGAGACGCATCCATTAACTGTGGATAAGACTCGACTGTGTGGTCCCAGTCTTCCCAACTGAGCCCGTAGCAAACTCAACCCTGGGTAGGAGCCGGTCGGGGCAGAAAAATCCCCACATGACTCTGATGGGAATCGAACCCACGACCTCCCAGCCGGGAGTCCGCGACGCTAACCACTTCCCCACAGCGACTGGTGGTGTGTGTGTGTGTGTGTGTGTGTGTTGTGTGTGTGTGTGTGTGTGTGTGTGTGTGTGTGTGCGGAGACCTGAACTTAGAAGAGGCTGGCCACCAAGCAAGATTTGTTGTCTGTCTGTCAGTCTGTCTGTCTCTGTCTGTCTGTCTTTCTGTGTGTCTGTGTGCCTGTCTGTGTGTGTGCCTGTCTGTCTGTCTGTCTTTCTGTGTGTTTGTGCGCCTGTCTGTCTGTGTGCCTGTCTGTCTGTCTGTCTGTCTCTCCGTCTGTCTATCATTCTCTCTCTCTCTCTCTCTCACACTCTCTCTCTCTCTCCTCTCCTTCTTCTCTCTCTCTCTCATGAATATGAAATGCCATCCGTCATCAAAACAGCCGGCCTTGAAGGTTTTTCGTCCAGTCTACCTGTACCCGTAAAACAGGCATCATTTCTAGCAAGGGCACTGCTTCGACCCCTGCCCTGGTTGACGGGATCCAGGGTCCCTGTTTACATCATCGATCCCCATCAAATCCTAAATCCCCTCTTCCCCCCCCCCCCCTCCCCCCACCTCTTCCGCTCCCCCCTTCACCCCTCTCCACTCTCCCCAACGTAGCGTGGCTCTAAGGCTCCTCGTCCACGCCCTCTTCTAAGTTTCATCAGTCTCAGACCTGTGTGCACCCACATTCCACGAGAAGTCAGTATGTACTCCTGAGGAAGCTTCTCACAGGACGCGTCTGCATCCCTGGTGCCCAGTCGCGTCGACAGTGCCCTGGTGCCGCCTTTTCCGTTATCCGACACCGGCACGATGCCACCTATTGAGTAAGACTCCTGCTGACGACCATGATGATGGCTCAGGTTCAGAGCCCAACCAAAGGCCGGGGTCTTCCTTCAGAAGCATCCCTTGCCGACGAGATGGACCCGATCCATCACGGCCCATGGACAGAGGAAGGAGTTCAGAACTGAGGTCACCACGAGCAGTACTGAGGTCACCACGAGCGGTACTGAGGTCACCACGAGCAGTACTGAAGTCACCACGAAGAGTACTGAGGTCACCACGAGCAATACTGAGGTCACCACGAGCAGTACTGAGCTCACCACGAGCAATACTAAGGTCACCAACAGTACTGAGGTCACCACGAGCAGTACTGAGGTCACCACGAACAGTACTGAGGTCACCACCAACAGTACTGAGGTCACTAAGAGCAGTACTAAGGTCACCACGAGCGGTACTGAGGTCACCACGAGCAGTACTGAGATCACCACGAACAGTACCTAGGTCACCACGAACAGTACTGAGGTCACCAACAGTACTGAGGTCACCACGAGCAATACTGAAGTCACCAACAGTACTGGGGTCACCAGGAGCAGTACTGAGGTCACCAACAGTACTGAGGTCACCAGGAGCAGTCCTGAGGTCACCATGAACAGTACTGAGGTCACCACGAGCAGTACTGAGGTCACCACAAGCAGTCCTGAGGTCACCACGAACAGTACTGAGGTCACCACAAGCAGTCCTGAGGTCACCACGAACAATACTGAGGTCACCACAAGCAGTACTGAGGTCGCCACGAACAGCACAGTACTGAGGTCACCATGAGCAGTACTGAGGTCACACAAGCAGTCCTGAGGTCACCACGAACAGTACTGAGGTCACCACGAACAGTACTGAGGTCACCACGAACAGTACTGAGGTCACCACGAGCAGTACTGAGGTCACCAACAGTCCTGAAGTCACCACGCACAGTACTGAGGTCACCACGAACAGTCCTGAAGTCACCATGAACAGTACTGGGGTCACCACGAACAGTACTGAGGTCACCACAAGCAGTACTGAGGTCACCACGAGCAGTACTGAGGTCACCACGAGCAGTACTGAGGTCACCACAAGCAGGTGACCAAGAGCTACAGAACAGACCTGTTCTGGGGAAGAAAAAAAGGGGGTTGGGGGTGGGAGAGATGATGCATGTCTTTCCGTCGGAAACAGGGGTTACCTTTCCTTGGTTTATGAGTCAAACTAATAGACGTAGAGTGTCAAGTATTTGATGTGAAAGGGAAAAAAAAAAAAAACAAAACCAAACAAAAACAAGAAAAAAAAAAAAAAGGGGGGGGGGGGGGGGGGGGGGGGGGGGGAACGAAAAAAAAAAAAAAAAACCGGGGTAAGACAATGGCTGTCTCTCCGTCGCAAACAAGGTTAGCTTCCCTTGGTGTATGGGTCAAACTAATAGACGTAGAAAGTCAAGTATTGATTCGAAGCGAAACAAAAAAACAAACAAACACAAAAACAAACAAACGAAAAACAACAACAAAACGATGCCCGTCTTTCCATCGCAAACAGAGTTAACTTCCCTACTAATGGACATAGACAGTCAAGTATTTGATATGAACCCCAAAAACAAACAAACGAAACAACAGCAACAACAAAAAATAAATAAAAAAAAAAAAAAACGGGGGAAGATTATGCCTGTCTTTCCGTCGCAAACAGGGTTAGCTTCCCTGGTTTTATGGGTCAAACTGATCGGCGTTGTAGAGAGTCAAGTCTTCGATGCGAAGCGCGGGCCAGAATAACGATGGGGCTGTGGACGGTCTGTGTCACAGGGGCACCGTGTCATAGCCACACCCATGTGTTGACACGTTCTTTCTGTCTGTCCGGTCGCCATGGTGAACTGACTGAAGGGGGCCAGACTGTCTTGGGGGCGTGCCCTCCAATGGTGTCTTATTCCTGGAAACGGCGGCATCACTCTCGTTGATCGCCAGCTCTAACACAGTTACCGCCCTTGCAGATTTCCGAACACCGTCGTCTTGTGAAAGAGTTTCCTTGGCCAAGATAACAACATTAACAACAACAACAACAACAACAACAAAAGAAATTACAACAACAACCATGACGATGATGACGACGACGACGACAATAACAACGGCAATAATCATCATCATCATCATCATCATCATCATCGTCGTCGTCGTTATCATCAAAATATAATAAGAAACAGTAAGAATGCTTGCCATCATCATCATCGTCAGCAGCAGAAGCAGCAAGAGCAGCAGCAGCAGCATGACCATCATCATCATCATCATCGCACACGCTCGCGCGCACAGAGAGAGAGAGAGAGAGAGAGAGAGAGAGAGAGAGAGAGAGAGAGAGAGAGAGAGAGAGAGAGAACAGAGAGAGAGAGAGAGACAGACAGACAGACAGACAGACAGACAGACAGACAGAGAGAGAGAGAGAGAGAGAGAGAGAGAGAGAGAGAGAGGTTCAGGCAAGAAACGGAGCTACAGTGCCGTTATATTTTGACTTACGTCAAAGATGATGATGCCAGCGAAACTGACGTCGATGGAAAAATTAGACAGGATGCTTGCGTATCTCAAATCAATCTTGAAACAAACCAAACCACAACACACACTCTTTGATGTTCGTGCACACAAAAAAATGTGTTCTAATGCATGCAGGTGTGTTTGTGTGTGTGTGTGTGTGTGTGTGTGTGTGTGTGTGTGTGTGTGTGTGTGTGTGTTGTGTGTGTTGTTGTGTTGTGTGTGTTGTGTTGTGTACGTGTGTAAACACACACACACACACACACACACACACACACACACACACACACACCACACACATACACACACACTATATATATGTGTATGTGTGTGTGTGTGTGTGTGTGTGTGTGTGTGTGTGTGTGTGTGTGTGTGTGTGTGTGTGTGTGTGAGAGAGAGAGAGAGAGAGAGAGAGAGAGAGAGAGAGAGAGAGAGAGAGATTCATAGAGAGCATGTATATAGATAGAGAGAGAAGCATTCATACATGCATGTATATATATAGAGACAGACAGATAGAGACATATGGTACAGAGGGTAAGAGACAGACACAATCACATAGAGAAGGAGACAGAGACAGAGAGAGACAGACAGACAGAGATCAAGTTCTTTACAGTCAATCACTTGTAAAGAACAGCCTTCCGTAAAAAGACGGTCGGTACAACACGATCGTGAGAACGAGTACCCTCCCTTGTTGAACTGTCATCAACATCAAAGCAGAGCAAACGCAGTAAAATGATTTCTAAGAATGTTCATCAAGTAAATGTTTGATTCTGTTCAAATGATTCTGGAAAAAAAAATTAGATAAAGTAGAAACATGGGTGGACTAAGACAGATTAGTTTTGACAATGAGCAGTTTGTGAAAATTAGTTTCATCCACAGCTCCAAAACGGAAAATCGGTCTTGGTAGTTTGGCTTTGGCATGTTTTGACCCGTTTGTCTTCTGTAAACCTAGCCTAACCTAACTGTTGATTTTATAGGATGCAAGACGAGAGAGAGAGAGAGAGAGAGAGAGAGAGAGAGAGAGAGAGAGAGACAGAGACAGACAGACAGGGGGGGGGGACAAAGACAGACGGACATACAAGCACAAAGAGAAAAAGCTCTCAGCATCTCAATAAAGCACAGCACACACACACACACACACACACACACACACACACACACACACACACACACACACACACACACACACACACTGAAAATCAAGACAAAAAAACAAAAGAGAATTAACAACGACGCCAATACAATGAATGCATACTACTTGTAGCCGACAGTGGACAATAAACACAGACAGACAGGCACACAGGGCGACAGACAGGGCGACAGACAGACAGACAGACAGACGGGCAGACTTACGCCATTCAATACAAAAGAATAATACTCCGTGATTCGTTCAATGGCGGCCTGCTTCCTAGCTTCCTCGGTGCCCCCCTTCGTTCTTTGCAACCACCTGAAACACAGGGGCACATGCACTCCGCTGGCTGTTGATCTACAGTGCATGTGTACTCACCACTTCAATTTCTCGTCTATATCCCC
>JADBJO010001724.1:141805-144305 GCA_016801955.1 Conus betulinus | reverse complement strand
TGTTCTGGATGTGTGATCTGTGTTGTGCATGTTGAAATGATGTGTGTGACGTGGGTGCCTGTATTGTTCTGGATGTGTGATCTGTGTTGTGCATGTTGAAATGATGTGTGACGTGGGTGGGTGCCTGTATTGTTCTGGATGTGTGATCTGTGTTGTGCAATGTTGAAATGATGTGTGACGTGGGTGCCTGTATTGTTCTGGATGTGTGATCTGTGTTGTGCATGTTGAAATGATGTGTGACGTGGGTGCCTGTCTTGTTCTGGATGTGTGATCTGTGTTGTGTGCATGTTGAAATGATGTGTGACGTGGGTGCCTGTCTTGTTCTGGATGTGTGATCTGTGTTGTGCATGTTGAAATGATGTGTGACGTGGGTGCCTGTATTGTTCTGGATGTGTGATCTGTGTTGTGCATGTTGAAATGATGTGTGACGTGGGTGCCTGTATTGTTCTGGATGTGTGATCTGTGTTGTGCATGTTGAAATGATGTGTGACGTGGGTGCCTGTCTTTGTTCTGGATGTGTGATCTGTGTGTGTGCATGTTGAAATGATGTGTGACGTGGGTGCCTGTATTGTTCTGGATGTGTGATCTGTGTTGTGCATGTTGAAATGATGTGTGACGTGGGTGCCTGTATTGTTCTGGATGTGTGATCTGTGTTGTGCATGTTGAAATGATGTGTGACGTGGGTGCCTGTATTGTTCTGGATGTGTGATCTGTGTTGTGCATGTTGAAATGATGTGTGACGTGGGTGCCTGTATTGTTCTGGATGTGTGATCTGTGTTGTGCATGTTGAAATGATGTGTGTGACGTGGGTGCCTGTATTGTTCTGGATGTGTGATCTGTGTTGTGCATGTTGAAATGATGTGTGACGTGGGTGCCTGTATTGTTCTGGATGTGTGATCTGTGTTGTGCATGTTGAAATGATGTGTGACGTGGGTGCCTGTATTGTTCTGGATGTGTGATCTGTGTTGTGCATGTTGAAATGATGTGTGACGTGGGTGCCTGTATTGTTCTGGATGTGTGATCTGTGTTGTGCATGTTGAAATGATGTGTGACGTGGGTGCCTGTCTTGTTCTGGATGTGTGTGTGATCTGTGTTGTGCATGTTGAAATGATGTGTGACGTGGGTGCCTGTATTGTTCTGGATGTGTGATCTGTGTTGTGCATGTTGAAATGATGTGTGACGTGGGTGCCTGTATTGTTCTGGATGTGTGATCTGTGTTGTGCATGTTGAAATGATGTGTGACGTGGGTGCCTGTATTGTTCTGGATGTGTGATCTGTGTTGTGCATGTTGAATGATGATGTGTGACGTGGGTGCCTGTCTTGTTCTGGATGTGTGACCTGTGTTGTGCATGTTGAAATGATGTGTGACGTGGGTGCCTGTATTGTTCTGGATGTGTGACCTGTGTTGTGCATGTTGAAATGATGTGTGACGTGTGGGTGCCTGTATTGTTCTGGATGTGTGACCTGTGTTGTGCATGTTGAAATGATGTGTGACGTGGGTGCCTGTATTGTTCTGGATGTGTGACCTGTGTTGTGCATGTTGAAATGATGTGTGACGTGGGTGCCTGTATTGTTCTGGATGTGTGACCTGTGTTGTGCATGTTGAAATGATGTGTGACGTGTGGGTGCCTGTATTGTTCTGGATGTGTGACCTGTGTTGTGCATGTTGAAATGATGTGTGACGTGGGTGCCTGTCTTGTTCTGGATGTGTGACCTGTGTTGTGCATGTTGAAATGATGTGTGACGTGGGTGCCTGTATTGTTCTGGATGTGTGACCTGTGTTGTGCATGTTGAAATGATGTGTGACGTGGGTGCCTGTATTGTTCTGGATGTGTGACCTGTGTTGTGCATGTTGAAATGATGTGTGACGTGGGTGCCTGTCTTGTTCTGGATGTGTGATCCTGTGTTTGTTGCATGTTGAAATGATGTGTGACGTGGGTGCCTGTCTTGTTCTGGATGTGTGATCTGTGTTGTGCATGTTGAAATGATGTGTGACGTGGGTGCCTGTATTGTTCTGGATGTGTGATCTATGTAAGCAGAAGCGTTGTTTGAGCGAGTTGCGTGTTTCTCTCCTACGTATTGAGCACCATTGCATTTGGTGCAGTAGAGCAGGTACACGATGTTTCTTGTGCTGCAGGACATCTCTTGAACTTGAACTTGAACATGAGGTGTTTGAGGCCTCGTTGGAGGCCTGTTCACCTTCGAAATTTGTAGATGTAAGTCTACACCTATGAACTTGCATGCGTGGGGTTTCTAACAGTACTGGCACTGCCACCACCTATTTATGTAGCATACAGTTGGATCAAACCTTGAGGGAAGGCTATTCCAGTGGGCATCCAGTCTGGACTTGAAGGTGTTCAATGTTGGAGCTGTAACTATGTGAGCTGGGAGGCTATTCCAAGAGTTTATGACTCTCTCAGCAAAAAGTTACTTCTGACTTGTAGCTTACAGTGTCCTTTGACTAACTTCAGACTGTTGCCCCTTCTTTATCTGCTGTCAA
>JADBJO010001724.1:126805-136805 GCA_016801955.1 Conus betulinus | reverse complement strand
CGATACCGGTGACCCCGACGGAACCAAACCAAGGCCACAGACATGGAGAGGACATCGAAATTGAGGTCACCATGAGAGCAGGGCATGAAGGGCCACAGAATTTGAGACTTTTTTTTTTTTTTATGCTGATCAATGAGAATGAGGATCATTAGATGATGCTACGGATTTCTATTTTGGTCTGAGACTACATGACAGGGCTGTACTCTACGCTTCCTTTTCATAATATATCCCGGCGTCAACCAGGCCCGAGAGATACAGGCACCTGCAGTGTTGGTCAGGAAATTTGAGCAACACCCTCAGAAACGCATCCATTAAGTGTGTGGTCCCAGTCTTCCCAGCTGAGTCCGCAGCAAACTCAACTCTGGGTAGGAGCCGGTCGGGGGCAGAAAAACCTACATGACTCTGATGGGATTCGAACCCACGACCTCCCAGCCGGGAGTCTGCGACGCTAACCACTTCGCCACGGCGGCTGGTTGCAAGCAAAACTTCGTCTCTTGAAATAGGACGGTCAATGAACTCATTTTCCCGCATTTGGTAGAGCGTAATCAGATTCATTTGGTAAATCTTTGTTCAGTAAGGACTCAAAATGTCGGAACCATTCCTCCAATGGGATATTATTCTTAGGTTGTTTACGTTTCATTGAAATCTTTTTCATACAGCTCCCAAAATCTCTTTTGATTATGAACAGATACCACAAGCTCTTCTAGTCTATTTTTTTTTTAATCAACATTCGTTTTTCTTTCTAACAAACAAACTTTTGTATTCTCTCCTAGCCTTTACATACAGATTTTTATCATTTTTATCCAAAGTTCTACGAAATAATCCCAACAAAGTACGCACTTTTTTCTTGTTAACATGACATTCTGCGTCAAACCACCCCTCTTTACATTTAGCCTGGCCCATCTTTATTGTTCTTTCCATGCATGCGGCACACGTTCTTAAACACAATCGTTAAACAGATTCAATGCTTCATTGATATTTGCATTAGTTAACTCTATGGCATTTTTTTAGTCTACTGAGATTTCCTGCTTCACGGAGTTTGACCATAAAAGACCTGGCTGTACTTTTTCATTCCACACAAACTTTTCAGTAATTTGTATCTCCTTATCATCATTTCTATTAAACACATTCTGAACCGAAAAGGCAAGATCAAGAGGACACTGGTCAGCTTCAATGCGGTCAACAACATTCATTTCACACGAATCACAAATGATGTCATAAAAGTCATTAGACAAAATGAAATAATCATTCACACTACATCCATTTTCACCAATATAGGCCTATGTGTAGCGACCTTCTTGGTCGCCATTACATAAACCATTTGAGAACAACTAGGTCAAGGGCAGTACACATATTAATCAACAATTTTCCATAAGTGTTTACCTGTGTATCTTGAGAGTGACGATTAGAATGTTTAGTGCTGTCTTCAAAATGGAGTATATGCTTGTTTACTGGTCGAGGCGGAGAAAGAGTTGAAATGCGGCTATTCAGATCACCACAGATCATAACATAAACATCATCTCCAGTGTCAGTAATAAGTCAGTCGAACAATCTTGAAGTATTGCAATCCCCTGCGTAACCAAAATAACCATAGAACGGAACTCTTTCCGGTGGAATATACACGCATACATATATAGAACGTCACAAGAACACCCAAATAACCGCTTATCAAGAACGAAAGCACATATAGTTTTTCATATCTAACGTTCAGTTGACGTACAAACGGACAAAACTCCCCTTTTTATTAAACAAATTATTCCCCCTGAGTTTCTCCCTTTGACTAGTGAATTTTACAAGGGGTTACAATACATTTCAAACTGAACGACTGAACTGGAATCCCAGTCTTTTTCAAAAGTCTTCACCAGGCAAACAAATCGAAAGAAGAAACATAAAACAAAAAGTCATTAAATATTACCTTTGAACGTAAACCATTGATGTTCCAAGACAGAAATGATAAAGGTCTCAGGGTATGTATAGAAGATACTTTAGAGCGTGGAACAGGATCTGGAGTATTGTTTTCAGAGGAAACACTGCTCTGCACAACTCCATTAGAGAAAAAGTCCCCTTCCACCCCCCCTCCGTGACACCAAACGACGCACGGGAAACCAAAACCAGGCGTGCATTTTCAACCGAGAGGACGAGCGCTTGATTTCCACGTGCCCCGCTCGGCGCCACAGAGCGAGTGTGTGAGCAAGAATGAGAATGTTTAGATGGCAGCGAAACCTTTGTGCCCCTCTGAAAACTGCCCCCCCTCCATTATATCAAAACGTTCAGCGGGCCGGCAGACAACCTATCTCACTTCTGTTAAAGAGTCGTGAGCATCTACAGCAGACTTTTTGCCATTACCATGTAATAAGCAAATGGTCAAAGACCATTCGTGCTTGTTTGCCTTCGCTTCTGGCCTCTCTCAGAAATGGGCTCAGCTTACGCCTGATTTCACGGACACTTGGTGGAAAATCCTCTGGCCCCAGCTCCCCAATGAATATTCCGGTGCCCTTCAGTTTTTGTTTCGCTTTTAGGATTTTAAACTTTTTGTTTATAGAAGGAACACCGAGCAATGATGGGGGCGTCAGGTTTTAGAGCCAAGTCGATGGACTCAGTCAAATTCTATGGTATCTGTCAGTTCTGATTTATCAGTGATGGCATCGTGAATCAGTCCCTCACAAATTTCATTACTTTCGTTCTCCCTTTTTCGGGATATAAAAAATCAGATTGTTCCGTTTTGACCTATTTTCCAAATCATCGCATTTCTTCTGTAAAATCATCCACTTTTCCACTTTTCCATTTAAGTCCTTATTCTGTTGTTCCAAAATGTCATTATTGTGTCGCAGATCATTAAGCAAAGAGAGAGAGAGAGAGAGAGAGAGAGAGAGAGAGAGAGAGAGAGAGAGAGAGAGAGAGCCCACACGCTGGCGAGTACAGTAAGCGGTATTCGCTGAAGGCACGCGCTGGCTGGAACTGGCTCTGTGACGGACATCACGTGCCATACGCGCGGCTGTCGGACAGAGTGACTAGGCTACATCCTGTAAGGTCGTGTGCACTGCTATTAGCTTACGGTCAGCTGTGAGTGTAAGGGACCCCACCGAACCAATGACGACAATAATGACAATGATGCATATAGAAGCGATTCATTTCACGGTGTGTGTGTGTGTGTGTGTGTGTGTGTGTGTGTGTGTGTGTGTGTGTGTGTGTGTGTGTGTGTGAATCACCCAGTCGATTGCAGGGTGAGGACAAGAATGACAACGAGAAAATAGACATTATATGATGATGATGATGATGATGATGATGATGATGACGGAGGTGGTGGTGGTAGTAGTGGTGGTGATGGTGATAATGATGATGATGATGGTGGTGGTAGTGGGTGGTGGTGGTGGTGATGATGATGATGATGATGATGATGATGATGATGATGATGGTGGCGGTAGTGGTGGTGATGGTGTGGTTGTGGTAATAATGTTGATGATGATGATGATGATGATGATGTTGAGGAGGAGGAGGAGGAGCAGGAAGAGGATACCGAAGAAAATGTAAGCTTGATGATGATGATGATGATGATGATGACGACGACGACAAGAGACGACGACGACGACAATAAAGAAGAAGGAGGAGGAGGTGGAGGAGGAGGAGGTGGAGGGGAAGAAGAAGAAGAAGAAGAAGAAGAAGGAGGAGGAGGAGGAGGAGGAGAGGAGGAGAAGAAGAAGGACAAGAACAAGAACAAGAATCAGAAGAAATGTGCCCATGATGATGATGATGATTGATGATGATGCGAAACAACGTTGGCAACATGACGATGACAACCAACATGATCATAGAAACGAGCTCCAATGAAGCGTGCACTTCAGACTTACTTGTGAAGAACTCCTCCGGAGCAGCCGGGAGGACCCAGCCACACACGGACCGGCCACACACGCAGAGCAAGGCCAGCACGCATCCTACCACTTCTCCCCGTCCTCATAGCCACCTCCGCAAACTGCCCTGGAGGGGGGGACACGTCCGTTTGTCAATGCTCCTGTGGATTTGGACAACGCCTTCAACGTTTGTCAATGCTCCTGTGGATTTGGACAACGCCTTCAACGTTTGTCAATGCTCTCCTGTGGATTTGGACAACGCCTTCAACGTTTTTCAATGTTCCTGTGGATTTGGACAACGCCTTCCACTTTTGTCAATGCTCCAGCCTTCAGCCTTTGGACAACGCCTTCAACGCCTTTTTGTCAATGTTCCTGTGGATTCAACGTGCGTTAGCCGGAGGAGGACTGCAGTAGGGAGCACGTTTCTGTTCTTGGTTGTTTTCCGTTTCTTGTTGGTGGTGGGCGTGTGTGTATGTGCGTGTGCGTGACTCACACAACAAAGGACGATGTTTTCTTCAGTTGTCATTCATTCAAAGTGGCAGAAAGAAACTTCCTTAGTAAAGAAGAAAGAAGAAAGAAAGAAAGAAAAACCCGAAAGAGTACGAATTAAGGAAAAGAAAGGGAGAAAAGCAAACAAATAAAAAAAGAAAGACTTTCCCCAACTCTGCGATATAAATTGTTTGTACGTGTGTCATTCGAATCGATTTCATCGTGTGGATTTTCATTCATATCTACCGGTTCTTCTCATAACTGCAGCAATGCAAACATCCTCAATGCTTTATGTTTCTATGTATAGCTGCTTCAAAGAAGCAGCCCAAGAATATCCCACCAAGCCAATGTCTACGGCGGCAGTGCGTCATAAATGAAACTAAAACCATTTCATATTAGATTTCCAAACATAGAATTTGACGACAGCTGCAAACAATACACAAAATATGCCAGAAAAAATCCCAAGGCCATTACCAACAGGAAAAGGCTGGCAATTACTTTCAAACTTTCATTCATAAAAATGTTTAACAATTCTCCCCCAACCCCACCTATCCCCTAAGCACATTTGACTCATTATCGGAACTGCTCGTGAAATATCATACAGCTCAGGTATTATACCAAACTAACTATAGGCTAATGTAAACCAAAAAACAAACAAATGAATAAATAAATGAACAAGCAATAATGATTGAATGGATATAAACTGATACTAGTGCCGGTTACAAAAAAGAAATGAAAATAAATAAATGGATGAATTAATAAAAAAGCAAAATTAATGAATGAATAAAACTCATACTCGTGTCAGTAAACACAAAAATAAATGATGAATAAATAAACGAACATTACTGACTGGATGGCTATAAAGTGATAGTCGTGTCAGTGTATATACCCAAGTCAGTTTGGCGACGAATCCTCCCACTCCTTACAAACGTGCGATCTTTGAAAGCGTCACTTCGGTCAACACAGCTTCACAAACAAGTGGTTCAGAATTCCCTCCTGCCCCAAAAGAGTTCCCACACATCTCTCTCCCCAGCTGGCACTCGACCATTCTTGTGTCCGGACAGAAGAATGGTCGTGTGCCTCCAACTGCCTTGCTGCTGACTGTATGGGCCACTTTTCCACACTCTCTCTTCCCATAATGCCACACCGTCAGCCAATCATCTTCGCAAGAGAGATCGGCCCGTTCGCCCATCACCTGATCGGGACGGGCTTGACATGAAAACGAGGCGAACAGTGCGGCCATTTTGCGCCGTGGCTTGGCAGGTCGCATCCCCCCCCCCCCCCCCCCCCCCCCCCCCCCCCCCCCCATCATCCGAAACAAGGGTTGTTTTGTGTGTACCTGGCCGTGCAACTGTGTCGTGGAACCATTCTCCAGTTTACCAGTTTAAGTCGTGTTTCGAAGTGTAAGGCTCCAAGGATATTTTGGAATAAAAAATTATGTCGTCTCTTTTGGGGGCACAACTTGCAATTACTACATGGATGACAAACGAAACACACACACACACACACACACACACACACACACACACACACAGATAGATAGATAGATAGATAGATAGATAGATAGACAGATTGTAGGAAGAAACTCTAAGGAGGGCTTGACAGCAGAAGGTCTTCAGAGAAGAAATCCCACTCAGACAAGTGTTTCAGCCCTGAGCTCCTTACACTCTGAGCGGACTGGGCCACATCCAAGTCATGACTCCCAGATGCCCTCTTGCTGCCAACTTATATATATATATATATATATATTTTTTTTTTTTTAAAGTTGGATTAAAAGGTAAGCATAAAATCAACAGCGCTGTTTCTAGCTGGTGCAGTCGTCAGGATATGGGGGGGGGGGTGTTGTCAGTGTTTTTATAGTGTGTTCGCTGTTTGCCATCACGTGCAGTCAGTGTTTTTCATATGTTTTTTTTTTAATTTCTGTTCACTGATAGGAACTTCCATTTGTGTCTGCAATTGTTAACCATTTCTATCCTGGTGTTTAGGGTTGCTAAATGTGGTTTGCATAATATCATATATTTTTCTGTTAGACATAGATTACATCTTTTTGAAATGTTATAATATATGCAGCTCTTTTTAAAGATTTTCCAGGATATGTTGTAGTCTATTTTTTTTTATCTTTGAGTTTCCTCAAATTCTGTTTGATTTTTTGTATCTTTCTTTATTAAATGACTGTTTATGATTTGCATATCTAGTTTTAAATTGGTTTTCAGTGATACCTATATATGTTTCTTCAGCGTTCTCTGATGTTACAGTGGCTTGATATACAATATTGCTGTGGAGGCATTTATTGTTTAGAGTGCACTGTTCTTTCTTGGTACAATTGCAAGATTTCCTTTCTTCACCCTCGTTTGTCTCTGTACTGCTTTTCATTTTGTTGGTTGAATCAATGATGTTTTTGAGGTTCGGCATACACACACACACACACACACACACCACACACACACACACACACACACACACACACACACACACACACACACACATATATATATATATATATATATATATATATATATATATATATATGTATGTATGTATGTATGTTTGTATATACATATAAATGTTTCAGTATAAATATATCTATTATGACTATAAGAGGGGTGGGAGTGAGGAGAAGGGAGGGAGGGGAGGGTGGCGATGGTGCTTATCTTTCCTGAACATTTCAATGTTTGCAAACAGCTGGAGATACGAGCTAGTTTTCCCCCAAACCAAAACCCACACGATCTAATCCCCCTTTCACTTCCCCACCCCTCCCCATCCCCACCCCCGCCCCCTCTACGCTACATACTCTCACTCATCGCCCCCCCCCCCCACCTCCATCCCAACGCCCACCCACACCCCTCAGTTTCCATGTTTCTCATCCTTACCCCTACCATTCCTCTGTACTTGTACCCCCGCCCCGTCTCATCCCCCCCCCCCCCCCACCCTCCACTCCCCCCCCCCCCACCACATCCCTCCCCCCCCTCCCCCATCCCCATCCCTAGCCAACGCTCCTAAAGTCTGTTCCGCTGACAGTGACATTGAACTGTCCCCATTTGGCCAGATCCCATTTCAAAAACAAGGGCAGAAGGCGCGCGTTAACTCTGACTGGCTGGAGGGAAAGGGAGGCAACAAAACATTGATCTGTGGCTGAGAGGAACTGCGCGACTACGTTTGGTTTTTTTTTGCTTCACGGAAAAGAAACGGTTCCGTCGTTGGACAAACGGATATGGGAAAGTCTGTTTTTTTTTTTTTGTTTGTTTGTTTGTTTGTTTTGTTGAAGGAGAAAACGGGACACTAAGAAATTCTCCGCTTTGGGAAAAAAAATGTAGCTTACTTTGTTTCGGATTTGTCTAAGTTTTGTTTTTGGTTTGCTCTCTCTCTCTCTCTCTCTCTCTCTCTCTCTCTCTCTCTCTCTCTCTCTCTCTCTCTCTCTCTCTCTCTCTCAGTGTGTGTGTGTGTGTGTGTGTGTGTGTGTGTGTGTGTGTGGTGTGTGTGTGTGTGTGTGTGTGTGTGTGTAAGACAGGAAACAATACAGCGGAAGTTATTGTTGAAGAAACAAGTACTTCCTCTCGCTCGGGCATGCTGGGAAATTGTTTTGAAAGCCCAAAGCAGAGATAAGGTTACCTCCGCGTTTGTCTGTGTGTGTCTGTGTTCAACTTCCCCCATTAAGCCTCTCCCTCCCTCCCCCCCCCCCCCCCCCCCCCCCCCCCCCCACCTCCCCTCCCCAGCCTGGTACCTGTTCCCAGTCCATTCCTTTCCTTCGTGTCCGGTTTGTTTCAGGCTTTAGTGTCTTTTTCCTTCCTCTTTCTTCTTGTTCGTTTACAATCCTAAACGAAGGCAGAAGCAGCCGCAGTGGCAATACTCGGGGCCGGGAGACAGTCGGTTCGATTCCCGTTGCAGGCATTGCTTTGTGCGATTTTTCCTTCCCGGCCTTGTCTCATTAGTATTCAGAGCAGAGTGTTTGAGGGCTCAGTGTTTGAGGGCTCAGCAGGGCTCAGCAGACTGGAGCCAGTCTATCGTGCTTCATCTTTCGCCTGGGTGGCGCCGGGGATACACTATAATGATAACAGGCTAACAGTAATAACATAGCATCTATAAAGCGCCTTGCAAAAGGTTCTAGGCGCTGACAATCCACACTGTTGTGTACATAAGTAGCTGCCTACCTGGGTAGTGCCGACTGAAGAGCTGCCTGCCGGCGCCTCTTTCAGTCGTTTCCCGTGTCATCCAGTCAATATTGTTCACTCGATTTCCTTTCTTTCTTCCTTCTTTTTCTTTTTTTTTTTTTTCACGTAGGGTGCATGCTGTGCGTAACGTTTCATCCATACCAACGGCCAAACTGGCCTTCCCTTCCGAATGTTGGTGATGCGATTTTACGTGTGTGCAAGATGTTATGCGTGTGCTCACACAAGAAACCTCAATGAATAGTCTCATAAGAAGGACTATTTGGGAAATGGAGTCAGAACCAATGTTAACTCCTCCTCCCCCAACCCCCCTGTACCGAAACGACCCGGCGGAGATTCGAACGCCCCACCCCCGGATCGCTAACATTACGAGTCAGGCGCTCTCTACCAACTGAGCTATACCGGCCCCGACTCTATGGAAGGAAGCGTAGAGCACTGCCCTGTCTTGTAGTCTCTCACCTGAAAAGAGTTCAGCAGCATCTTTTTTTTTTTTTTTTTTTTTTTAGCATCTGCGCACCGTGCGGATCTTCACTGACAAGAAAATGGCTAACCTTCTGTGCCTGTTCCCTCCTGTCCTGTCCTGTTGGGGTCCTCAGTGTTGACACTGTTGGGGTCCTCAGTGTTGACACTGTTGGGGTCCTCAATGCTGACACTGTTGGGGTCCTCAGTGTTGAAACTGTTGGGGTCCTCAGTGTTGACACTGTTGGGGTCCTCAATGCTGACACTGTTGGGGTCCTCAATGCTGACACTGTTGGGGTCCTCAGTGATGACCCTGTTGGGGTCCTCAGTGTTGACACTGTTGGGGTCCTCAATGCTGACACTGTTGGGGTCCTCAATGCTGACACTGTTGGGGTCCTCAGTGTTGACACTGTTGGGGTCCTCAGTGTTGACACTGTTGGGGTCCTCAATGCTGACACTGTTGGGGGTCCTCAGTGTTGACCCTGTTGGGGTCCTCAGTGTTGACCCTGTTGGGGTCCTCAATGCTGACACTGTTGGGTCCTCAGTGTTGACACTGTTGGGGTCCTCAGTGTTGACACTGTTGGGGTCCTCAGTGTTGACACTGTTGGGGTCCTCAGTGTTGACACTGTTGGGATCCTCAGTGTTGACACTGTTGGAATCCTCAGTGTTGACCCTGTTGGGGTCCTCAATGTTGACCCTGTTGGAATCCTCAGTGTTGACCCTGTTGGGTCCTCAATGTTGACCCTGTTGGGGTCCTCAGTGTTGACACTGTTGGGGTCCTCAGTGTTGACACTGTTGGGGTCCTCAGTGTTGACACTGTTGGGGTCCTCAGTGTTGACACTGTTGGGGTCCTCAGTGTTTGACACTGTTGGGGGTCCTCAATGCTGACACTATTGGGGTCCTCAATGCTGACCCTGTTGGGGTCCTCAATGCTGAAACTGTTGGGGTCCTCAATGCTGACACTGTTGGGGTCCTCAGTGTTGACCCTGTTGGGGTCCTCAGTGTTGACCCTGTTGGGGTCCTCAGTGTTGACCCTGT
>JADBJO010001724.1:116805-121805 GCA_016801955.1 Conus betulinus | reverse complement strand
AAAGAAAAAAAAAAACAGACAGAAAGGAAGAAGAAAGAAAGAAAGAAAAACAGAAAGACAAAAAGAAAAGAAAAGAAGGAAAGATGGATAGATGTAAATAAAAAAAGAAAGAAAGAAAGAAAGAAAAAAGAAAGAAAGAAAGAAAGAAAGAAAGAAAAAAAAGAAAGAAAGAAAAAAAAAAAAAAAAAAAAAACAAACAAAAAAAAAAACGAATGACACTTCGTTCACGTTGGTGTGATTTCATCATACAATCAAGCCAAATCTGCCTGTTACGCAGAAGCGTTCACACTCCAAGCAAGACAGCGCAACCAGATTGGTCTCTCACACCTCGGAAAAAAAAATGTTCTTTTGATAAAGCTTTCCCACGTCTGACAGCCACCGTCCTTTTCAGCGTTTACACGTCAGACATGAAGTGTCCTTTTCAGCGTTTACACGTCAGACATAAAGTGTCCTTTACAGCTTTTACACGTCAGACATGAAGTGTGCTTTACAGCTTTTACACGTCAGACTTGAAGTGTCCTTTACAGCTTTTACACGTCAGACATGAAGTGTCCTTTACAGCTTTTACACGTCAGACATGAATAGTCCTTTACAGTTTTTACACGTCAGACAGAAATAACCCTTAACACCTTTACAAGTCAGATAAAAAATATATTTAAAAAATGTTCTTTACAGCTTTAAACACGTCAGACACAAACTGCCCTTAACAACTTGCACAAGTCAGATACAATTTTTTAAAACCTGTCCTTAACAGCTTTTTACACGTCAGGCTGATTGAATGTGATTAGATTTGTGACCTTTACAATGTTTATACGGCAGACAAGAATTAACCCGCTTACAATTTCTACACGTCAGATAAGAATTCTCCTTTACAAACTTTACAAGAGAGCTTTTTTTCCCTTTACAACTTTTACATGGCAGACAAGAATTTGTCCCATTTACAGCTTTTACATGTCACAAAAGAATTGTCCCTTACAGCTTTTCACCTCAGACAAGACAGTGTTATTGATTGCCCTTAAAAGCTTTTACACACCCAGACAAGAATGTTGCATGAACTGTTTTTCTTTTACAGCTTTTACACATCAGACAAAAATTGTTTCAGTAGTGTTTACACCTCTCTTTTCAGCTTTAACAAGTAACTTTGTCAAGCACAGCTTTTACAAATTGAACGAAATTAGTCTTTCACTGTTTGTACACTTCTATAAGATTTAACCTTTACAGCTTTACACGTCATATAAGAATTTGTTCTTGTCAGATTTTACACGACATACAAGATTTGTCCGGTACAGCCTTCACTTACCATTCAAGATTCATCCTTTTAACCTTTTACACGTCTGACAAGATTTGTCCTTTTCACCTTTTACACGTCTGACAAGATTTGTCCTTTTCACATTTTACACGTCAGACAAGATTTGTCCTTTTCACATTTTCACACGTCAGACAAGATTTGTCCTTTTCATATACGACTAACAAGATTATGTCCAATGCAGCTTTTACTCATCAGACAAGATCAGCCTGTGTACAGTTTTTACACCCCAGACAAAACCGTTGTAAGAAGTGTCCTTGATAGCTTTTACATATCAGACAAAATTGTCTTGAAACAGCAATACAATTCAAACAATGTTTTTTTTCTTTGTCTGTTTGTTTGCCTGTGTGCTTTTTGTTCTTTTTCTGTTTTTTTTTTTTTTTAATGTTTAAAAAATATTTTACAAGTAAAGATGTCTCCAGTGCATCATTTGCAAATCAGTCAAAATTAGTCCTCTCACCATTTGTGCACATCTGTAAGATTTACAGCTTTTACACGTCGGGTAAGATGTTCTTTTCCAGTTTTACACCGTTATACAAGATCTGTCCAATAGAGCCCCTACACACCAGACAACAATTTTACTTATAAGCTTTTACATATCAGACAAGATTGGTCCGATGCAGGTTTTACTCATCAGACAAGCTAAAAAACCCTTCTATAGCTTTTACACATAAGACTAGTTTGTCTATTCAGCTCTTACTCATCTGAAAAAAAAAAATCGTTCTTTTCAGAGTTTACAGCCTTGTAAAATCTGTCCACAGTAGCTTTTACAAACCAGACAAGATCAAAACTGTCTACCGTTTTTACACGTCATATAATATTTGTCATTGACAAATTACACGTCAGACAAGACTTATCTTTTTCAGCTTTAACATATCAGAAAAGATTTGTCCACTATCGCTCTCATTTGTCAGACAAGAATAGTCCTCTTACAGAATTTTTTGTTAGTTTGTTTCTGCTGTTCTACATAGCAGACAGAATGTGTCATTTATAGAAATGAGACACCAGACATGTCAATATGGCTAGGTTGATTCTCTACAGTCAGTGTGGCTTGGTTGATTCTCTACAGTCAGTGTGGCTAGGTTGATTCTCTACAGTCAGTGTGGCTAGGTTGATTCTCTACAGTCAGTGTGGCTAGGTTGATTCTCTACAGTCAGTGGGGCTAGGTTGATTCTCTAAAGTCAGTATGACTATGTTGATTCTCTAACGTCAGTGTGGCTAGGTTGATTCTCTGAAGTCAGTATGGCTAGGTTGATTCTCTGAAGTCAGTATGGCTAGGTTGATTCTCTGAAGTCAGTATGGCTAGGTTGATTCTCTAAAGTCAGTGGGGCTAGGTTGATTCTCTAAAGTCAGCGTGGCTAGGTTGATTCTCTGACGTCAGTATGGCTTGGTTGATTCTCTACAGTCAGTGTGGCTAGGTTGATTCTCTGAAGTCAGCATGGCTAGGTTGATCTCTAAAGTCAGTATGGCTAGGTTGATTCTCTAAACTCAGTATGACTAGGTTGATTCTCTAAAGTCAGTGTGGCTAGGTTGATTCTCTAAACTCAGTATGACTAGGTTGATTTTCTACAGTCAGTGTGGCTAGGTTGATTCTCTACAGTCAGTATGACTAGGTTGATTCTCTGAAGTCAGCATGGCTAGGTTGATTCTCTAAGTCAGTGTGGCTAGGTTGATTCTCTAAAGTCAGTGGGGCTAGGTTGATTCTCTAAAGTCAGTGGGGCTAGGTTGATTCTCTGACGTCAGTATGGCTAGGTTGATTCTCTAAAGTCAGTGTGGCTAGGTTGATTCTCTGAAGTCAGCATGGCTAGGTTGATTCTCTAAAGTCAGTATGGCTAGGTTGATTCTCTAAAATCAGTGTGGCTAGGTTGATTCTCTAAAGTCAGTGTGGCTAGGTTGATTTTCTCTAAAATCAGTGTGGCTAGGTTGATTCTCTGAAGTCAGTATGGCTAGATTGATTCTCTAAAGTCAGTGGGGCTAGGTTGATTCTCTACAGTCAGTGTGGCTAGGTTGATTCTCCAAAGTCAGTGTGGCTAGGTTGATTCTCTAAAGCTTGTACGCGTCGACCAGGGTGTTTTGTTCAGAGCTTCTACAAAACTCAGACATGACTACATTCAGAAAATTCCACAGCTGACTTGGACACTTCTTCAATTCGACTTATCATGGCCAGGGATGACAAGTGTCTTTAACAGACTGTGCACAGACTCTGACCTAAAAGAGTGTGATCTTTTTCTCTGAACACAAATGCAGCTGGCTGTCAAATGCTTCAATCCTCGGCTAACACAAGAGACAGTCTTGCTGTGTAGCAATGCCAAACCAAAACTGAACGCTCTTTGCACTTTGATTACGTCTGAAAACAAGAATCAGTATCGTGCAACAGATTCAGTTTTATGTACATCGGGTGATCATTGAAACCAAAGACACTCAATATCTGCCATTGCCAGTTTCAACTAACTGCTGATGGACAAGTATGAGGTTCTAAAGTGGAAACAAATAAAACAAAAGAAAAAACGAACACTACTGCATACAGGTAGATCTTTTAAGTCTACCAAGTTAATTGGTAGCAAGCCAACATTTAATTCAACAAAGAAAAGTTTGTACGTAAACCAGTTCAACTATACATTTAAGTGATGTTACTAGACGGCAAAGCAAATGGAAAAGATAAATTTGCACATAGATCTAATCATATAATGATACTGAAATCGTATTAGACCAATATTTAGGTTGACAGACGTTACTAGTCAGCATAGACACTCTCCTGCGTAGCAATTAACCTGGTTGTTTTCAGTAAGTTTCAGCAGTCAAAGGGTTAAAGGCAGGCAATCGACATTGCATCTACCTAAGCATGTCCGCTAATATCAAATGGCATCAAAGTTAAACAAATAATAGACCCCATGAAAGTTATTGACAAAATGGATAATGACAGCAATACGTTCCCCCAAAATATTGCGTATTTACGGTTACTCAACAGTTTCCGCAGATTGACACCCCCCCCCCCCCCCCCCCATCCCACCACCACCCTCCCCCCCCCCCACCCCCACCCCCGAAAGAAAACACACACACACACACACACACACACACACACACACACACACACGACGAAAAAAAAATATATATAGTTACCAAACCACCGTCATTTGTCCACATGGATCTCTTCCAAGAGTCCTCAGAGTTGCTTATAAGTGCAGGTCCCGCATGGCTTAAAAAAAAATCCTGTCATACCTGTAGGCTTTCGGGAAGTCCCTCGGCTGAAACCAGACCAATCGGAATACGTCCAAGCACGTGGAGAATGGAGAAGCGCCGTCCGTTTGACAACAGAGTCCCACGACAACAGGTACGTTGGAAGGGACAGTCTGGTAAACACCAGGGTACGTTGGAAGGGACAGTCTGGTAAACACCAGGGTACGTTGGAAGGGACAGTCTGGTAAACACCAGGGTACGTTGGAAGGGACAGTCTGGTAAACACCAGGGTACGTTGGAAGGGACAGTCTGGTAAACACCAGGCACGTTGGAAGGGACAGTCTGGTAAACACCAGGGTACGTTGGAAGGGACAGTCTGGTAAACACCAGGGTACGTTGGAAGGGACAGTCTGGTAAACACCAGGGTACGTTGGAAGGGACAGTCTGGTAAACACCAGGGTACGTTGGAAGGGACAGTCTGGTAAACACCAGGTACGTTGGAAGGGACAGTCTGGTA
>JADBJO010001724.1:96805-106805 GCA_016801955.1 Conus betulinus | reverse complement strand
CTTGCTTCTTCTGGGTCAGGTTGACTTCTGTTCAGCTCTCATGAGTGCTGGGGTTCAGCTTGATACCACGTTCGTGACGCCTGTTCGGCTGTGGGTTCTGGTTGGCGTCCTACCTTCACGTGTATCTGCCCCGAGTAGGACGTCTCCACCAACAGTTTTGGCTCCGTGTCTGTCTCCAGAGGTTCCAGCCTAGAGTCTATGGCCGTTGGCTCAAGATCCTCCAGACTGGTTTGAATTCTTGTACTGGTTGGGGCGATTCTTTTACCGGTTCGAGTTCTTCGGGTTCTGGACTGGGTTCTTCTTTAACTGGTTAGGGTGTCTGACTTCTTCTTCAGGTTCTCTACGGAGACTTTCTTAGCACCCACTCAGTCTTCTTGCGTTCTTCTGGGTCAGGTTCTTCTGTACCTCGTTTAAGCTCTCTGAGTCCTCCATGCTGGTTTCCGTGATATCCACGTTCTGACGATGGTTCCTCTAGTTTTTCGGCTTTACAGGCTGTGAGACAGATTCCTTGGGCAAAGGATTAGACATAGAATCCGGAAGTGCTGACATTGCATGAGGCTGGGGCTTGGGTCGGGAAGACCAAGACGGTTCTGGTGGTACGATCTGAGATCTGGATTTCGAACCATGGGAGTCTGCATCGTCATCTTCCTGCACGACAATGACGGGCACTGGGGTCTGCTGCTGCCGTTGCTGTGGAAGAGGAGCGGCAGAGCCGGACCCGCCTCTGAACATCTGCACCACCAGAGAGTTCCCCGTGGGCTTGTGGGTGACGATGATACGGTCCGGCGGGATGGGGGTGGGTTCCCTTTCCTCACGCTGAAGGTGCACTGGCTCAGGGTGATGGGGGCATGCTGGAGACTTGTGGGAAGGAGAGCGGCAGCTGGTGAGAGAAGGGTCGGACGGAGAAGAACTGCGAGCAGTGTAGGCAGAGAAGGTCGAAAGGGAGGTGTGTCGCTGCTTTGTCGCAAGAAGTCGATCGACGACCCGGAGAAAGTGTTCTCCTCGGAGATCTTCCGGGACATCAATGTCGACGGGAGCATGCCCGCCCCGGCGCCCAGCGCCGTTAGACTGCAGGCGGTGCAGTAGTGCAGGTCTGTCTTACAGCAGTCGCACATGTTGCTTCCTGCAAGAGGCGGGCTCCCAGGACTCGAAGAACTCTCCCTCCTCGAAGCCGGGGAACTGGAGGCAGTGGCTGGACTCACGGCAGGACTCTTGGGGGATGCGGTCTTCCCGCTGCCCTTCCTACCGGACGAAAGGCGTGTTGTGGTGAAGTGTTTCGGGCCACCATCGCCGCCGGCGGAAATGAGGGCTCCTAAAGGGCCCCGAACCACCGGTTTGCCAGCAGAACCCCTCCCGACCCCATCGCTCGTGGTCAGACTGAAGCTTCTGGGAGCATCCGCGGACCTGCCGGAAAGATCCGACTGGCTCTTGCCAGCCTCAGCACACGGCGACCCGGCAGCCACACCATTCCCAAGCACCGCCGACACAGGAGAAGCAGGGCTGTGAGAAGGTGGAGAAAACCCCCAACCTCGTGGGGCAGGGACACAGTTCTTCTTGGCTGGATGGGTCACAGCCTTACTGACGGTGGCAAGAGCTTTGGTGTTGCGTCCAGACGCTGGGACTGAGAAAGACGACGACGACGACGACGACGACGGGGAGGAGGAGGAGGAGGAGGAGGGGGGGAGGAGGAGGAGGAGGAGGAGGAGGGGGGAGGAGCAGATTTTGGAAGAAGGATACGACCCGTTTTTTTTTCCCACGACGACTGCCTGAGGAGATGGCTGTGGCTTTAGTGTGTCCTTGTTGGGGGACCTGACGGCTGACCCGTTCACGACATAAGAGGCTGTGTTTGCTATAGAAGTCGACCCCACCTTCCACCTAGACGACCCTGACCCCTCAGTCCCCGAAGACGCCACACCTTTACTTTCCCCCTCACTCCCGGCCCGCCATCCCCCTTCCCTGTCACCGTCCCCGCCCCGTCCCCGTGACGTCAGTGATGGAGATCCGGCTCTCCACGTGACGCAACTTCCGGCGATGGGCGATCAACATCCGGCGGTACAGCTCGGCCTCGCTGGGCTCGTTGCTGCGGGGCTTGGAGAAAAACACACAACGTCCTGCGCCTGAGAGAAAGCAGCGCCTCCGCTGAGCCCTGCTGGCCGGGGGAGGAACACGTCGTCCGCTTCCCCGCTCTCAAGATCCCGCTCGTCGACGTCGTCCGCGTTTCGGAGGTCGCTCTCGCTTCCCGTGCTGGGGTAAACTACCAGTCGATCCTGTGCACACAGACACACACACAGACACACAGACAGAGCAGAATGCGCCGTCACAGTCACTGACAGTTTGAGGAATCATGATCGATGATTACCAGGAGGAGGAGGAGGAGGAGAAAGAGGAGAAAGAAGAGGAGGAGGAGGAGGAGGAGGAGGAGGAGGAGGATGATGAGGATGAGGATGATGATGATGATGATGATGATGATGATGATGATGATGATGATGATGACGATGACAACGACGGCGACAATGACGACGACGACGATGATGACGACGAAGATGGTGGTGATAATGATGATGATGATGATGATGATGATGATGATGATGATGATGATGGTCATGAATGATGATGATGACGGAGACGGCGATGACAAACCGGCACAGGAGGAGGAAGACAAAGAGGAGGAAGGAGAAGGAGGAGAACGTGGAAGAGGAGGAGGACGACGACGACGATAAGAGGAGGAGGAGGAAGAGGAGGAAGAGAGGAAAAAAGACGACAAGAAGACAACTAATACATTATTAACAACGCGACCACAGAGGCACCACCATTACCACCACAGCAGCAGCAGCAGCAGCAGCAGCAGCAGCAGCAGCAGTAGCACAGCCGCAGTGTCACGCTCAAGTGTCACGGTTAGGATAGCATCAAGTACATCACTACTACATCATCACTGCTGGTGCGCTGCTGGCGAGGTGTCTGTTTTACTGAAACCCTTCATCCAAAGAACCCACCCCTTCCTTCGCGCCCCCCTGCTTTGCTGTGTTTTTCTTTTTGTGCCTTTTCTCTCCTTTAATTTTTATTTATTTATTTTTTTTTTTGCTAATCTGAATGATAACAAGATCACGCGCGCAAACGCACACATGCACGCACAAACAAACACGCACACACACAAACACATACACGCACGCACGCACACACACACACACACACTCACTCTCTCTCTCTCTCTCTTTCACACACACACACACACACACACACACACACACACATATATATATGTATAGGTTGTTCTGCACAATTCTTAGCCGCTGATATGGATCCTCAAGCATAGGCTCAAAGATTGTCCCTTACATTTTATACTGTTTGCGTAATGTTTTTAGTTTTCAAACACTTTTTTTCCTCTCCAAACTTTCGTTTTGTTTAATTCTACTACCTTTCGCTGGCTGCTTTGGGGGTGCTGTTGCATTCTTTTTCGAACCCTTGGCGGTCGGAACACCACAGAATTATGGACTGTGGTGTGTCTCTATCTGACGCCAAGAGCACAGACACAGTCAGCCGTGTCTCCCTGATGAGTCCGATCCAGCGGACGAAAGGCCTCGGAGCAGGCGACACATATAGATCTGTCTTCGGTCGTTGCTATAATGATGGAAGAATGTTGGCCTGCACTTGTTTTCCCCCACTGCTTAATTGTTCAGCATTATATATATATATATACAGAGACAGAGAGACTGACAGACAGAGAGACAGACAGACAGACAGACAGAAGAAGAAGAAGAAGAGGGAAAGAGAACCTGTTAACTGATGATGCGGCAGAAGAGCTACTATGATGACGATGATGTTAAAAGATAAGAAACTAAGCACCGTCAGCCCTGCCGAAGCGTCTCTTGGTGGCGCGCGTGCGTGCGTGTGTGTGTGTGTGTGTTGTGTGAGTGAGAGAGAGAGAGAGAGACTGTGTGTGTGTGCGCGCGCGCGCGCGCGTGTGTGTGGTGCGTGTGCGTGCGTGTGTGTGTGTGTGTGTGTGATTTTTAATCTCATTGCCATACCTCATTTTTTTTTTTTCCTTTCACTGCTTTTAGATACATAAATGTGTCAACTCCCCTCCCCCTTTCCCTCCCTCCTACCCCCCCCCCCCACCCCCACCCCGTGTTTTTTTTTCTCTCTCTTCATACGATATTTGGAAGCGCCTAAGTGTCAAACGTCCCCCCACCCCCCATATCTGAGTTTTTGTTTTTCTCTCTTTCATACGGTATTTCAAGCCCAAAGGGCTTGGTTTAAATTAAGCGCAGATAAATGCGCATGGTGTTGATGCCGGGCAAAAAATATGACAGTAACTTCTTCCTCTTTATCATCATGTTCTTATCAGCATTATCATTACTATTGTTATCATCATCATCATTGTCTCATCTTTGTTGTTAATTCATTTATCCATCAGCTTCAAATCATGCGTAGTGTGGTCTCAAAACTTAGCGGATGTGGTGTGGCGTATATGGACTAGTCCGCACGCAGTGACGCCTCCTTGATGAAACTGAAACTGAAACTCATCCTCATCATTTAGCATTATCACTATTATTATCATTCTTCTTCTTCTTATCATTATTATTATCATCATTATTATCATCATTATTGTTCTTAATATAATTTTATCATTATCATTATTGTTATTGTTATTATTATAATTATTATTATTACTATCATTACTATCATCTTATCATTATCATCATTATCTTTATAATCTCATCATCATTGTTATTATTACTACTACTACTACTACTACTATTAGTATCATTATTTCATTAACATTATTAATATTCGTATCATTAGTTTATCATTATTATAACAATTATCATTATCATTATTATTCTTACTGTTATTATTATTATTATTTGATCATTATTATCATTCTTGTTGTTATTGTTATATCATCATCATCTTTATCACCACCACCATCTCTTCACCATTTATCATCATAATTATGATATTCAAGCTTACTTTTGTTCTTTTGTCGACGTCGTTGTCATCACCATTGTAAACATTGCAATTATCTCTATCATAAATACGGACCCCCACACCCCCTTCTCCCCCACCCATATCGCCCCCCCCCCACCTGACATCACCAACATCCATGCCACCATTATCATTATTACCATCCTTATTTTCATTTCATCATCATCACCATCATCATCACCACCACCACCCATCATATCGACATCACCACCATCATCATCATGATCATTATCATCATCACCACCACCATCTTCACCACCATCATCATCATCATCATCATCATCACCATCACATCATTATCACCACCACCGTCATCATTATCATCACCACCACCATTATCATAATGCTCTAGTTGTTGTCCTTGTTATTTCACTAAATATCACAGACCGAGATTTGCCGGTATTGGCACACGGTCAAACAGAGACAGCTTAATCATTATCATCATCATCATCATCATCATCACATAGGATTTTGAAAGCGCTTTGGGTTCTAGACACTGACAAAGAACAATATATGTACAAACATTTCACACACACACACACACACACACACACACACACACACACACACACACACACACACACACACACTCACTCACTCACTCACTCACTCACCACACACACACACACACACACACACACACACACACACACACACACACACACACACACCAGCATCAATCACATGGCAGAGGGGAAAGGGGGGTGGGGGGAGGGGATCTTACAAGTAACGCTTACGGAAGAGAACTGTCTCGAGGCTAGACTTGAAGGAAGCAAGAAAGCAAAAGAGTGTTCGACGTGCAATGGAAGAGAGCGGCAAAGCTGCGGGGCGCCTCCCAGCAGACTTGTACACTGAACAGCAGACTTATACACTAAACAGCAGACTCGTACACTGAACAGCAGACTCGTACACTGAACAGCAGCGCCTATCACTCAGTCAGTGAAACCTGGCCATGCTAAACTTTACGGTCTGGCAGAGCACAGCGGACGCGCCAAAGCTGTGAGCAACAAGCTGGAGCAAACAGTTGGAGGATGGAACCAACGCATGCATTTTTTTTTTGTTTCCCTGCACAGACTGAACAGACAGTCAAGATCAACAGAGGACCTATAAGAACAGGGAATTGATCTGACAAGTCTCATACATGGTTAAAATAAGTAGCTGATGTCATTCCTCCTTCCATCATCCATCCATCCATCCATCATCCATCCACCCGTCCATCCATCTATCTATTCTTTTGCCCATTCGGTTTTACTACTACTAATACACTTCAAATATGAAACAGCAACTTACACTCATTTCTAAAACATCATCCTGTCTCAGGCTGTGCAAAATAAGACGCTATGTTGTATAACCATGATGAGGTATGGTATTAACACCTGTATCAGGCTTTGCAAAATAGGACGCTATGTTGTATAACCATGATGAAGTATGGTATTAACACCTGTCTCTGGCTTTGCAAAATAAGACGCTATGTTGTACAGCCATGATGAGGTATGGTATTCACAAGGCTTTGCAAACTGGTAAATAATAGACATTCAGTAGGGGTCATCACATCATGCTGTATGCAAATTGTTATACCGAGACAACATGTCTCGATGAGCAAATTTTCAAAACACATTTTTGACCAATCTCGCTGTGTATGATGGCATAACTAGACAATCAGCTGCAACAGCAGCAGCAGCAGCAGTAGCAGCAGCATCGTTATCTATTCTTTCATTAAAATCTGATTTTATTACAATTACCACGAGCAAGTACTACGAGTACTACACGGCTACTATCACTGCTACCGTTATAACAAGATTATGACGATGATGATGATGATGATGATATCATGCTGATGATGATGATGATGATGATGATGCACCACGTCCCGTTACGTCCACACAACACACACACACACACACACACACACACACACACACACACACACGCGCACGCGATTCTAAGCCATTGGTTGAGACACTAAATTAAGAGAGAGAGAGAGAGAGAGAGAGAGAGAGAGAGAGAGAGAGAGAGAGAGAGAGAGAGAACACATTCAGCAGAATATATGTTCTAGAGCATACGTCTTTTGCAGTTTCATGCTGTAAGGTACTACTGTACCGTGTTGATTTTTCGGAGCTGTTTAACCTTGTCAGATTTTCATCAACCTGAATAAAACAAGTCCTCTCTCTCTCTCTCTCTCTCTCTCTCTCTCTCTCTCTCACACACACACACAAACACCTACCGGAAACTGAACACCTCACGATCGTTCTACATTTTGCAGGGAGATGAGGAAAAAAAAAGGCGAAATAAGCCTGCTCACTGGGCACACAACTCTCCTCCTCCCAAACCAAAACTAGCCACAACCACGCCGGAAATGATGTCAATCTGGTGACCTCAAAAGGAATTACGATACAGCATATTTGACGTCATGAAAGAGGAAAAAAAAGCATAGCCTAAGTCTGATTTCACCGGAGGAAAGGCGTCAAGAGATTTGAACGGTGAGTTTCAGGTGTTTGAAGACCTGCCTGCATTAATTTAGACCTCCATTAATTAAATACCGATGTAACTGTGTGCGTGCTGCTTGTTATAGGCCCGTGCCCCTGTGGGAAAGACACTGCAGAAAATGTAAACGTGTTGACACTAACCAGCACAATAAACAATAGCGCTGTTGACTTTTGCCTCACACACACATTCGAGTACATACAGCGTACGCACGAACGAATGCGCGCATATGCACGACCGCATACGCACGCATGCACGCACGAAGACACGCACGCACGCACGCACGCACACACACACACACACACACACACACACTCTCTCTCTCTCTCTCTCTCTCTCTCGCACATGCACACACGACACGTCAAAATGGCGACGATGACGAACGGTTGACTTTATCTGTGCACAAAGAAAGGTGACCATATCCCGTGGTTCCAGAGGCCTAGGAAGCCTTAAGTGTTGTCAGAGGACAATGAGAGCAACAGGTCCGTGTCATCGGAAACACCAAAGAACGCATGAATCCTTTACAACAATATCAGTGCTTGTATGCGCAAAGCAAGAACTGTCAAACTTTAACATGGAGCGATTGCGCTAGACCGATTCATTTGATACGCACCAAATTGTCTCACTGTCAGATTGGCCTTTTCATCAACACATAATTAAAAAAACACACACAAACAAACTCTTGCAAAGAATATGTAAATCGGTATGTGAACAATGGCCTACTAACGGACATATTGCCACAGAAACCAGATCTAAAGAATCGTCAGAACAGAAGAGTTCAGATCTAATTCCCACAACTGCGTCATGCAGCGACATTTCAGATCAAAACACTGCAGTAATTGAAATGAAGCTTATCCTCTTCTCGTTTTATAAACTCATTCTATGAAACTTTTTTTTTTTAAATATGTAATAAATCCGCCAAGGAGACAATGCGAGTTAAAAATAGTAATGCTGATGAAAACTAAAGCTGATAGTGATGATAATGAAGAAGATAAAAATATTGACAAAAAAGAGAGATTACTACTAATCTCGATGACAACAGCAGTTGCAGCATGGAAAAAGGGAGAGGGATTAGAGAATTATCGAACAGCATGGTTGTCGTGGCAACAGTATTAGTGGCGATGATCACCATTGCTATTTTTAACTCGCATTGTCTCTGTCCCGACGGCCTCGTTTTCATTCAACGCCCATCTGGCGCCTAATTTAACCAGATAAGTGATTGTTCTTTCTTCATTTTCGTTGTCTTGACCGTTGTTTATCTTGCTTGAAGAAGATCTAAGAAGTCGAAACGCGTTGTGTTTTGTCTTGTGACCCGTTTGGTCATGTTTATTTATCAGGTTTATCACATCAAGCTTTAAAGATGTGTTTAGGTTTCCCGCCAGTGGTGGCCTCACTTTGCAACTAACTCATTCTATGAAGCTGAAAAGGTAGGTCAGGATAAGGTAAGGTAATGTTGCTTATAGCCCAGCCGACCGCAAAGGGCCATATCATGGCTGTCGCCGCGTTGAAGTCAACTCACAAGTCATTCATTCACAAAACGCTTTAAAACACATCCAGTAAAAACACGCCCGAAATTTTGTTACAAATATTTCTATTGTAAAATCTCAGATAAGATGAAAAATGGTATCTCCCTCAGAAATTCAAAGATCACATCAGGCGTAACATCTCTGAACAAGGTTTTCATGGAGTCTGCTGTAAATGTTTATGTCTCACATTATGCAAGTCCCAACACTCTAAAAGAATATGTTTCATTGTGAGTGGTACATGACATGGAATGCACCACGGAGCTTCTTCACTCTTTAAAAGGTACAAATGAGTAAAATACGAATGGCCAGTGTGCAGCCGGCATATAAAACCGTTTCTTCTTTGCGACCACCAGAGGTAGATGAGAGGAACTCTTTTAGGCTTGGACGGATCAGGAAAAGTTTGTAATCCGTCTGTGTAGTCCAGTCCTCCTGCCAGAGGTCTCAGACATAATCATTAACTTTCGGATTTAGATCTGTGTAAGAGATAGATATGTTATTTTCCTTGTGGCATTCTTGGCCAAACGATCGGCCATTTCATTCCTTCCAGTGCTAACATGACTGGGGACCCAAGCAAGAACAGTGTTGTGACCTTCCGCTTTCAACGAGGTAGAAAGTTTTTTTAAAAAAAAGTGTAGAAGTTCAGAGGTTATGGCCGGCTATCGCCTCCAAGTCAGGGGCGGATTCAGCAGGTAACTAATACAGTAAAATGTGAAGGGCCCGCAGGGGAGCAGACAGCAAGACCCTAAGGCTACGTGTATACTGCACCCAGACCCGGCCGTGCATTACAAGGCCGTGCCCCATCTCGTTGTCTAGGTCCTTGGAAGCCTGCATAGTAGACCCGGACCGATACTGGCTTTTTTTGTGGATATGAATAGTATTAGATCAAAAGTTGAAGATTTACCTATCCGTTTAAAACATTCTCATTTTTAAACACGTAAACGTCACAATGGATTGAATAAAACAGTGATTAAAACCTTCAAGGACTTTTGAATCGATGTAAATGT
>JADBJO010001724.1:89305-91805 GCA_016801955.1 Conus betulinus | reverse complement strand
AAAAAAAAACAAAAACAAAAAAAAAAAAAAAAAACAACGTGGACAAGCGAATCACAAGACAAGACACGACGCGTTTCGACCTCTTGGGTCTTCTTCAGGCAGGATACAAAACACGCAGGACAACGAAAATGAACGAGCAATCACTCATCTTCATCCACTTCAGTGCAAGATGGGCGTTGAATCAACTGTAAACCTATCTTCATCCACTTCAACGCCTAGTCTTACGATGAAGTGGATGAAGATGAATGATTGCTCCTTCATTTCGGTTGCCCTGAGTGTTTTGTATCTTGCCTGAAGAAGACCTAAAAGGTCGAAACGCGTGGAAATTTGTCTTGTGATTCGTTTGTCTACTTTTTTTTTTTCGGTGCGCTATTACTAACATATATAAAATTCACTTTTTCCCTACTCTGCATTACATTTCCCTCATTTGTACGACTTTCCTCTACTTCACAAGCAAAAACAAGACAAAAAACCGGGGTCCTTCAATCGGCAGCGAGCTTTCTCTTTTCCTAACGTCTTCCCATGTCTGCAAGTCGCCCGGGGCAGCTTTGCTAAAATTGGAGCGGAAATAGAAAGTCGATGCATGCAAGCCTCGCTGTGATGTTTCTTCTTCCTTTTCTACTTCTGAAATACACTGGTCTGATAAGTTGTTTTTTTTGTTAAGTGTGAGGCACCGACCGTGTAGAGAACGTGTTGTTGATGGGCATACAACAATTCTGAGTGCTGGAATGATGGCGGCTGGCTGTATAGGGAACGTGGTGTTGATGGGCACACAATGGCTCTAAGTGCTGGAATGATGGCGGCTGGCTGTGTAGGTAACGTGTTGTTGCTGGGCACACAACGGTTCTAAGTGCTGGAATGATGGTGGCTGTCGGTGCCAAAAGGAACACCATCTGCTAAGGACACAAGGAACAACTTGCACACTGCGCATGCGTCACGACATTGCTGGTTTTCCGCTCTTGGCCGCTATTTTGATTTTCTTCTGTACATAAGCATACGGTAAAAAAAGGTACGAGGTGTAGAAAAAGTAAGGTGGGAAAGGTAGGACTGGTGGGGAGATAAAGGAAAGATAGGACTGGTGGGGAGATAGGGAAAGATAGGACTGGTGGGGAGATAGGGAAAGATAGGACTGGTGGGGAGATAGGGAAGGTGGGAAAGGTAGACTGGTGGGGAGATAGGAAAGGCAGGCCTGGTGGGGAGATAGGACTGATAGGGAGATAGGACTGATAGGGAGATAGGACTGGTGGGGAGATAGGACTGGTGGGGGAGATAGGAAAGGTAGGACTGGTGGGGAGATAGGACTGGTGGGGATTTAGGAAAGATAGGACTGGTGGGGAGATAGGAAAGGTAGGACTCGTGGGGAGATAGAGGACTGGTGGGGAGATAGAATATATAGGACTGGTGGGGAGATAGGAAAAGATGGGACTGGTGGGGAGACAGGACTGGTAGGGAGATAGGACTGGTGGGGAGATAGGGAAAGATGGGACTGGTGGGGAGACAGGACTGGTAGGGAGATAGGACTGGTGGGGAGATAGGACAAGTGGGGAGAGATAGGACTGGTGGGGAGATAGGAAAGATAGGACTGGTGGGAGATAGGACTGGTGGGGAGATAGGAAAGATAGGACTGGTGGGGAGATAGGACGGGTGGGGAGATAGGAAAGATAGGACTGGTGGGGAGATAGGACTGGTGGGGAGATAGGAAAGATAGGACTGGTGGGGAGATAGGACTGGTGGGGAGATAGGAAAGATCGGACTGGTGGGGAGATAGGACTGGTGGGGAGATAGGACTGGTGGGGAGATAGGACTGGTGGGGAGATAGGAAAGATAGGACTAGTGGGGAGATAGGACTGGTTGGGAGATAGGAAAGATAGGACTAGTGGGGAGATAGGACTGGTGGGGAGATAGGAAAGATAGGACTAGTGGGGAGATAAGACTGGTGGGGAGATAGGAAAGATAGGACTGGTGGGGGAGATAGGACTGGTGGGGAGATAGGAAAGATAGGACTGGTGGGGAGATAGGACTGGTGGGGAGATAGGAAAGATCGGACTGGTGGGGAGATAGGACTGGTGGGGGGAGATAGGACTGGTGGGGGGTGGGGAGATAGGACTGGTGGGGAGATAGGAAAGATAGGACTGGTGGGGAGATAGGACTGGTGGGGAGATAGGACTGGTGGGGAGATAGGAAAGATCGGACTGGTGGGGAGATAGGACTGGTGGGGAGATAGGACTGGTGGGGAGATAGGAAAGATAGGACTAGTGGGGAGATAGGACTGGTGGGGAGATAGGAAAGATAGGACTAGTGGGGAGATAGGAAAGATAGGACTAGTGGGGAGATAGGACTGGTGGGGAGATAGGAAAGATAGGACTAGTGGGGAGATAGGACTGGTGGGGAGATAGGAAGATAGGACTAGTGGGGAGATAGGACTGGTGGGGAGATAGGAAAGATAGGACTAGTGGGGAGATAGGACTGCTGGGGAGATAGGAAAGATAGGACTAGTGGG
>JADBJO010001724.1:65000-77397 GCA_016801955.1 Conus betulinus | reverse complement strand
GAAGTCGGGGTTGATGTAAAATAAAGGCTAATACTAAACTTACTTATGAAAGAAAGGAGATTTGTGCACCGCAAGGCACGACGCTATGCACGGCGCGGCGCGCGCGCGCGGCACACAACACACACACACACACACACACCACACCACACAAACGCGCGCGCGCGCGTCGCGCACAGGCCAATCTTTTCTATTGCCTTCTGGGATAACCATCGTAATTATATCCGACACAAAAAAACTGATGGACCTATCACAGACATACTGGCTGTCCCTTCTTGTTTGTTTGTTTGTTTTTTCTCTTGCAAACCCCGTTACGAAGATTTCTCATTACTAGACACACTGCTTTACAAAGTCATCGAAATCCAGCTCTTCCACATCCAGAAACCAGTCCTTGTGCATCCTTTAAACCAAATTCTGTTTAAAAACATTCACATCTCTGCTCAGTCGCTTTGATAACAGAAAAAAGGAGGGGGGAGGGGGGCGCAATATTGTTTAGAAATACATGGTATTTCTATTCCGTCACTTTGATAACAAACCAGTACTTCCCATACATATTCAGAAAATCTGCTCCGTCATTTTAATCTAAAAAGAAATTTAGGTTAGAGACATTCAGCAAATGCTGCTTAGTTGTATTCCATTCATATGATAAGGCTGTTTAGAACAGTTAAATTTCTTGAACTCGGTCACTTTGCTTAAACCGGTGCTGTCTTGAAACATACAGCATTTGTACTCCGCCACTTTAATTCAAAAAAAAAAAAGTGCTGTCTTCAAATATTCAGCATTTCTACCGCGCAACGTTCAGCGTCAATTCATCACTACACATTGTCTATGAACGTTCAGCGTCAGTTCATCACCGCGCACATTGTCTATGAACATTCAGAGTCAGTTCATCACTGCACATTGTCTATGAACATTCAGAGTCAGTTCATCACTGCACATTGTCTATGAACGTTCAGCGTCAGTTCATCACTACACATTGTCTATGAACGTTCAGCGTCAGTTCATCACTGCACATTGTCTATGAACATTCAGCGTCAGTTCATCACCGCACATTGTCTGTAAACGTTCAGCGTCAGTTCATCACTGCACATTGTCTATGAACATTCAGAGTCAGTTCATCACTGCACATTTCTACGAACGTTCAGCGTCAGTTCATCACCGCAACATTGTCTGTAAACGTTCAGCGTCAGTTCATCACCGCACATTGTCTATGAACATTCAGAGTCAGTTCATCACTGCACATTGTCTACGAACGTTCAGCGTCAGTTCATCACCGCACCATTGTCTACGAACGTTCAGCGTCAGTTCATCACTACACATTGTCTATGAACATTCAGCGTCAGTTCATCACTACACATTGTCTATGAACGTTCAGCGTCAGTTCATCACTACACATTGTCTACGAACGTTCAGAGTCAGTACATCACCGCACCACATTGTCTATAAACGTTCAGCGTCAGTTCATCACCGCACACATTGTCTATGAACATTCAGCGTCAGTTCATCACCGCACACATTGTCTATAAACGTTCAGAGTCAGTTCATCACCGCACACATTGTCTATGAACGTTCAGAGTCAGTTCATCACTACACATTGTCTATGAACGTTCAGAGTCAGTTCATCACCGCACACATTGTCTATGAACGTTCAGAGTCAGTTCATCACTGCACACATTGTCTATGAACGTTCAGCGTCAGTTCATCACTACACATTTGTCTATGAACGTTCAGCGTCAGTTCATCACTGCACATTGTCTATGAACATTCAACGTCAGTTCATCACCGCACATTGTCTGTAAACGTTCAGCGTCAGTTCATCACCGCACATTGTCTGTAAACGTTCAGCGTCAGTTCATCACTACACATTGTCTATGAACATTCAGAGTCAGTTCATCACTGCACATTGTCTCTACGAACGTTCAGCGTCAGTTCATCACCGCACATTGTCTACGAACGTTCAGCGTCAGTTCATCACTACACATTGTCTATGAACATTCAGCGTCAGTTCATCACTACACATTGTCTATGAACGTTCAGCGTCAGTTCATCACTACACATTGTCTATGAACATTCAGCGTCAGTTCATCACCGCACACATTGTCTATAAACGTTCAGCGTCAGTTCATCACCGCACACATTGTCTACGAACGTTCAGCGTCAGTACATCACCGCACACATTGTCTATAAACGTTCAGCGTCAGTTCATCACCGCACACATTGTCTATGAACATTCAGCGTCAGTTTCATCACCGCACACATTGTCTATAAACGTTCAGAGTCAGTTCATCACCGCACACATTGTCTATGAACGTTCAGAGTCAGTTCATCACTACACATTGTCTATGAACGTTCAGAGTCAGTTCATCACCGCACACATTGTCTATGAACGTTCAGAGTCAGTTCATCACTGCACACATTGTCTATGAACGTTCAGAGTCAGTTCATCACTGCACTTTGTCTATAAACGTTCAGTGTTGGGACATTTTCATCACATCTACAAATTCCAATTCTGTCTGGAAACAGCAGCACTGGTGCGACATTAGAAAATGATACTCAGCTCTGCGAAAAAAAGTACTTTTAACTAAAATAGAAAAAAAATAAGACAATCAATAAACTGAAAAAAAGGAAAAAAGGAAAAGAAAAAAACTCCACACCTATGTAGAACAGACATTAGTTCTCTCGATTCAAGTATGTCAAAAACTGTACAGGCTCACCTCTAAGCAAAGTAGGTAATTCGAATCTAAAGCCAGTTCTGCCTGTAACCCCCCCCCCCCCCCCCTCCCCCACACACACACACCCCCACACTTCCCTCCTGCACTTTCATCGAAGCGCACTTCTGTCTAGGTCTGCCACATTCAAAGAACTATATGACTACATAAATTAATGAATGAATGAACTGGTTGAACCGGACATACTAATTAGTCGAATTATCTGCCACACGAAAAATGCTGCCAAACGAGGGTGCGAGGGGAGGGGATGGGGGTGGGCTTCTTTCACGCCTCAGTTCTTAGTTTAAGCTGCGAAGCATTTTATAAATGAACAAAAATAAAAAGAAACTGATACGGACCAAAAAAGAAAAAGAAAAAAGAATCGGAAACCAAACATCAGTAATTTTTGTTTAAAATATTAAAAAAAAAACTTATATGCTTATATAACCAAAGAAATAAACGAATTTTAATTTCATTATTTAATAAATAAGATAAAAAAATTTCATTGGACAAAAATGATCATAATGTGTAAAAACAAAAAGAAGAAAGCGGCTCAGCTAACACAAACAAAACAAAATAAACAGACAAAACTGGTATAAGCCTATCGATTTTCGAACTCATTTTGGATAAAACATGGCTGGGGATGTGTAAAAAAAACAAAAACAAAAACAAAACAAAACAAAAAAACAAACAACAAAAAAAAAAAAAAAAATTCCGACGAACAAGCCAACCATTTCCACCTTGTCGTTTGAACTCATTAAGTGTGTTTGAATTAGCATCCTCGCTAGTTGAAACGAGAACATCGCCTGCTGTTCTTGATTAATTAATAACTATTATCTGGCCTTCAACTGCTCGATGTGAGTTGTCTGCCCTTCCCTCCTCATTTTCTCCCTCTCATCCTTCACCCCTGCCTACGTCCCTTCCCTCTCTCACGCATCCCCCAGCCCTCACTGCTACATCCCAAAGCACAATCGTTTCCATTGCTAGTTCTCCGTGTGCTGTTAAGACACGTTTTTCGTAAACAAAACAAAACAAAACAAAAAAACAACAAACAACCCCCCCCCCCCCCCCCCCCCCCCGCGAACAGTGGCATTTAGCGCAGCTGTGACTTCGTTTCTAAACCCAACGTACATATTCAGATATTCAGAATTGAACATGTATGCTGACCTTTGTGCCAAACCAAAGCAAAAGATATACTGAGCCTAAATTGTAGCCCCTGTTTTCACTCTTGAAAAACGAAAAGTACGTCCATGAAATGCTTTCGTTCTACTTAATCGACAAGCTAGCTGCAACTGATGAAAAATGTGCCAAGTATTCAGTCCAGACACTTCTTTGACAACGAAAAGGAAATAAATGCGGAACGAAACGTGTCATTGTAATGAATTACAACTACCGTTTATATATGCTTGAATGAGGCAATTTTCACACACACACACACACACACACACACACACACACACACCTGTTTGGATTAGTTACCCACATTAAAACCACAATCACTAATTATACCAACAACAACAAAAAAACAATATATACATATGTGTATATCTTTGCATCTCAACCTATTTTCAAACCATGATAAATCACACATTTCACCACAAAACACATTTCACCCCGAAAACAAATCAGATTATCTAAAGCATTGGGGAAGAAAGAACGTATCTTAGAACAATCAAGAGTCAACAAATATTAACCAATGATTAAAAACAACAAAACAAACAAACAAACAACAACAACAACAAAAAAAAACTCAACCAATGAAAACTGACGCGAGACCTTCGAAAGCAACCAATGGGAAGAGACCACGTACCTCCACGTGCTTTGTGCGAGCCATTGACGAAAGCCCAGTCTCCCAGGAAGGTGGGCCAGGTGGTTCGACCTTTGAGGCTGAGGGAATCGTAGCAGTGGGAGAGAGGGGAGGCGGGGGGCGATGGCCGCTTCCATCCCCGCCTTCTCCTCCTCCTCCACCTTCTCTATGATGGTGGAGAACATGGTAGGGAAGGACACCGTTCTCTTGTGGCCGCTTTTCTTGGGGCTCTTGGGTTTCCCTGTCACAGGAGGAGGGGACCCAGGTGAGACAAAAGCAGGGAAGCGGTATCAATCTGCAGCGCGCACGCTTCTCTCTGTCTGTCTGTCTCTGTCTGTGTGTGTGTGTGTGTGTGTGTGTGTGTGTGTGTGTGTGTGTGTGTGTGTGTGTGTGTGAGATAAAACATATGGAGAAACAGCTGGAAAGTGAAATCCCCGAGAATGTGTGTGTGTGTGTGTGTGTGTGTGTGTGTGTGTGTGTGTGTGTGTGTGTTCGGTTCGAAGGACGCCAAGAACTGAGAGACACCCAGAATCATCCCATGCAGCCGACTGTGCACTGCAAGGGGGAGTAATCCAGGGTATCCTTCATCTCCCTAGTTTTTTTTGTGTGCTTTTTTTTTCAGACAGTACCAAACAGTGCTCCCTGTCCCGCCGCGCCATGGCCTGAGGTAGACTGACCAGTAATTCTCCGTCCCACAGGCCGTGGGTTCAAATCCTCTTACCCGCACCTTTGGGGAAGGGGAGTTTCCTATCTCCCGGATCACTAGGAAGCGCACGACTGGAGAGATCCGGATGACCTCTAAACCCACGTGGTGGAGGTGGGGGAGGGGGAGGGGGGGGGGGGGGATAAGGAGGAGGAGAAAAAAGGAGGAGGAGGAGAAACAGGTTGTGGAACAGAATGAAGATTTATAAACATGCTTACCCCTTGTATAACCCAGGTACCCAAGACGGTTTTTTTCAATATAAACAAACGGTGAAAAAATACATACTGTGCACAAAAAGAAATGCATATTTTTATTTCAGTCATTTCATGCGTCATTTAACATTCAAAATATTACAAGCACAGAAGAAATAAGACATCAATCTACTGTTATGTCTATTCATTATGTCTGACTATTCACACTGGACAGAGTTCCCTGCTACACGGGGCATGTTTCTGTCAAAATTTTCCTTAATATTTTCAGCGGAAAAAAAAATATGCGTTTCTTTCTGTGCACAGTATACAATGAATGAATAAAATAATAATGAGAAGAAGAAGAAGAAGGAGAGAAGGCAATAAACACAACCCCACCCTCTCAAAAACAAAACAAACAAAAACAAAAAAGACGGATTGAAAATACAAACCATTGAACCCCATTTTTCTCTAATTCCCCACTCAATTCAACTTCCCTCCCCCCCCCCCCCCCCCCCCCCCATTCGTCTCATTCTCTTCTCCCCCCTTCCCCGACCCCATTTCCCCTTCCATCCACCACACACCCATTTCTCATCCTCCCCCTCCCCTCCCCTATCCCTTTCTTCCCCTGGATGCTCCACACACGCGCACAGACATAAGTATTAACGCTCAGACGTGGGGGGGAGGAGGTAGAGAAGAGAGAGAGAGAGAGAGAGAGAGAGAGAGAGAGAGAGAGAGAGAGAGAGAGAAGGGAGAGGACGAAAGAAAGAGAGAAGGAAAGAGACAGAGAAAGGGGAAAAAGAAAGAGAGACAGAGAGAGAAAGAAAGAGCATGAGAGAAAGCAAGAAAGAAAGTAAAAAAAGAAAACGAGAGAGACAGAGACAGAGACAGAAAGAAAAAAATACAAAAAGAGTGAAAACGAAGGAAGGAGGACAGAACGACAGAAAAGAAAAGAAAAAGAAAAAAAGAAAGAAAGAAAGACTAGAACTGGAAATAGGGCCTGATATTACAGGGACGGACACTCGCTGAAAAAAAAAAAAAGTGAAAACAAAAACAACAGCAACAACAACAACAAACAACAACAACAACAAACAAGTTTGTGATGGATTTCTTCCACCTAAAAGTAATTCAGCGCATGGCCAATGGAGTGTTGGGTCCAGCTTAGGGAAAACACGTCCGCTGCCTGCATTTGTCAGCTTCTGCGCATGGAAAACGATGAAATGAGTTTATCTGCTGCGCTGCGCAGCGATTTGCGCATATGCCGTTGTTGAAGACATCGTTTGCTAGGTTCTGGAAACACCGACATACCTGGCCAGGAGTATGAAGAAGGAGATACATCCGAAGGTGCAGGTTGGGCCCAGAGAAGTACTGTCCTCACCCGCCTAACCAATCAGATGGGAGCAATCCTCCACCACCCGTGAAGCCTGTGCTGTGTTCACATAGGGTGCAGGCACGCACATGGCATTCCATTAAGACGTCAAGGGTCATAATGGCCAGCAGTGTAATGCCTTGAGAGGACAATGGACACTTTCCAGCGTTGTCTCCTAATAAGTGCGAGGTCGATCGATAATTATGACACAGGGTGACTTTCTGAAGAAACAATTTTTTTACCAAAACATTAGACAAAATTCCGAGACATATGTCCTCTAAAGGCCTTTTAGAAAATCTTATATTAAAAGAAAATTATTAGGATTAAAAAAAAATGCAACAGTGACCGACCCCGACGGGAGTCGAACCCGCAATCTTCTGATCCGAAGTCAGACGCCTTATCCATTAGGCCACGGGGCCACTTAACAATGCTTTCATATGGAAATATCATATATTTAAATTTTATAATAAAAATGTTTCACATTTTTAATTCACTGAACGACAATAAAGCCTTATTTTCTGAATATTGAAATGATGTACATTCATTTTGTAAAACTTGCTAACGTAAAAGTATCTTTTGTTGCTTTTTTTTTTTTTAAAAAACTTCCGAATGACGTCATTACAGACTTTGACGCATTGTCATAAATGACATAGACTTGGGATTATAGACACGTACTTCGATAAATAGTCAGGATACCTGGACTTTGATTTGCGTAAACTGTTTCATTATTGAACACAAAAAATGATCCGACGATTAAGAATGGTCGGGTGGGGTGGTGATGGGTAGGGTTTTTTGTTTGTTCTTTTTGTTTGTTTGGGTTTTATTATTTTTTTTTTTTAGTGAATTGCCAACAAATGACACTGAAGCAACAACAACGAAGTGTTTTCCTGTCAATGATGAGCTTGCCTAACGCGTCAAGTTGACAATGATTTGAAGTCAAGGCCTGCAGTCACGTGTGTATGACGTGTGACGTCACGTTCTACTGCCTTCAAACCGGATAGGCTTTGATATAAAGCAGCATGTTGCATATAATCTCCATCCCGAAGGGCTGCAACCCAGATCTAAATGTTGACCTACTTCAAGTCTACTGGCTCTGGCGCTTCGGGACAAGAACGTATTCAACCAACAAGATTGGGAACATCAAAAAGATCAATTCTCTCTCTCTCTCTCTCTCTCTCTCTCTCTCTCTTCTTTATTTTGTCTCTTTTTTCTTTCTTTCTTTCTTTCCCCCTTTAAACTACACAAGATCTCATGGAAGACAACACCTGTAGTATATCAAGCATTCCTCTTATACTGGCAGCACTTAAAAGCTTTCTGCCCAGTAGGCCTAACATTCGTCATTGATGACACAGACACCAGACAGATGCAGACCTTCTGTCTGTTCACGGTTAACACACTGACGCATAGTGCGTCCTGTTATCCCGATGACCCGAGAACTTTTCAGACGGATCTGAAGCAGATCTACAGCGGGGAAAGAGTAAAATACTAAAATGTCGTTATTCCTTGTTTTGAAACGTTACACGAAAATATCACATTATAACGTTTTCTACATTCATATAAGAACTATGAGGACCCTCAATGGTTTTGAATGATTTGCTCGTCATTTCTTTTGTTCATCACGATATCGTATGATGTCCCACGTGATGTGATCTTTCGGTTTCTAGGGGAGATTAACCTTTTTTATCTGATCTAAGGTTCTACAGAAGAAACATTTCAAAATAAAATTTCTGGCGTGTTTTTAGAAGGAGTATTTAAAGGCTTGTGTGAAAGAGTTTTTTTTTTTTTTTTTTTTTTTTTTTAATACGACTTGTGAGTTGACCTCAACACGGTGACGCCCTTTGCGGTCGGCTGGGCTATACGCAACATCACCATTACCATAATGTGCTGCTAATGATGGCTGGAAGGCACCCAAATCAGTTATCCACCCAAGAACAGCCAAGACAACCACATCACCGTCCAGACTGAACCCTCTCTAAGAATTATGTTGTTAGTTGTATTATCAGATTGTTACTGGTTGGTCGTTGTTTTCATGTTGTAGGTTTTTTTTTTTTTTTTTTAACCTTCCGTTGTTTGTTTAATATTAGTGGGCAGAATTGTAAAAAAGGCCTTTCATGTGTCTAACTCTTTGCTCATGAAAGATTCATTCAATCAATCAAAATCAAATTTCTTCTTCTTCCTCTTCATCATCATCATCATCATCATCAACATTATCTTCTTCTTCATCTTCTTCTTCTCCTCCTCCTCCTCCTCCTCCTCCTCCTTTTCTCCCTCCTCCTCCTCCTCCTCCTCCTCCTCCTCCTTCTTCTTCTTCTTCTTCTTCTTCTTCTTCTTCTTCTTCGTCGTCGTCGTCGTCGTCGTCATTTCTGCTTCTTCTTCTTCCTGTTCGTCTTCATCATCATCATCGTCATCATCATCATCATCATCATCATCATCTTCTTCTTCTTCTTCTGTTTAGTGTTGTGGGTTGCGGGCAGGGAAGGGGGGGGGAGTTCCAATCCCACCAGTGGCAATCCCCACCTGTGAAACCATTCAGCTTCAGTGACCTTGTTCCCTGAGGTGACCTTGGAACCACGCTGTTGCCTTTCATCCGAGTACTGCACGCGTCTCTCGAGAGTTTGGCTCCGAAGTCCTGACCAACACTGCGCGTGTCTGTCTCTGTCGCCCGCCATCCGTCGCCATCTTCCATATCCTGACAACTTCCCCAAGCCTCCTCCCTCCCTCCCAGCTCAACCCCCACCCCTCCGTCTCCCCATCCCCTTCCCCCAGTCCCCTCACCTCTACCCTCCTCTCTCTTTCTCTCTCTCCCTCTCTCTCTCCGTCTCTCTGTGTCTCTCTCTGTGTCTCTCTCTGTCTCTGTCTCTGTCTCTGTCTCTCTCTCTCTCTCTCTCTCTCTCTCTCTCTCTCTCTCTCTCTCTCTCTCTCTCTCCTTTAATACCTAATAGGAGGATCGCTTTCTCTATGTCTGTGTGCGCTGAGTTTTTTTTCTTCCTTGTAATCAATTTCTTTTTCCTAAATCGTTTGTTGTTGCAGTTGGTTTCTTTTTTTTTTTTTTTTCTCTTAAGTTCATGTACGCGTCAGCTTTAATGGTGGAACAACTCATCAAATTTTTTTATGTACTTGTGTGTGTTTGTTAAAAGTTTTGTAAGTTTTAGTCGCTAGTCATGCTTAGTCCCTTAGCGGGGCAAGGGCCGGATGAAAAAAGCATGTGTTTGCTTATCTGTTACCCTTGGAAATAAAGATCATCATCATCATCATCATCATCATCATCATCATCATCATCATCTCTCTATCTCTCTCTTTCTCCCCATCATCATCATCATCATCATCATCATCATCATCATCATCATCATCTCTCTATCTCTCTCTTTTCTCTCATCATCATCATCATCATCATCATCTCTCTCTCTCTCTCTCTCTCTCTCTCTCTCTCTCTCTCTCTCTCTCTCATCATCATCATCATCATCATCATCATCATCATCATCTCTCTCTCTCTCTCTCTCTCTCTCTCTCTCTCTCTCTCTCTCTCTCTCTCTCTCTGCACGCTCACCTTTCACGGTTAAAAAAGAAGCAACAGGAAGAGCTCCCTTCGTCGTTTTCCGCGCGACACCTGTAGGCCGCCTCGTCTCCCCTGTTGACCTGCAGCAGGGTCAGCTTGTAGCTGCCCCCCTCCAAACTCCTCCACCGAGAAGCGCGGATGGTCCTTTATCTCCTCGTCGTCCTTGAACCATCTCAAGGTCGGCTTCGGCACACCGTTGACCTCGAAGGCCAAGGTCAGGTCGCTGCCTTCGTTGACGATCTCCTCGCCCTTCAGGCGTTGCATGAACTCCGGGGCTGCTGCAGGAAGAAGGGGAGAGAGAGAGGAGACATCAGTGATTGAGGACATGAACTCCGGGGCTGCAAGGAAGGAGAGAGAGGACAGCAATGATTGAGGACATGACATGAACTCCAGGGCTGCAAGGAAGGAGAGAGAGGACATCAATGATTGAGGACATGAACTCCAGGCTGCAAGGAAGGAGAGAGAGAGAGAGGAGACATGAATGATTGAGGACATGAACTCCGGGGCTGCAAGGAGAGAAACAGAGAGGAGACATCAATGATTGAGGACATGAACTCTGGGGCTGCAAGGAGGGAGAGAGAGAGGAGACATCAATGATTGAGGACATGAAGTCCGGGGCTGCAAGGAAGGAGAGAGACAGGAGACATCAATGACTGAGGACATGAACTCCAGGGCTGCAAGGAAGGAGAGAGACAGGAGACATCAATGACTGAGGACATGAAGTCCGGGGCTGCAAGGAAGGAGAGAGAGAGAGGAGACATCAATGACTGAGGACATGAAGTCCGGGGCTGCAAGGAAGGAGAGAGAGAGAGGAGACATCAATAACTGAGGACATGAACTCCGGGGCTGCAAGGAAGGGAAAGAGAGAGGAGACATCAATGATTGAGGACATGAACTCCGGGCTGCAAGGAAGGGAAAGAGAGAGAAGACATCAATGATTGAGGACATGAACTCCGGGGCTGCAAGGAAGGGAAAGAGAGAGAAGACATCAATGATTGAGGACATGAACTCCGGGCTGCAAGGAGGGAAAGAGAGAGGAGACATCAATGATTGAGGACATGAACTCCGGGGCTGCAAGGAACAAGGAGAGAGAGAGAGAGGAGACATCAATGATTGAGGACATGAACTCCGGGGTTGTAAGGAAGGAGGAGAGAGATGAGACATAAGTGATTGAGGACATGAACTCGAGGGCTGCAAGGAGGGAGAGAGAGAGGAGACATCATTGATTGAGGACATGAACTCGAGGGCTGCAAGGAAGGAGAGAGAGAGAGAGGAGACATCAATGACTGAGGACATGAACTCCGGGACTGCAAGGAAGGAGAAAAGACAGGAGACATCAATGACTGAGGGCATGAACTCCAGGGCTGCAAGGAAGGAGAAGAGAGAGAGAGGAGACATCAATAATTGAGGACATGAATTCCGGCTGAAAGGAAGGAGGGAGAGACAGAAGACAAAAACGACTGAGGACATGTACGACGGAAGAAAGTAAGGAAGGGAGAAAGGTAGGAAGGATTGGGCGAAGGAAGAAATGATTGGATGAAAAAAGGAAGGATTGGACGAAGGTGGGATGGAAGGAATGATGGGATGAAGGAATGGACGAAAGAAAGAAGGAAGGATTGAACGAATGAAGGAAGGAAGGAAGGAATGGATAAGGAAAGGAAGGACTGAACGAAGGAAGGTAGGAAAGAAGGATCGGACAAAGGAGGGAAAGAAAAGATTGGATGAAGAAAGGAAGGATTGGATGGAAGGAGGGAGGAAGAAACGAAGGAATGGATGGAGAAAAAAAAAGGAAGGAAGGATTAAAGGAAAGAAGGAAGAAAGGAAGGATTAGATGAAGGGATGAAGGAACGACGACTGGACGAAGAAAGGATTGCATGAAGGAAGAAAGGAACGACTGAATGAAGGGAGGAAGGAACAATTGGATGAAGGAAGAAGGGAAGGACTGCATGAAGGAAAAGGAAGAAAGGAATGATTGGATGAAGGAGAGAAAGAAAGGATTGGAAGAAGGAAGGAAGGAAGAAGAAAGGAAGGGCAAGGACTAAATGAAGAAAGGAATGATTGGACGAAGG
>JADBJO010001724.1:57500-60000 GCA_016801955.1 Conus betulinus | reverse complement strand
AACCTAACGAGGTAAAAATATAACACGGGGAATAAGAAAGGACCCACTAAATGTAGATTTGGAGATGGGACCTAGAGCGAGTTTTAACCTAACGAGGTGAAAATATAACACGGGGAATAAGAAAGGACCCACTAAGTGTAGATTTGGAGATGGGACCAAGAGCGAGTTTTAACCTAACGAGGTAAAAATATAACACGGGGAATAAGAAAGGACCCACTAAGTATACATTTGGAGATGGGACCAAGAGCGAGTTTTAACCTAACTGGGTGGAAAGATGGAAATGAACCCCTAAAAGAGTCCACCAAACTTTCATGTGGGCCTTAGACAACATTCCACTTTTTCGAATTTAGGTTAAATCCGGTCAGTGCTTTTAGCCGCTGTCTCAAAGACTGACAGACAGACAGACAGACAGACAAACAAACCAGCACACAGGCCACACGAACGATTACACTCTCGTTGCGGGAAGTCATTACCTAGCAGCATCTTTTCAACTCCTTTTGCCCCACCTGTGCTCCATCCACCTATCATCGCCACCCTCCACCCTGTTCTTCCCCTCGTATACACAGTTGATACTGGCTAAAAATAAATAATGATAATAATAACCGTAAGTTAGGTGTGTGTGTGTGTGTGTGTGTGTGTGTGTGTGTGTGTGTGTGTGTGTGTGTGTGTGTGTGTGTGGGTGTGGGTGTGTGTGTGTGTGTGTGTTTTGCTGTCCCAACCTCTGGGCCACCTCAGAGGCGCTCATTCCAACACCCCGTCCACAGCCACGTCGTCAAGAGGGCAACCCACCGGAGAAGACACTGCACTGCTGCCGAGTCACTTCGGTGGTGTTTAGTAGCGCCTGTTCTGATCTCACATACGCAAGACAACAACCTACTAAGCCCCCTTACTGACGACAATAATTGCTTAGTCGCGGAGCCAGCGTGAGTGAGCTCCCCTCCGGAGGGCGCCACCACGTCCGTCCAACGACAGCCCCCATGGACTCGCCGATACCGGTGACCCGACGGAACCAAACCAAAGGCCAGACGTGGAGAGGACATCGAAACTGAGGTCACCATGAGAGCAGGGCATGAAGGGCCACAGAACTTGAGACTTTTTTTTTTTTTTTTTCTTTTTTTAGATGCTGATCGATGAGAATGAGGATGATTAAGATAATGCTACGGATTTCCATTTCGGTCTGAGACTACATGACAGGGCTGTACTCTACGCTTCCTTTCATAATATATCCCGGCGTCAACCAGGCCCGAGAGATACAGGCACCTGCAGTGTTGGTCAGAAAATTTGAGCAACACACTCAGAAAACGCATCCATTAAGTGGATGAAACTCGACTGTGTGGTCCCAGTCTTCCCAACTGAGTCCGCAGTGGAGCCGGTCGGGGCAATGTGGTTTTGGGTCAACATAAGCAAAAAAACTGTCGGTTGTAAGTTAGTATTGTTACATGTTGATTTTGGCTACTTTCAGGCAAAAAGTTGAAATTGTCACGAGTTACTATTGCCGCAAGTTCCTATCACTACAAATTGGCATTGGCGACAAGTTGATTTGTTACAAGGTAACATTAGTAACAGGTCAATATTGCGACAAATTAACATTGGTTTCACTTCAGTTTGATATTGCTTCAAGTTGAATTGCCTCAAGTTTACACTGCTGCAAGTTATTACTGGCTACAACTTGATATTGCAACAAGCTAATATTGCATTCAAGTTAATACTGGTTACGAGTTCCGGTTAACAATGGCGGCAAGTTCAAATTAAAAATGCTACAATTCACGTTAATACAGGCTACAGGTTCAGGTTGATATTGGCTACATGTTCGAGTTTATATACTGGCTTCAAGTCCAAGTTAATACTGGCTAAAAATTCAGATTAATACCTGCTTTAAGTTCAAGGTAATATTGGCGATAAGTTCGAGTTGATATTGACTACAATTTCGAGTTAATACCGACAAGTTCAAGTTCATATCGGCTACAAGTTCGAGTTAATACTGGCAACAAGTTCAAGGTAACATTGGCTGCAAGTTCCAATACATATTACAAGTTCAAGGTGAGATTGGCTACAAATTCCAATTAATACTAGCTTCAACTTCAAGTTAAACTGGTCACGTTCAAATTAATACTGGCTACAAGTTCATGGTAATATTGGCTGTAAGTTCAAATTAATATTACAAGTTCAAGGTAATATTGGCTACAAGTTCAAATTGATACAGACTACACGTTCAAATTAATACTGACTACAAGTTCAAGTTACTAGTCGCTACAAGTTCTAGGTAGTATTGGCTACAAATTCAAATGAATATTTACAAGTTCAAGGTAATACTGGCTACAAGTTCAAATGACTATTACCAGTTCAAAGTAATACTGGCTACAAGTTCAAATTAATATAACAAGTGCAAGGTAATATTGACTACAAGTTCAAATGAATATTACAAGTTCAAGGTAATTTTAGCTTTAAGTTCAAAGGAATATTACAAGTTCACCGTAATATTGGCCACAAGGTCAAATGA
>JADBJO010001724.1:50000-52500 GCA_016801955.1 Conus betulinus | reverse complement strand
TCTCTCTCTCTCTCTCTCTCTCTCTCTCTCTCTCTCTCTGTCTGTATGTATGTCTCTGCGTCTGTCTGTCTGTCTGTCTGTCTCTCTCTAACTCTCTCTGTCTGTCTGTCTGTCTGTCTCTCTCTCTCTCTCTCTCTCTCTCTCTCTCTCTCTCTCTCTCGCCTGAGGTAGTGCAGACAGAGGCACAGACCCGGTTCTCGTTGCGCGTGCCTACAGCAGACGATTGTATGACAATGTCTCCCTTCATCAGATGGGGAGAGGGTGCAACACCATGTTTCATCACAGAAATCGTATTTTCTCTTTCAATATCCTTCCGTAGCATTGTTAAGTGCATTGACTGCAATACACATATTCGTCTTCAATCAGCAAAGGTGCCAAAACTAAACGCAGAATGCTCTATCTAGGACTTCTTTAAAGATACGGTACGACTGTTAGGGCATGGCTCTATCTAGGACTTCTTTAAAGATACATTACGACTGTTAGGGCAGGGCTCTATCTAGGACTTCTTTAAAGATACGGTACGACTGTTAGGGCAGGGCTCTATCTAGGACTTCTTTAAAGATACATTACGACTGTTAGGGCAGGGTTCTATCTAGGACTTCTTTAAAGATACAGTACGACTGTTAGTGCAGGGCAGGGGGGGGGGGGGGGGGGGGGGGGGGGGGGGGGGGGGGGACAAACGACTAACAGGGAAAAATGATCTGGCCACTGTTTATATGATAGGCACATGCATGCTACCATGTGCACATAAGGTGAAAAAGGGGGAACAGTTACATACTTGAGGATTGCCCAGTGATAGGGCCACTGTTATATACTTCAGGGTTCGAACTATTTTGTGCCAGTAATGGAAAAAACATTTACATACAGTGATGATTCCAACTATTTTTTCACTGATTGGAAAACAGGTATATACTTTAGGATTCCAATTAGTTTCCCAGTGACAGGAAAAACAGGTATATGCTTTAGGATTCTAATTATTTTTTCCCAGTGATCGGAAAATAGGTGTATACTTTAGGATTCCAATTAGTTTCCCAGTGATGGGAAACACAGTTGTATTTCTGAGGATTCTAACAATTTTCCCCGTGATGAAAAAAGCTGTCCTGTACTTGGGGATTCCAGCTATTTTCCCAGTGATGGTAAAAACATCTACGTACTTGAGGATTCCATATATTTTCTCAGTGATGGGGGAAAACAGTAATATACTTGAGGATTCGAATTATTATCCTAGTGATGGCAAAACCCTTGCACTTGAGTACCTACTTGAGGATTCCAATGATGTTCCCAGTGATCACAGCTGTTTTGCTCTTTTTGTTGATTTCCTTTCAGGATAATTTCTGTTTTCCTCGAGAAAATAAGGAAACGAATTTGAGATTCTTAAAAATAATACCAATAACAATTGTTTTCTCAGGACAAAAACGAAAATAACCCTGATCCTTGGGTTTAAAAAAAAAAAAAAAAAAAAAAAAACAACAACGGGAAAAAAAAAAAATGCTAGTATCATAGAGAAAACAGTTCAAATTCTCAGGGGGCAAGAGCTTAACCTTGCTTTCCAGAAGGGAAATCGTTAGGTTTCCCGAAAAAAAAAAAATCGTTATGAAACTTCATGACACTGAAACATGAATGGTCACAACATGGTATCTTGACCAACCAACCAATCAACTAACCGACCAAACCACCTACCCACCCACCCACTCAGCCGACCGAAGAAAATCCATTCCTCACCGTCTCCGACAATAAAACCCCGTGACCTTGCCAACAGCCGGGTCACAGACTAAGTTACATCACGAAATGTCACAATGCAACTGTCTCCACTCAGAGGGTCACAATCTTACAGTTTTCGGATGCGTTATCCACTAACACCGGTATAGCGTGGGTGCATTTTCGGGTGTAATCTACGAAAAATGGATACGTGTGTCTTGGAGATCAATCATTCGTCAGTACAGATAGATTTACAGATATCATCAGACTTAGATTCGTAGCACAATGCTGAGAAGTCATGAAAATACAGTGATCAACTGCCAATTCAAGTAAATAAATAAATATGTAAACAGGCAAATAAATGCATCGATAAATAAACAAATCATAAACAAAAAGTAGGTAAATGAATAATTACAAACGAATAAAATAAATAAATGAATATATAAATAAATAAATACACAAAAATCGGAGACTGTCTTGCCAAAGAATTACAGACAGTTTCGACAAATGCAACAGGACAACATAATCAGTTGTATTCAAATGTTGAGAGAGGAGTGTTCAAACAGATGAGAAAAAAAAAAAGAATAAAACCTATTACCCACCATCAGTAAACCATTCAAGTTTCAATATCCCAGTCGGTTCAGTATTCACCATTCATATCAAACCTGAGGAAAGCAGCAGTGTTGGCACAAAAGAAAATGTAATGGATCTTTCGTGTGTTCGTGCCGAAAACAAAAGCAAAACAAAACAAAGCAAAACTCTTGCAACAATTCATGTGTAGCCTCAAAAAAAAAAAAAAAAA
>JADBJO010001724.1:45000-47500 GCA_016801955.1 Conus betulinus | reverse complement strand
GCATACCCTGCACCGCATCTGCTAAATCCTGAGCCCACAATGCGCGCAGGGTTTACAGCTATAAACGAACTAGAAGAACATTTGGGCAAACCAAAGACCTCTGCAGGGATTGAAGTTGTTCACGCCCCACTAGCTTCATTAGCTGATAAGAGCTGTTTTCCCTGGAGGAAAAAAGGTTAGGCTGTCATCCCTGAGCAGCATGACTGTTTTCCAAAGATTAGTTTACCCCGTACTCCTGAGCTGTCACCACTGTTTCCCTACTTTCCCTACAGAACAGTTCACATCCCTCTTTCACAACGGATCATTAGTATTTCTCTACTTTCCCTGGAAAACGCTGTCCCTGTTTCCCTTACTGTTATTATCCTTATGGAAAACACACCACACACACACGCACACACGCACGCACGCACGCACGCACGCACGCACACACGCACACACTTACACAAACGCGCGCGCGCGCTCGCATATACATATGCACGCACGCACGCATGCACGCACGCAAGCGCGCGCACACACACACACACACACACACACACACACACACACACACAAAGAGAGAGAGAGAGAGAGAGGGGGGGGGGGGGGAGGAAGAAAGAAAGAAAGAAAGAAAGAGACAGAGAGAGTCAGGGACAGAAAGAGACAGAGACAGTGACAGAAAGAGAGAGACAGACAGACAGACACAGACAGACAGACAAAAAAAAAGACAGACAGGCAAACAGACAAACAAACAGACAGACAGGTGGTGTGACGAAGGGAGAACCAGCAGCCGTGGGGAATGTTGGGGGGCATGGGTACAATGCGGGCAACAACGGGCAGGAGCAGGGCATGTAACGTGAGGGGTGCAGGAGGGAGGGAGGGAGGGAGGGAGGGAAGGGATGGTAGGCGAGAAAAAAGGGGGGTCAGCGACACAGAATCAGCAGCAACCAGGATTCCAGACAACTCACCCAGTATAGATGTCGTCAGCATCCATCTTCCATGACGACCAACACGCTGTCTTACTGCTCTCTCTCCTCGACCTTCAGCCTGTGTAGCAGGCTACGCTGATTTAATTTGTTGTTGTTGTTGTTTTTTATTTGTCTGACTTATGTAGGGTGGGCTTACGTGTCTAGTTGTGTGTGTGTGTGTGTGTGTGTGTGTGGGCGGGTGTGCGTGGGTGGGTGTCAATATGCACCCTTGCTTGTAGGTGCATGGTACTTATTGTAATATTCATCTTCTTATTGGTTTCGTTTGTGTTTTCTTGAACCTTTTCTGTATTTGTTAAGTGCTTAGGAATAATGATTTAATAACAATATTGTTCATTTATACAGCGCCTATTCTCTTTGAAAAAAAAATTGGGCTCTAAGCGCTTTAATAACCAAAAACAAGACGGGAGTTATTGTTGGAAAAAAAAAACCCATGGAAACTTAAGGGGAAAAAAAAAAAAGAACGCTGTGCCACTTAACGTGTATATGCAAAACGTGCAGCAGAGTTCTCAGCTCAGATTCGGCCCGTTGAGAGCGTGGCAAATCACGTCTCTGCACACGTCGAGCGACACTCACTGAATCCTCGGCTATGCTTTAATTATCTAGTGGATTACGTGGACTGGATTCAATGTCTCTAGCTAGCTGTGTGGGTTGTGTTTGGTTGGAAAGCCAGTTACCTAGGCTATGCTTAAATTAGATCTAGTTGCAAAGTGAAACGACTGCAGGCGGAAATCTAAACAAATCTTAAATAAATGTCAGCGAACCGCCAGAGAAACGTGGACAAACGAGTCACAAGACAAACCACAACGCGTTTCGACCTCATAGGTCTTCTTCAGGTGCAACAAAAATGAAACAAATAACGAAAATGCACTTAGCTTTGATCGAGCTTCTGTGTTCAGCGCAAGGAAGAAGGCGATCAAAGCTAAGTGCATTTTCGTTATTGTTTCATTTTTGTTGCACCTGAAGAAGACCTCAGAGGTCGAAACGCGTTGTGGTTTGTCTTGTGACTCGTTTGTCCACGTTTCTCTGGCGGTTCGCTGACATTTATTTAAGATATGCTTAAATTATCTACTAGATTACATGGGCTGGATTCAATTGTCTAGCTAGCTATGTGGATTGTGTTTAGTAGCAAGCTAATTAACAAGCTGTGGTTAATTGTCTAGCTTGATACGTGGGCAGGATTTAATTGTCTAGCTTGACACGTGGGCAGGATTTCATTGTCTAGCTTGACACGTGGGCAGGATTTAATTGTCTAGCTAGACCACGTGGGCAGGATTTAATTGTCTAGCTAGACATGTGGGCAGGATTTCATTGTCTAGCTTGACACGTGGGCAGGATTTCATTGTCTAGCTTGACACGTGGGCAGGATTTCATTGTCTAGCTTGACACGTGGGCAGGATTTCATTGTCTAGCTAGATACGTGCGCAGGATTCAATTGTCTAGCTAGACACGTGCGCAGGATTCAATTGTCTAGCTAGCTACCTGGGTTGTGTTTCGTTGCCAAGGTAGTTACCTAGGCTGTGCTTAATTGTTTACAA
>JADBJO010001724.1:27500-37500 GCA_016801955.1 Conus betulinus | reverse complement strand
GAGGGCAGTACTTCTCTGGGTCCCACCTGCCTTGGGTCCCACCCTGGGTCCCACCTGCCTTGGGTCCCACCCTGGGTCCCACCTGCCTTGGGTCCCACCCTGGGTCCCCTGCCTTGGGCCTTGGGTCCCACCCTGGGTCCCACCTGCCTTGGGTCCCACCTGTCTTGTCTTGGGTCCCACCCTGGGTCCCCCTGCCTTGGGTCCCACCTGCCTTGGGTCCCACCCTGGTCCCACCTGCCTTGGGTCCCACCCTGGGTCCCACCTGCCTTGGTCCCCACCCTGGGTCCCACCTGCCTTGGGTCCCACCCTGGGTCCCACCTGCCTTGGGTCCCACCCTGGGGTCCCACCTGCCTTGGGTCCCACCCTGGGTCCCACCTGCCTTGGGTCCCACCCTGGGTCCCACCTGCCCTGGGTCCCACCTGCCTTGGGTCCCACCTGCCTTGGGTCCCACCTGGGGTCCCACCTGCCCTGGGTCCCACCTGCCTTGGGTCCCACCTGCCTTGGGTCCCACCCTGGGTCCCACCTGTCTTGGGTCCCACCCTGGGTCCCACCTGCCTTGGGTCCCACCCTGGGTCCCACCTGCCTTGGGTCCCACCCTGGGTCCCACCTGCCTGGGTCCCACCCTGGGTCCCACCTGCCTTGGGTCCCACCCTGGGTCCCACCTGCCCTGGGTCCCACCTGCCTTGGGTCCCACCTGCCTTGGGTCCCACCCTGGGTCCCACCTGCCCTGGGTCCCACCTGCCTTGGGTCCCACCTGCCTTGGGTCCCACCCTGGGTCCCACCTGTCTTGGGTCCCACCCTGGGTCCCACCTGCCTTGGGTCCCACCCTGGGTCCCACTGTCTTGGGTCCCACCCCTGGGTCCCATCCGCCCCTTCCGGCGTCTTTCTTCGCTAAGCATGACGTAATAGGGACATTACACAGGATATTCTTCCCAATTCCACTCAGATAACTACGGCAGATCTTTGCTGACCAATATCATCGCGTCGACTCGGTCAAAAAGTCGCTGGTGTCGATCTGTGTGTAATTAACCCAGTCCAAGATGGAGTTGAGTGAGAGCAGTGTTGGTGTGGATTTTTCAGACTAACTGATCGTCCAACTCGTTCCATACACACTGCTGACGTCCGTATTCAAGGGAAGATAAGCAATGCCTAGAGTTAGCTGCTGACTTACTTTTCCTTGATGACAGGCGACAAGGGCCACTGTGATGAGTATTTGTGGCTTGATGGGGACACACGATCGATTCAAGTGTGTGTTTGTTTGTTTTTGTTGTTTTCATTTTCAAAATTTTCAGTGTGTGTGTGTGTGTGTGTGTGTGTGTGTGTGTGTGTGTGTGTGTGTGTGTGTGTGTGTGTGTGTGTGTGTGTGTTCCTTATCTTTTTTTCCCTTTCTAACACTTTCAATTCTTTTTGTTATTTTTGTCAACCAATTGATAGGTCCCTACACGCTAACAAGTGACTGATAAACTCGAGAATAAACCTTTAAAGAACTGACCAATGAAACTGGTCCAGAGAGTGCTAAGAACCAGAGGTCACCCTAGTTCTACGAGGTACATCATTCAACAAATACAAGCAAAAAAATTTAAGGTCAATTAATCTATAGCTATTTGTTTTATGTTGGTTGTATGCTCATACACAGCAGTGGTCTTACATATTGACTGACCCTGGGTCCACAGTCCCAGAGTATAGGCGGTCAAAAGGCATGGTAAGAATGAGTGTGTGTGTCGAGGTTAAAAGACAAAAGACAAAAAAAAAATCACACACACACACACACACACACACACACACACACACACACACACACACACACTTTTTTTTTTCTCAACCGAGGTGTGTATCTGAATTTTCACAACTCGTCAGGTTCCCATCACACAAGCAACTTTACACAGTCAGAACGAGTTATCCACACTGCTTTCACTGACAGTTGATTTGTTTTTAAACGGCTGTCCAATCGTCTGTGCCACCTCGGTGGCATTGCAGCCACGCCGCTTATTCAGATTCCTCGTCCAGAGCCACAGCCCGGGCTGCCCCGCCATAGCCCCGGCACCGCAATCCACAGGGAGCAGTCAATGTCAATACGTAACGAAGCAACCCACCAGAGGAGACACTGCACTGCTGCCGAATCGCCTCATTACCTACTTAGCTCCCTACTGACGACAATATTTTGCGTAGCCGCGGAGCCGGCGTCCGTCCAACGGCAGTGCCCATGAATCTGCCGGTACCGGTGACCCCGACAGAATCAAACCGAGGCCATAGACGTGGAGAGGCAATTATGAGGATGAAGATGAGGATGAGTATGATGATGATGATGATGCTACGGAATTTCGATTCTGGTCTGAGAGTACATGACAGGGCTGTATTCTACGCTTACTTTCATAAAATATCCTGGCGTGCACCAGGCCCGAGAGATACAGACACCTGCAGTGTTGGTCAGGAAAAAAATTGAGCAACACTCTCAGAGACGCATCCATAAAGTGAAAGAAACTCGACTGTGTGGTCTAAGTCTTCCCAAGTTTCACATAGTAAACTCAACTCTGGTCCAGGCAGAAACATCCTACAAACAAATGGCTCTGTTGGGAATCGAACCCCAACCTTCCCACCCGGGAGTCTGCGACGCTAACCACTTCGCCACGGCGGCTAGTCAGTTGATGTTTCTGGCGACATGCTTGATTCGGTAGGTCTTACATACCTTTCATTATTCCAAACAAACGACACGATTTTTGTAAGTAAATTCATTTTCCTGGTATTAAACAATTCGCGGAACTCAATCACTTTAGGGTGTGTTCTGTAATAGCGAAGGATTGGGAAGTTCTTTAGCAGATGAAGTTATTACATTTAAAAACGTTAACCAGTTCAACCCCCATCTCTGACAAATTACACCACTGACAAAATCGTACCCACAGTATGTATTTCTGACAAATATTCGTTTCGAAACATGATTCATCCTCTCCTTGCACGAGTCTTATGCAGTATTTCTGGCATGACCGACTGCCTGATGCGGCCATGGTTTTGGCTTCATTTAGATGGAAAAGCATTCCATGTTCATGACCCAGTCACAGAGAAAAGCTGGGTGATTCAAACTTATGTATTTGTTTCTTTGATTTATTTTGGGGGGGGGGGGGGGGGGGGGGGGGGGATGGGGGGGGGGGGGGGGGAGAGAAGAGGGAGGGGGGATTTCGACATTGGAAGGTAGAAATGAGGGGATGGGGTGGGATCTGGAAAACCGTCTGCCACCTGCACGTGCATGTTCCTGACAGGGTGAAGGTTGTCTGCCACCTACACGTGCCTGTTCCTGACAGGGTGAAGGTCGTCTGCCACCTGCACGTGCATGATCCTGACAGGGTGAAGGTTGTCTGCCACCTGCACGTGCATGTTCCTGACAGGGTGAAGGTCGTCTGCCACCTCCACGTGTATGTTCCTGACAGGATGAAGGTCGTCTGCCACCTACACGTGCCTGTTTCTGACAGGGTGAAGGTTGATAACAAGTCCATTTCACACTGATAGCCAAGACTGGTCGTGGGAAGAGGGAGGGAGGGATGGGGAAAGAACGACCGAACGAACGAAATTTATGTACAGAGCGTTAATGGAAGCAGCTATCACCTCTACAGAGCGTTAATGGAAGCAGCTATCACCTCTACAGAGCGTTAATGGAAGCAGCTGTCACCTCTACAGAGCGTTAATGGAAGCAGCTGTCACCTCTACAGAGCGTTAATGGAAGCAGCTGTCACCTCTACAGAGCGTTAATGGAAGCAACTGTCACCTCTACAGAGCGTTAATGGAAGCAACTGTCACCTCTACAGAGCGTCATGGAAGCAGCTGTCACCTCTACAGAGCGTCATGGAAGCAGCTGTCACCTCTACAGAGCGAAATGGAAGCAGCTGTCACCTCTACAGAGCGTCATGGAAGCAGCTGTCACCTCTACAGAGCGTCATGGAAGCAGCTGACACCTCTACAGAGCGTCATGGAAGCAGCTGACACCTCTACAGAGCGTCATGGAAGCAGCTGTCACCTCTACAGAGCGTCATGGAAGCAGCTGTCACCTCTACAGAGCGTCATGGAAGCAGCTGACACCTCTACAGAGCGTCAATGGAAGCAGCTGTCACCTCTACAGAGCGTAATGGAAGCAGCTGTCACCTCTACAGAGCGTAATGGAAGCAGCTGTCACCTCTACAGAGCGTTAATGGAAGCAGCTGTCACCTCTACAGAGCGTCATGGAAGCAGCTGTCACCTCTACAGAGCGAAATGGAAGCCGTTATCACCTGCTTCTTTTGTACGACCAGTTCCCCCAGGGCCAAGCAGCAAAACCAACATTGTATACAACCAAAACCAACCTGTATACAACAGAATAAAGATTTATGGCTAGTGAGACCGACGGAAAGAGGAAATGGAGAAAGGGAGAGGGGAGCGTGAGAGAAGAGGGACAGAGTAAGGGAGGGGGTGGGAGGGAGGGAAAGAGAGAGGAAAAGAAGATTTTGTCAGAACATTAAGTGAAAAGTCGGATTTGACATATTCATCAAGTAGGTATGCAAACTAGACTTTAATAAACGAACATTTAGCTTTCTTTTTTTCAGATTTTCTGCGGTATGGTTCCATAAACAACCTCCGGGATAAGCAAAAGTTGTAGTCAGAGTTATAATGACCCTCAGAAATTTTATCAGAGTCAGAATGTCCCTCGACGCTCGAAAGATTGGTGTGTCGCTCGACGTTTGTGTCTTGCCACGCTCTCAACGGTCCCAGTCTGAGCTGTGATCTCAGTTGTACGCTTTGGCTACACGCGCTAACCGCTACAGCGTCTTTTTCTTTTTCCTGACGTTCCAGTTTATTAGTTCAAAATGCAAACTTTTTCTACAGTCACTTCCGTCTTTCTCAAATCGAAAAAACATTCGGGTCACGACAAATATCGGCCGTCCGTGTTAGAGTGTGCTTGCGGCGGAGAGAGAGTTGCTGGCCTGGCTCGGTCTTTGGAGTACAGACCATTGGCAGCTTGTGGCTCATTTACCCCAACACCAAGGAGGCACGGATGACAATCCTTGTCCAGGGACTGCGGATGAGGGATACTACACTACAGGTATGCAGTACTAACCCCCATGTCCTCCACAGCGATACAGGTGAGGAAAAGCCCTCTTACAAAACTGTGGACTGACAACATTCCAATCTCGGTCGTCGACTCGGAAATCGAGCATTCACTCGTCAAGTTCGGTTGCGAACTGAGATCAGACATTAAGATGGAGAGAGCTTGGGGACGCAGACAACAGGTTGACTCGATTTGTAACGGGTCGCGTTTTTTTCAACTGTCCCTTCCATTCCACTTGACTGCTTTGTTAAAGTTTTTTTTACGGCTAAAATTGTTCAACAGAGAACAAAAAGCAGAAAAAGGTCATGTGTTCACGCTGTCTGAGGCCTGATCACCATGTCTCACAGTGCTCAGGAGACATTGTATGTAGACAGTGTGGGCAAACAGGATACAAAAGAGGTGACGTTGAATGTAAACTGACGGACAGGTAGACAACAGACGGACAAATAACGGATGAACGGACTGGCGAACATGCTATGGACAGATAGACAAGCGGTAAAAAAAAACGGTGTCCAAAAGACTGGTGTCAAAGAAAATCTTAGCATAGTGAAACAGTACAGTCCACTGGCAAGTCTATCGACGGGAATGACCAGGGGCGTCCTCTGTCCCGTCAGACCACCCTTCTGTCCTCCCTGGACCGCTCTCCCAGCAACAGGTCAGCTACCCCCAACAACAGGTCAGCTATCCCCAACAACAGGTCAGCTATCCCCAAGCAACAGGTCAGCTACCCCCAACAACAGGTCAGCTATCCCCAACAACAGGTCAGCTATCCCCAAGCAACAGGTCAGCTACCCCCAACAACAGGTCAGCTACCCCCAGCAACAGGTCAGTCAGCTACCCCCAGCAACAGGTCAGCTACTCCCTACCCCCAACAACAGGTCAGCTACCCCCAACAACAGGTCAGCTACCCCCAGCAACAGGTCAGCTACCCCCAGCAACAGGTCAGCTACCCCCAACAACAGGTCAGCTACCCCTAGCAACAGGTCAGCTACCCCCAACAACAGGTCAGCTACCCCCAGCAACAGGTCAGCTACCCCCAGCAACAGGTCAGCTATCCCCATGCAACAGGTCAGCTACCCCCAGCAACAGGTCAGCTACCCCATGCAACAGGTCAGCTAACCCCAGCAACAGGTCAGCTACCCCCAACAACAGGTCAGCTATCCCCAAGCAACAGGTCAGCTACCCCATGCAACAGGTCAGCTAACCCCAGCAACAGGTCAGCTACCCCCAGAAGCGGCGCCTGTCCAGACACCGACACAGCCCGGGGGAGGGAGCAGAGAAGTATCATGGGTCGGATGACTCGTTGAAAGCGGATTTTTTTGGATTTTGTGCACTCCGAGTCAGAATCCAGACCGGCTGATCGGGGGAATAGCTCAGGTTTTCTATTCGTGACTGACAACGGACAATGACCAGGAAATTTATTATGGACTATGAGTTTGAACACTGTTCATCTGATTGAAATTGTTAATAGATTAATTAAATAAACTGAACTTTTCTCTCCATGAATAAAATGAATATTGTTTCACTAAATGTTAGGGGTTTAAAAAAACAGGTTTAAAAGGAAATCTTTGTTTGCATGTTTCAAAGAAAAACGTTTTGATGTAAAGGAATGGGAAAAACAATGGGGGTGGAACAATTTTTTTTCAGTGAAGGAACGAACAAAAGCAGAGGAGAAGTTACTCTGGTTTCAAAATACTTTAAGGGAAAAGTTAAATTGGAGGTTGCACAACACAGAATCCTAGTCATTTCATGGTAGTTGAAAACTATAATATAATGGTTGCTAATATTTATGCACCCAACAATACAAAGGAAAAAATTATATATCATCGAAAATTGATTGAAATTTTTAATTCTATAGAGTACGAAGATTTAATTATTCTTGGCGATTTCAACTGCACCCTGAACAGTGATCTCGACATAGTGGCGGGTCAACCCCACGACAAATTGGAAACTGCCAGTTTTCAGCATGTTATTGATACATTAGATTTAACAGATGCCTGGAGACTTTATCATCCAAAAGAAAAAAATGCCTCCTCATGGATTCGTCTGAACCCGTTTATTGCGCGCAGATAAGATTATTGTTTTGTTTATGGTAACATGTTGCGTTGTTGTTGTACCTTTTATGAACATTTATCTGAACGAGAATGATTTCATCTGGGGACCAGGATACTGGAGATTCAATAATATCTATATTAAATTATTCTGTTTGTACAAAAAAAAATGAATGATATGTTAGATACATTTCTTTTACACATGAAGGTATGAATGATTTAAAGAAATGGGAAATGTGTAAGATTGAAATAAGAAAATTTTGTATAGATTTCGAGAAAAAAAATCTGGCTTGTTAAAAAAAAAAAGAAAAGAAAAAAAAACGATTCACTAATATTACACTCACAGTTACGAAATCTAAAAAAGATTTGCCAACGATCCCCAAAACGAAAATATCAATAGAAGTTTTATGAAAGTAAAACAAAACCTAGAGATTTTGCAGGCTTACAAAGCTAGAGGTGCACAAGTAAGATGTCGACTTAAATGGATAGAAGAAGGAGAAAAGAATACAAAATATTTGCTGTAGTTTAGAAAAGGCACCAAGTAGAAAATCGGATTTATTACAAGACTGTGTAAAGAGACAGGTAACATTATTACTGATCAAAAGGAAATAATACAAGAACAAATTGCATCGTGTAAACAGTTATATGCCCAGAATACTGAAGCATCGAATGTAGAAGAAGCTGCCGACATTTTTATTGAAAATGCAGAATTAAGACAGTTTTGAAGAAAATGATGCAGTGATATGTGAAGGCATAGTGACATTAGTAGAGACAACATCTGCTCTTAAAAAAAAAAAAAAAAAAAAGATGAAGAATGGCTGTCCTCCAGGAAGCGATGGCTTGGCAACCGAGGTTTTTTTTTTTTTTGTTTGTTTGTTTGTTTGTTTTTGTCAAAATTAGGCAATGTTGTCACTAACTCCTTTATTGAATCCTTTAACAGAGGAAGCCTCTTATTACCACAACGGCAAGGCATTATAACTCTTTTTCACAAAAGTAAATACCTGGATAGGGATAAACTTAACTGGAGACCCATCACTCCAACAAATTCTGATTAGAAAAGTTTGGCAAATGTACTCTCAGAAAGACAAGGTAAAACCATCCTTAACTTAGTTAATGAAGGTCAAGTTAGATAGATATATAACGGGAAAAAAAAAAAAATATAGCAACAGTGCTAAGAATCGTCGATAATGTCATCAACTATTTAAATAAAACCGGAAAGGCAGGGTACTTATAGGTTATAGATTATGAGAAAGCCTTCGACTCCATATAAAAAAAAATTTAATTCTGTATTGAAAGTATTGGAATTTGGGACCGATTACCAAAGATGGGTACAAGTCTTAACAAATGGTAACCAAAGCTGCATCAACCATGGAGCCTGGATATCTGAGCCATTTGATTAACATGTCGTATAAAGCAAAGCTGTCCCTTTTCCCCTTTAGCGTTTGTTTTAGCTGTGGAGCTCTTGGCTGCAAAGATGAGATAAAGCGAAATAACAGGTATCCAAGTACCAACAAAGCACCATACAAACGAGCAGTATATACAGATAAAACAACTCGCCAATGATACCACCTTAATTTTAGATAGCAAGAATGACATGATTGAATCTTTGAATATATCTGGAAGTATTCGAAAAGTTCTCTGGTCTAAAGTTAAATATGAATAAAAACCAAAGCTATAAGAATGAGCAGGAGAATACAATCTGCCTTTTTCTATAATTGAAAGAATCAAAATACTTGTAATTTATTTTGAAAAAGATAAAATGGCTAAAAACGTCGAAGAGAACTGAAAGGGCAGAGTTGAAACCATAGAAGATATAATAAAGAACTGGAGCAAACGAGACATCAGCATTTATGGAAAAATTACAATAATTAAATCTTTTTTGGTTAGTCAACAAGTTTTTGTAACGCAGTCAATTAGTATTCCCTATGAAGTCCTGCAGAGGATAAATGCGGTGGTATATACATTTGTTAGGCAAAAGAAAACACGATAATCGGAAAGCATTCAAAAAGGTTAAAAGGAAAGTAATGAGATCAGACCATAATTCAGGAGGTTTAAAAAGAGTAAACATTATGGAACTTCAAAACAGTATGTATTTGCAATGGACAGGGAAATTGTTCTCTGCAACAGACAAAAATAATAAAATAATTATTGGAGTAAGATTCCGAGGTGGCACTTAAACAAAATAATAAATCATGATAGCGTATTCAAGCTTAACTGTAATGTAATGCAGCTGCAGCAAATTGAACTAACATACAATTAATTTTGGAGAAATGTAGTTACCATTTATTTGAATAATAAGAGAAAACCAAGATAGAAGAAATAACACCAAGTACCTTTTTTTTAGATCAAATGTTATTTTATATTAATTCGATAAAATATAAAGGCAATATATTATATTTTCAAGAATGGAATGGAAAGGGGATACATTCCATCAGAGACATTGTGCACATTGTTGCAAATAGACTGCTTAAACTTAAAGAAGTGGAAACAGTTTTAGGAGATCGTAATGCAAATTCTATTTTTGAACACAATGCACTGTGATACACTATCCCATCACCTTGACTGGAGTGGATTTATGACAACAATATTCCTCTTGACAAAGTTTACTCCGCAGACTGCGAAGCCCATCTATATAATACAAAACTAAAAGAGATTATAAAAAAAAAGTTACTGGAGCAAAGGAATCCGAGTAACGTAACTGCAAATGGCAAGGATTTCTGGCGTAGACAACTTGACTTTGAAATAGACGAACACGTATGGCTAACGCCAAGAACGTCTACAAAAGAGGTTTGGCCGTATGAACTACAACGGAAAATAAACCACAACATTTACCCTACTAATATTCTTTTGCGAAAACACAATGAAAGTTTCAGAAACA
>JADBJO010001724.1:7500-17500 GCA_016801955.1 Conus betulinus | reverse complement strand
CGAGCCTGGAGAGAGAGGAGAGGAGGGCACAGCAAGAGGGTGGCAGTTTCGGATGGGAGTGTGGCGGGGAAGGAGAAGGGGGGGGGGGGGGGCTGGTGCGGGTGGGGGGGGGGGGGGGGCGGATGGAGGGGGTGGAGGAGCGGGAGTAGAGAGGAGGAGGGGGGTGCTAGGAGGAAGGAAGGAAAGAAGGAGGATGATTGTCAGCTGTCTGGTGTATGCCTTCTGACAGCCCTCCGCTGTGTTTCTAAACTGCGCTGACTGCCTCTGTCTGTCTGTCCGTCTGTCCGTCTGTCTGTCTGTCTGTCTGTCCGTCCGTCTGTCTGTCTGTCTGTCTGTCTGTCTTTCTGTCTGTTTGTCTGTCTTTGTCTCTGTGTCTCGGTCTCGGTCTCTGTCTCTGTCTCTGCCTCTGTCTCTGTCTCTTTAAGTCTGTCTGCCTGTCTGTCTGTCTGTCTGTCTCTCTCTCTTACTCTTTGCGTCTCTCTCTCTCTCTCTCTCTCTCTCTCTCTCTCTCTCTGTCTCTCTTCTCTGTCACTCCCTCTGTCTTTTTCTCTCTCCTCCTCTCTCTTTCTCTCTTTGAGTCTCTCTCTCTCTCTCTCTCTCTCTCTCTCTCTCTCTCTCTCTCTCTCTCTCTTCTCTCTCTCTCTCTCTCTCTCTCTCTCTCTCTGTGAAACTTCTGATATTTCTCAGAATTTCTCTGTGTTCACTGTTTCTGATACACAACAGGATAGTCAGTCTCTCAGTATTAATCAATCTCCCAAGATAAAAATCCAGACAATGGGAAATTTTTATTAACATGTGCCCTGCTTTGAACTTGTGCATCCTAAATGGTGTAGGTAAAGGCGGCCTCGGAGGTTGCCATACGTATGTTTCTGGCTCTGGAAGTAGCGTGAATGATTATTTCATATTGTCATATGAACTCTTTGCTTTTCGGTGTGATGTTTGTGAAGTACAGGTTGTAGAACGAATAGATTCTGATCATTCCCTGTATCACTTCATGTTCGTTTCCCTTGTGGAAACTTAGTAGACTCTAACAAACGAGGCCATGACGATGCTATAGAGAAAAAATTGTCTGGAATGATGAATGCACTTTTTCGTTTTGTGATACCCTGTGTGCAGAAAAAAGCGAGAGAAAATTTGACTTTGCCACAAGTTTAATAGACACTGATGTTATCACGCACTTTATATGTTTAACGAATATATATTGGAATGTGCTGAATGTTTGAAAAAAAAAGTGTATGCAAGGTCATGATAGAATATCAAAGGACTGGTTTGATCCTGAATGTGTTCTTAATAAAAAGAAAAACTAGGAGATTATGAGAGAATAAGTCACCGTGCGTTAAAAGACACTGACAAAACTGCATACGTTATAGCCAGGCGTGAATATAAACAATTACTAAAGAGAAAAGAGAAGGAATGTAAGAAATCTTCCATAGATAAATTTAGTAACATCTGTAAAGTCTCAGAAGATTTCTGGGCTGTAATTTACAAGATATTGCAAATATTAACAAAGCCTAGAAATAGTATTTCAGCTGAGATGTGGTTTCAACTTTTTCAGGCCTTGTGAGAGTTAAATATTGACAAATGAGCCAAATTAAGAGGAGTTAGAGGGGTTTGAAGATAAGTCTGATAGTTACATGAATCGTCCCATTAGTGAGGAAGAAATGTTATTAGCTATTAAAAAAACTGAAAAAACCGTAAGGCAGCAGGCCCCGATGGCATTATTGATGAACTGTTCAAATACTCTTCTGCCCAAGTTGCGCAGTTTCGTGTGAAATTGTTTGACAAACTGTTTGATAATGGAACTCTTCTAAATAACTGGACGGAATCAATAATTTTGCCCATCTTTAAAAAGGGTGCGCTAATAATCCAAACAATTATAGGGGCATCTCCATTAGAAATATAAGTAGTAAACTGCTTGGAATGATAGTAAATAATAGGCTGCAAGAATGGATGGAGGAAAAACAAATTACTGGTGATCACCAAGCTGGTTTTAAGAAAGGTTATTCGAATGCTGACCACTCACTTTAATGGCTCTTGTTCTGAAACAGTTTTCCTATAATCGAAAATTTACGTCGCTTTTATAGATTTTGAAAAAGCGTTTGATTCCGTAAATAGAAATCTTCTTTGGCCAGTTATGATTAAAAATGGTATTATGGGTAAACTCTACAGATGTATCAGAAATATGTATGAGGTATTTAGAACTAGAGTTCATTGTGGTGCTAAACTGACAGATTTTATGAAACTGTACAGCTAGGATTAGGCAAGGTGATGCTTGCAGTCCTGTTCTAATTTCCCTCTTTATCAGCGAGTTAACCATTGAAGTGATCAAAAATGGAAGACATGGGGCGTTGCTGACTCTGGATGCTTTTAAATTGTTTATTCTTTTATCAGCCGATGATGTGGTTTTGATATTGGAGACTATTATTCGTTTACAGACTCAACTGAATAGTTTACAACGTACAGCTGCTTCTATCAAACTGAGGGTTAATTTGTCCAAAAGTAACATCATTGTATTTTGCAAGGGTGATTATAAGTACAAGAGAAAGATGGTTCTATGATGATGTCTCAATGCCTGTTGTGAATGCTTATAAGTATTTGGGTATATTTTTCTGCACACGTCTAAGTTTTGTTGGTGCGTGCAAGGATCTGGCTAGCAGAGTAAAAAATGCGTTACTCTGTATGATGAAAAAAATTTATGTCCTCAATAATTCGTCTTTTAATGCATTTCTCAAGTTGTTTGATTGTCAGGTTCAGCCAATTGTACAGTATAGGTCTGACTTGTGGGGGTTAGATAGCGCTGCCGAATATTGTGAATCTGTGCACCTTTTCGCATTAAAAAGTTTTTTTTTTTGATGTGGACAGACGAACGCCTAACGACCTCATTTATGGTGAGATGAATAGATTCCCCATGTATATAGTTTCAGCAGTTAAATGCACCCGCTATTAGCTGAATTTACTTTATATGGAGGAACCCAGATAACCATGCAAAGCTTATAACATATTATATGGTCTCGATGCTAGAGGGGAAAAAAAACAATTGGATTAGTAAAGTACATATTCGTCTTTTTAAATATGGTTTTAGTGTTGTATGGTTAAATCAAGGTGTTTGAAATGTTAAGCAGTTTTACGTTGTTTTCGTCAACGATTGATTGACTGCACTCGGCAAAAATGGTCAGACCATGTGCTGCAAAGTGAGAGGTTTGATTTATATAGAAATGTTTGCAGCTTTCATGATCTGAAACCTTAAATAACTTTAGAACTGGGACCGACACTTGAAACATATCCTGACCAAAATTTAGGTTTGGATATCAGAATCAGCAGTTCGCAAGTTTAGGTACAAAACCGTTGTTTATGACAACTAGTGTCCGTTTTGTAAAGAGTCTCCAGAAAGTGAAATCCATTTTGTTTTTGCTGTCCAGCCCTAAAGAACATTAGAACCGAATTCATTCATCAAAAAAAAAAATTAGACAGCCTTCTCTATCTAAATTGACCATACTGATGTCGTCAACCTCATCAGAAGTTGTTCGGAATTTGCCTTTGTTTTTGTATAAGGCATGTAGATATAGGGAAACAGCTGCCTCATGATGTTCTGGCTTATTTGTGTTTGGAATGCTTTACAGTCACGACTATTTGTCTTAGTTTATATACTATGCTCACTCACCCCTTCATACGGGGCTGAGGCCTATATGAATAAATCATCCGAATCCGAATCCGTGTGTGTGTGTGTGTGTGTGTGTGTGTGTGTGTGTGTGTGTGTGTGTGTCTATCTGTCTGTCTCTGTCTGTCTGTCTCTGTCTCTCTCTCTTTCTCTCTCTCTCTCTCTCTCTCTCTCTCTCTCTCTCTCTCTCTCTCTCTCTCTCTCTCTCTCTCTCTCTCTCTCTCTTTACATGTGTATGTACCAGCAGTCCTCACTGTCTCTGTCTGTGTCACACACACACACACACACACACACACACACACACACACACACACACACACACACACACACACACACACACACACACAGACGCACACACACACACTTATGCGGCAAGGCTTTAGTCCATACATATATATATGATTTATTCATTGAAACTAATGTCTTCCCTCAAGCGTTCAAAAATGCCAAAGTGACCCTCCTTCGAAAATCCAGTGATTCGTCGGATCCAAATGATTTCATACCTATACCCTTACAATCAATTCTATCCAAACCCCTCGAAACACACACACACACACACACACACACACACACACACACACACACACACACACACACACACACACACACATACACACGTATCTCAGTTCATAGAGAAAAACAAACTATTTTGCCCACTACAGTTTGGATTCCGATCTAAATCACTCCTGCCACACAGCATTATCACGAATGTGTGATCCACTGCTTTCAAATATGAACCAATCACAAGTGACAGGGGTCGTCTTTCTTGACGTCAAAAATGCGTTTGATCTTGTTGATCGTTCCATTCTTTTAAAGAAACTATCTATCTACTTCAACCCATTCCTCGACAGTATCATTATTCCAATCATACTTGAACGATAGCTCTCAGTATGTGGTGCTTAATGGCAAAACCTCTGCTTCAGACTTTGTCAGACATGGGGTCCCACAAGGCTCAGTACTAGGCCCCCTCCTATTCTGCATTTTCATCAATGCTTTACCATTGTCCATATTAGATGAAATAGTCACGACAGATTTATTTGCTGATGACATGTCACTCCGAACGAATGGTAGTGATCTACACACAATAGAAACCTCTCTCCAGGGAAGTCTAAACGACGTGTCAGACTGGTGTCATTCAAACTCAATGGTAATACAACCAGCCAAAACCAAATCTATGATCATAGCTAACTACCAAAAGCACCAATTGACTCCTCTTTGCCTGAAGCTTCAATTTAATGGCACTTCTATCGAACAGGTAGATGAGCATCGTGTTTTAGGAGTAGCAATAGATAAAGAATTGAAATGGCAATCTCATCTCAATAATGTGTACAAGGTAGTCTCAAAAAAACGTTTTCCTGCTATTTCAATTATAGTGCTACTCCAACAATACTGTGATTAAAGTTTTCATCAACGCTCACATAATGTCAAGTATCAGTTACGTTTCAACAGTGTAGGACGGGAGTAGTGATGTCCACAAAAAGGCTGAATTCTCTCCATAGACGTGAAGCAGAACTACTCCATCCAGTCGTACCCCTAATAACAGACGGAAAACTAAAAGCGCTGAATATATTTCCTCTAAATAAGAAATTGGAATTCAACAAGGCATCATTTGTGTTTGAAATCTTGACAGATACTATGTCATGTTATATCCATGCCCTTTTTATTAAGACTGAACAGTTTTTCTGGCTCGAGGAAATTCCTTCTCCCCTAGCCACGCATGATCAACACAAAACAAGCCTAGCTTACTCTGGACCATATATCTGAGACTCACTTCCACCGAGTCTACAAAATGCAAATGTTTTAAAACTTTTCAAGAACATTTTACATAACATTTTGTCTCAGTAATTTGATTATTCCACTAAAATGATTAGCATCCATTCGCAAAGTCTTCTGTCAAGTACACTTTGAATACACCATCTAAACATATAATCTGCTCCGTTAAATCGCTCACCCCCACTCCCACTCCTTCTACCATCCCTCTTCTCCTCCTCCTACCTACCATTCTCCACCCTCCGACCTCCCTCTCTCTGAAGTAGTTTTGGTTGTTTGTTTGTTTGTTTGTAAGTTTCCTTCTGTTTTGACTACCCACCATGCCATTATTACTGTTATCAATAGTCGGCTTATCATTGTAGAATTAGATTACAGTGTTGCTATGTATGTTGAATTGTCAGTATGAATGATATGTGTTGAAATAATGTATGCATGACAAGGACAGATTGTAAGACTAGGCTTTGGCCTGAAATCTCCGCCTTCCGTATTAAAGATCAATCAATGAATGAATCGCTTTTTTTTTTTTTTTTTTTTTCTTTTTTTTTTTTTTTTTTTTTTTAGCACCGAGCGCAAAGCCCAGAAGAAGTAGTCACAGCAGTAGTAGTGGTTGTCGCACAGTAATTATTTACTTATTTTCATTTATTTGTTTATTTGTTTATGTATCCATTTGTTTATTCATCTATCTATTTACTTATTTATATACTTATTATTTAGTTCGTTTGTTGTTTCACACTACAGGAGAACCCTTGTATCCAAGGAGTGGATTGCACTATAGTGCTGTCCCTTGTCCAGCTCCTGTCACGTGGTCTGAGAAAGCTGTGACTGTGAGAAGGGAGATCACTGTGCCCTCTGCCCCCAACACGTGGAGATCGCTCTCCTCATTGTTGCACTGTGGCGGCAGGGAGCATTGTAGAGGCTCTCCTCATTGTGGCCACTGTGGCAGCAGGGAGCATTGTAGAGGCTCTCCTCATTGTGGTCCACTGTGGCAGCAGGGAGCATTGTAGAGAGGCTCTCCTCATTGTGGCCACTGTGGCAGCAGGGAGCATTGTAGAGGCTCTCCTCATTGTGGCCACTGTGGCAGCAGGGAGCATTGTAGAGGCTGTCCTCATTGTGGCCACTGTGGCAGCAGGGAGCATTGTAGAGGCTCTCCTTATTGTGGCCACTGTGGCAGCAGGGAGCATTGTAGAGGCTCTCCAGATTGTGGCCACTGTGGCAGCAGGGAGCATTGTAGAGGCTCTCCTCATTGTGGCCACTCTGGCAGCAGGGAGCATTGTAGAGGCTCTCCTCATTGTGGCCACTGTGGCAGCAGGGAGCATTGTAGAGGCTCTCCTCATTGTGGCCACTGTGGCAGCAGGGAGCATTGTAAAGGCTCTCCTCATTGTGGCCACTGTGGCAGCAGGGAGCATTGTAGAGGCTACCGGTCCCGCCTCAGTGCTAGGTAAACTACTGTCAGTCGTACAGGAAGAGGTGGTGACGACGACGACGACGACGACGATGACGATGATGATGACCAACACGATGATGCTCGTACACACTATGATCCCCCTTTGTTTCCAAAGAAAGATTTGATGATAACACTTTGACACCTTATGGTCCTCCTTTGATTCCAGAGGATCTCATCGTGGCCAATGGTCCTATGCTTCCTCCCCCCCCTCCCTCCCTCCCTCCCTCTCTCTCTCTCTCTCTCTCTCTCTCTCTCTCTCTCTCTCTCTCTCTCTCTCTCTCAGGAGTACGGTGAGAGGTTGTTCGTAACCCACATCTATGTGCAGCCTCATTTCAATCTCATTTAAGTAGGCTCCATACCCATGTGCGTCCGTGTGTGCGTCCGTGCATGTGTGCGTTTGTTTGTGTGTAGGGGGGGGGGGTATGTATGTGTGTGTGCGTCCGTGCGTGCGTGTGTGTGTGTGTGTGTGCGTGCGTGCGTGTGCGTGCGTGCGTGCGTGCGTGCGTGCGTGCGTGCGTGCGTGCGTGCGTGCGTGCGTGCGTGCGTGCGTGCGTGCGTGCGTGCGTGCGTGCGTGCGTGCGTGCGTGCGTGCGTGCGTGCGTGCGTGTGTGTGTGTGTGTGCTGACTGTGCATGTGCGCATGTGTGTCTGTGAGAGTGCAAGAGAGAGAGAGAGAGAGAGAGAGAGAGAGAGACAGACAGACAGACAGACAGACAGACAGACAGACAGACAGACAGTGTGTGTGTGTGTGTGTGTGTGTGTGTGTGTGTGTGTGTGTGTGTGTGTGTGTGTGTGTGTGTGTTGAAAAATATATTGAAATGTTGCCTGATGTTTTTTTTTTTGCTGTGGTAATCATAAACTCATTGAAATTGGCAACGATTTGGAATACTTCACGATGAACGATGTACTGCAACCAGAATGACCTTGGTGATGTTTTTTTTTTTTCATTTTGTAATGAAATCCACCACCAAATATAGGGACATTAGAAATCAGTTTATACCAAGAAAATTTACATGTATAAAGTCTGTATTTAACTATTGTCGTTTGCTCTGTGGTGGTAAAAAAAAGTGTTGCTAAACTTAGCGAAGCTTCTAAAACTTAGTAGTAAAATTGTGTAACATTATATTCATTGCGTTAATTATCGGGAAAAATGTTTGGATGTTTGATTTGTTTCATTCACGTTTGTTTGACTTGTTTCAAGTCCTCAATTAAAATCTTTGAATGTGTGTGTGTGTGTGTGTGTGTGTGTGTGTGTGTGTGTGTGTGTGAGGTCTTCAATTTAACGTCTATACACATTATGTGATATTAGACGAACCTAATCTATAAGAATAACATTAACAGCAACAGCAAAAAATGGATAACTAACTATAAAACATCGAACAACCGGTCATAACAAGGACGTTACTAAAACACCAGTTCCCATTTTACAAAACAGAAAAAAATAGAACTTTGATGCAATGAAACAGCAATTTTATACATTAGTGATAAATTGGTTACAACTGCATCCAGAGAACAATTAGGTAGAGGTGGTAGATGAGGTTTTAACTGCTTGCAGTGGAAAAATATGTGGGAATTTGTTATCATTTCACCACAAAGACATGTATATTTTTTGCAAAACTTTGTCTTAAAAGCGTTTAGTTTTGATCTTACATATTAGCGAAATTATGATCTGAGAAAACAGCAAACTACATTGATAAAAAGAATGAAGTGTGTCAAAGTTTAATAGCTGGTTTATGTGTGTGTGTGTGTGCGTGCGTGCGTGCGTGCGTGCGTGCGTGTGTGTGTGTGTGTGTGTGTGTGTGTGTGTGTGTGTGTGTGTGTGTGTGTGAGTGTGAGAGGCGCGCGCTAGCGCGGTCTTGACTGCGTACGTATTCGATTACATACTGACAGTCTCACAAGGGCATACATCAGACTTTCTTCGCCTTTCAGATGTCAAGAACCAAGTGTAACCTTCCAGGCAAAATTTCGTACATTCCTTTATTACTCCACTGTATTGTATGAGTAGTGTTACCACAAACAGACATTTCTGTGTCAGTCTCAAACTGCCGTGCCTCGCACAGTGCGTCATCACGATGTATCTATACGGAGAGAGAGGCGAGGGAAAGACGAGGGTGGGGGAAGGGGAGGGCTAGACAACTTGAGAATCACCGTCCCCATCTGATAAAAATGATACGGCAGTTTGCACAGCTCGCTTACCCGGATACATATAAAGACGGATAGAAGAAACAGCGACGGAAAAAGCAAACAAACAAACAAATTGAAATTTACACACTAAGTTTCAGATTCAGCTTCTTTCAGTGACAATCTACTTTAATTTCGATAACAAGATGACGATATTTTTTTCTTTCCTCCTCCTCCTCCTCCTCCTCCTCCTCCTTCTTCTTCTCTTTAATGGCGAGCGAAAGAAAATCTGGTCTCATCTGTACTGCTATCTTTGTGGGGAATGACGAGAGAAAGAAACTCTGGTCTAATTTTTGCTGCTATTTTTTGTAGCTAACGACGAGAGAAGACAAATCTGGTCTAAGTGTGTACTGCTATTTTGTTCGGTAATCGCGAGAGCGAAATAGAAAATCTGGTCTAAGTGTGTACTGCTATTTTGTTCGGTAATCGCGAACGAAATAGAAAATCTGGTCTAACTTTGTACTGCTTTTTTTTGTTGTTGTTGTTGTTGTTGTAAGTAATGACGAGAGAAAGAAAATCTGGTCTAAGTTTGTACTGCAATTTTTTTCCAGGTAATGAAGAGAGAAAGAAAATCTGGTCTCAGTTTGTACTGCAATTTTTTTCCAGGTAATGAAGAGAAAGAAAATCTGGTCTAATTTTGTACCGTTATTTTTGTAGGTAATGACGAAACACAGAAAATCCGGTCTAATTTTGTACTACTGTTTTGGTAATAGCAAGCGAAAGAAAATCTTATCTACTTTGGTACTGCTATATTTGTAGGGAATGTCGAGAAAAACAGTATCTGGCCTAATTTTGTACTGCTATTTTGTTTTTTAGGTAATGGAGAGAGAAACAAAATCTGGTCTAATTTTGTACTGCTATTTTTTTAGGTAATGGAGAGAGAAACAAAAAACTGGTCTAATTTTGTACTGCTATTTTTTAGGTAATTACTGCTATAGGTAATGGAGA
>JADBJO010001723.1:372500-385902 GCA_016801955.1 Conus betulinus | reverse complement strand
TTATATGATTATCAGCCGCTGAACATTTAAAAAAAACATGAATGGAGACAAAAGAAAGAAAGAACGGAAGACGGAAAAAAAAGAGGCAAGAAAAGCCACGACAAGAGGCAAGGAGAAGAAGAAGAAGAAGAAAGAAGAAGAAAGAAAAGAATGAAGAGACAAAGAAGAAGAAGAAGAAGCAAGAAGACGAACGTGTTAAGACAGAAGAAGAAGTAGAAGATAGATAGAAGAAAGAATGGAGGGAGAAGGAGAGCGACCAGAAGAAAGAAGAAGGGCAGCAGAGAAGAAGAAGAAGAAGAAGAAGAACAACAACAACAAAAACAACAACAACAACAAGCACATGGCTAGGAGGAGACTAGCGAAGGAGAAAAGAGGCGGGGCCGGCACGGAAGGTATTAGAGTGAACACAACAACACCAAAACAAAATCAACAACAACAACAACAACGACAAACGGACAATATCGTCAAGAATCCCAACATCCTCTCGCTATGGAGGCCAGCACAGAAGAAGGGAAGAAAATAGGAACCTGCTGAACATAATGTTCTAACATACTTTAAATGTCCGCTCAATCAATTTTGCAAACCACAATTTCAACATTACCTACTTCCTATATATGCCCATTCACAAATCTGTGCTGTCTGACTGGAAACTCTGACCGCTCCAAAATAGCTTAAAATATAGTCATGGTTTAAACAGTTCATCGATTCATTTCTGAATCAAATAGATGTCAACCGTTAGATTAACATCTGTGAGAAGAAGCATGGCATGATTGTGATTGGTATGATTTAGAATATTGGAATCAATTGTCATTTGAAATATTCTTATCATGTGAGGTATTGAAATAATTAGGGAAGAGTTTTAGATCAGTTTATCAGTTGATGGATAACCGTGATTTGATCAGTTCTGCGATTTTGATCGTGGAGTTTCCCTCCACTCCTCTGCTTTTTCTTTCAACTTATTCATTTCCTTATCTTTATTTTAGCTCTTATTCAACTTGAATTTGCACTTCTGTTTCTTTTTTTTTTCTCCTACATAGAAACATACCTTTTGATGAATGGATTCAAGTTTGCATTATTATTACTTCAATAATATCAGTTTCTCTTTGTTGATTTATCTATTCATGAATATAATTTTTCATAGTTAAATTGATACGTGTTCGTACGGTAATAATGTGTCCACCAGCCATCGCAAAGAGATGTAAGTGCAGTGTGTGAGCATACAATAAGCTTTAGACTTGTTGCGGCTGGTTGTTCCTATTTTATTTTCTGTCATTTATGCGTACTGTAGTCTGATTTGAAGATTAATTGAAACCAACAGTAAGGGAGAAGGAGAGGGATGAGGAGAAGAAGGAGCAGAGAGGACAGAGAAGAGGATAAGAAGCGAAAGAAGAAGAAAGAAAGAAAGCGTAAAAAAAAAAAAGCGGTAAGAAAGACAGACAAGTACAAATGATTGAAAGTCGTCCAAGAAAGAGAAAATGACAGACAGACAGACAGATACACAGATGGTAGTGATAAAAGAAAATCGTCCCTTCTCCTAATTGGATTTGCTTGCCGACCCTTTGTGGAGAGTCCACCAAGCGCGTGCACAGGGCACGATCACGTGACACTGACGGGCAAAACTATGACCAATGGACAGCGGTCAGCTGAAAAGGAAGGAAACCGGTCCATTGTGTGGTTCCTTTTTCGTTGGTCAGCAATGGAACCAGCTAACATAGAAAAGCACCATCCCCTAGGACACGAGACTATAACAATGACTAAGACTAAGCCTACCGCTGAGGCTAATGCCATTTGGACAGCTCCAACTGGGTCAGTGTAACATCCAGTGTAACAACTACTTGTTACAGTGTACTACAACTAGGCCCCCCCCCTTTCTAAACTTACACTAGTCTCGTCTGAAAAAATCTCGTTTACAATTATTCTGACTACATCTCATTTCTGGTGTAGTTTCCATCACGATTATTATGACTACATCTAATGTCCTGAGTAATTCTGTTACTATCAAAAACTAAGTCTTCCACCCATCTGAGTAACACCGTTACAATTACTATGACTAGATCGATCATGTAGAGTAACATCTTCACAACTGTTGCAATTATGATTGCCATTTTGGATTAACACCATTATCCTTATTAAGTGTCACAATCATGTTACAATTATGATTTACCATTTGGGATTAACACCATTATCTTATTAAGTGTCACAATCATTTCTAGGTCTATATCTGGAGTAATATTGTTGACATCGTTACTAGGCCTATATCTAGAGTAACACTTGTCATAATCATTCGTAGTTCTACCCTGCTAGAGAAATACTGTTACTATCATGGCGAGGGTCTATATCTGGGTAAGACTGTTATAATCATTACTGCGTCGATATCTGGAGAGTGAAAATATTACAAACCTTTCTAAACAAACGGCCACCTTTACTTTCCAACATACAATCTTCGATTCAAACTGTCCGATTCAATAAAGACTGTCTTCAGTCAAGACAGAAATCAACATTCCTTTTTCATTTTCATCGCCATCCCTAGTAAAAAGGTCGTTGCGACGACATGACAAACAACAGCAGAAGTCAACGATGATATTGATACTCTGGGTTTCAATAGGCAGTTGGGAAATGTCTAACGGTGCGTACTCCATCTCCTCTCCGAGTATCTAGGCGCACAAGGCGGACGGATACCATAGGGATTCACCTGAGGTTCCAGAACGCTGCCCGTCGCTGCTTATAAAACGACTTACAAAACAAAAGAATAGCAGACAAATATTTACTGATCTAGCAGGAAGGGGCCTGATTATTGGCTGTGGTGGACTGTTCACCTCTCTCCCGTTTATACATAATCTGCATGTACCCACCCACCCCCTCCAACACACACACACTCACAACACAACACACACACACACACACACACACACACACACACATCCACCACCACCACTCCACCACCACCACCACCAAATCTCAGACACCACGCTCTTACAAAATCTGTGCCTGGGTTCCATACCATCAATGCCCCCCCACCCCACACCCGCCCCTTCCCCCCGGCCCCCATCACTTAACCACCCCCCCCCCCCCCCCCCACCCCCTTCCTCCTCTATACTTTCAAAACATCTGCATCTTGCCCCTCCTTGCCCCGCTGTTACAAAATCTATCTGCTTAGCTTATTATACCACGGGCCTCAGCTTGAAACTCCCCCACCCCACCCCCGCCCCCTCCCGCCACCACACCCACCCCCCTCTCCTCTTCTTTAGTGCTTGGTCCGGGCCTGCCATCCATGGCTGGTTCCTGAAGTCTATTCCGTGTCGGTACTGACACGCTGATATACTGACAAGATTATTAACCTTGCGTAAACCCTCTCGTGCATGGGGATCTACCGGGATGAAGGGATCAGCCCCCAACCTCCTTGAGCTGTCTATTTGTCGAGTCTGGGGGAGGTGGGGAGAACACACACACCCCCCCCGCCCCCTCCCCCCCCCCACGGTCCCCACCCCAACCCCAAACCCACCCTCACACCCCTATGCATCACACAGCGGGTGTGACTAAGGCGGGACCTTGTGAACCGCAGGACGAGAGGGAAAGTGGGATGTGGCCGCCGGCAACTGACTCGCCCATCCAACATCATGATGCAGTGCGGGCGGGGAATAACTAGTCAAACTCCTTTATCGTGAATCAACATGTATGATAGTATGTAGCTGACAAGGGCGATCCAATATTTGCAGTTACAGTGTGTGTAGGTTGTGCTGTGTGTGTGTGTGTGTGTGTGTGTGTGGTGTGTGCTGATGTAGTGTGTGTGCGAGATGTGCGTAACGTGCGTTGGGGGGATGTAGTGGGGTGCTGTGATGTGTATAGTGTAGGGTGAGTGTGGTTGTGTGTGTGTGTCACCCCAACTGTGTGTGCGTGCGTGTGCGTGTGTGTGTGATGTGTCGTGTGATGTGTCCCCGTGCAGACGATATTGGTGTGTGTGTAGGTGTGATCGACGCCAGTGAGTGTACGTGTGTGTCTATGTGAGAGCGGATGCACCGTTGTGAGTGGTACCAACTGTGCAGTGGAGGTGTGTGTGGAGTGCGATGGAGCGTTGTGTTGTTGTGTGTGGTTAACAGTGAGCAGTTAAAGTGCAAGAACTGTGTGAATGTGCTGTGGCTGTGCGTGTGTAGTGTGCGTGAGTAGTGTTGAAAGCATTGTTTACGGATAGTTAGGTGCGTCTGTGTAGTGTGAAGTGTGTGTAGTCGTGTTGGCTGTTGTGAGTGTGTGACTGTCGTAGTGTGTAGAGTCATTGTGGTATGTGTGTGTGATGCCTCTGAGTGGTGTGAGGTGTGTGCTGCTATGGAGGATGTTTGATGTGTTGTGTGTGTGTGTAGTGTGTGGCATGATGTCTGTGTGTGGTGTTCGTGTCTGCTGTGTCGTGTCGTGCTTGTGTGTGTGTGAGTGTGTATCTAGTGGAGTAATGTAGCGAAAGTGTGCCCATACGTTATGTAGTGTGTTGGTGTTGTGTGTTTGTCGGTGTGTGTGTTATCGTGTAGTGATGAATGGTAGTGTGTGTGTGGTGTGTGTGTGCGCGCAGGGAGCGCGATGAAACGGGAACGTTTTGGGGTGTTGGTGTTGTGTGTTGTGTGTTTCTCCGTGAGTGTCTGTGAGGAGTGTACATGCGTTGCGTATGTGTCCATTCGAACAGTGTGGGAGGTTGTGTACACCAGTGCCTGGTGTGCTCGCCCTGTGTGTGTGTCCCACCACCCGCTGTGTGTGTGTATGTGTTGCGTCCACCGTGCGACGCGCGACCGCCGCCGCAGAACGAGCCCCCCCCAGACGTCCCCTCTGTGTCTGTGTTGCGCATGGACTCGGCTGGCTGCCATGGCTGATGGTGTAATTCACCTTCATCCTCGTGTCCGAACTACAAAATAACTGCGCCTCCTCAAAAACACATTAATTCAAAGTCACAACGTGTGTTGTACCTCCCCAATCCCTCTCATCCTTTCAAAACCCCCACCCCAACCCCATTCCACTTCCCCATACCTACCCTTATAACGAATTAGTCACCCACCCAAAAAACCCCCCCCCCCCCCCCCCCCCCCCCCCCCCCCCCCCCCCCCCCCCCCCCCCCCCCCCTCCCCACCCCCACCCCCCCCACCCCCCCCCCCCCCCCCCCCCCACCCCCCCCCCCCCCCCCCCCCCACCCCCCCCCACCCCCACCCCCCCCCCCCCCCACACCACCCCCCCCCCCCCCCCCCCCCCCCCCCCCCCCCCCCCCCCCCCCCCCCCCCCCCCCCCCCCCCCCCCCCCCCCCCCCCCCCGCCCCCCCCCCCCCCCCCGCCGCTCTACAGCCCTAGGCTGCGCGCTCAAAACTGTTCACCAAAAGCTACCTATGCCTTGAGGGCACCATACCTTGAGGCTGCCCATATTGGAAATAATTAAGAACCTTTCAGCAGGCCGCAAACATACCAGCACAGGAACTGAATCACAGAAGTGTACCGAGCTGGCAAATTTCTCGTCTTTCTCAGGTCTCCCATCACTGGGTCAATTCATGTCTCCTCCTCTCTCCTCATTCCTCGACTCCTCCATCTTCATCCGACTCATCACATACTAAGTCTATTCCTATCATGAGATGGGCCCTGCAAACCCCAGTGCAACGACTATGATATTCAGACTGATTCTTATTTCGCATACACGCGCAGGCACTTCCCGCCCATTACACGATGCAAATGCCACGCAATCGTATACACACACACAAACACATACGCCCCCCCCCCCCCCCCACACACACACAAAACCCCCCCCACACACATACATATAATATAGATGATAGTGCGCGCGCGCGAAACACACACACACAAACACACACACACACACACACACACACAAACACACCACAACACAAATGAAGCACGGCGCGAGCTACACTCATATGCACGGCGCGCGCACACGCACACAACACAAACGCAGACACTCTCTCTCTCTCTCTCTTTCTTTTCTCTCTATCTTTCTCTCTCTCTCTCTACTCTCTATCTCTCTCTCTCTATCTATCTATCTATCTATCTCTCGCACGCACACACGCATCCATGCACGCACGTAGGCGCACACATGCAAGCACGCCCACATGCACAAGCACAAGCACACACATACACACGCGCGCGCGCGCGCGCGCGAGAGAGAGAGAGAGAGAGAGAGAGAGAGAGAGAGAGAGAGAGACGAGAGAGAGAGAGAGCAGAAAAGAATTGCTTAACAGTTCGTTTGGAATGCGAAATTATCAAAAAAGGTGTTGAAACGTAGATGAGGAGCATATGCGCGCGCGCGCGCGCGCGCGTGTGTGTGTGTAAGTGTGCGTGCGTGCACGTGCGGTGCGTGGCCGGCGTGCTTGCCTGTGTATACTTTCAGGTTTGAGTGCTTGCAAAAATTCACAGCCCAGTTTTCAGCTCTGTGGTAAACAAGTCTTGCTTGTTCCATATCACATGGGACTGTTTACCCATGCGACGGCCCCCGCAAAATTTCAAACAGCGCTACTTGTCAGTTGGACGAAAAGAGATGCTTTCTTGCTTGTCTCTCTATCATACGCTCCTAAAGCTGATGATTATTACGAGGGGCCTTGTCAGGGCTACAGACTGGCTGCTTTTTTGTCGTCACCAGGCGAAATGCAACTCCATCAATTTTCTTTTTTTTTTTTGTTTTTGTTATGGGGGTGGGGGGGGTTGTTTCCTTTTTTTTTTTTTTTGTTTTTATTTTTTTGCTTTTGTTTTGTTTGTTTTTTTGCGTTGTGTTTTGTTTGTTTGTTTGTTGTTTTTCCCTTTTTGATTTGTGGTATATTTATTGTTTCGTTTGTTTGTGTTTGGTTTTTGCTTTCGTTTCGTTCGCATGCTTTGCGATGCGTTGTGTTCCGATTGCCTTGTGCTGTGTTGTGTTTTGTTGATATTTTGTTTTTGGTTTGGTTTTTGTAAACTATACGTCTTCTTTTTGGCATCCCGTACCCCACTCCCACTATCAATCCCCTCTCCCGATCACCAAAAATACATAGTTTAAGATTTTTTTTTTAGGGTTTATTATTAATTATTATTATTATGCCTACTCCCTTCTTCCTCTCATCAATCCGCATTCTCCATAACCCCCCACCCCTTGTCACGTTCACCTCCCTCTCTCTCTCCCCACCCCCTCGGGCGTCTTTTCCCTCACCAGCATTCCGCTCCCTCACCCCTACCCCCTTCCTTTTCACCCATATCCCCCCTACCCACCCCCCCCCCCCACCACCACCCACCACCACCCACCACATACTTTCCTTTTTTTTCAACCAAGCTTCAATTACAAAACCTAATATGAAAAGCTCGACACTTTCCAACTTCTCAACGGACATTTTGGGCTGGGCTTGTAAGTGTCTGGCGGAGGAAGTGTGTGGTCTGTTTGGGGGGGGGGACTGTGGTGTGTTGTGGGATATCTGCGGGCTTTATTGTAGGAGGTGCACAGGGGGGGGGCGCGGGAGGTGTGGTGGGAGGGGGGGGAAGGAAGCTTATTGGAGCTGAATGGGGGTGTGACTGTTTTGTTAAAAGGACTTGTTTACTCTGTCTGTCTTTGTTATGTAGGAATGTGTGGGTGTTAACCTTTGAGCAAGGGTAGCGCGCGGGAGGTACGGTAGTGGGGACCGACCCGGAATCTTACTGTCTGCAGTCTCATCTTCGTGATGCAGGAAAAACGGAATAACAAGGCAGAGAGGCTCGAGGTATACTGGGGGGAAAGCAGGGAAAGTGGGACGACTGGGATGGAAATTCTAAACAAACATTACATAAAGGGCGAGCCAACCGCCAGAGAAACGTGACAAACGAGTTTTAAAGGACTTGTTACGTCTGTCTAGTCGCCCGTCCTGCGTTGTCTATGTTTGTGTTTATTGAGGACAGTGTTTTACTGACGAACTTGATTGATCTATTGGGTAGACGTGGCGACGATGGGTATAGGAACCGGTATACGGAACCCAGAAACGGAATCTTACTGTCTGCCTATCTCTCATCTTCAGTGATGCAGAAAACTGAATGTTGACCAGGCAGAGAGAGAGCATAGTAGGAACTTTTACTACTAATGAACCTGGGTTATTTGCAAAAGTGAGACGACTGCAGGCGGAAAAATCTAAACAAACCTACATAAACATGTTAGCCAACCGCCAAGAGAAACCGTGGACAAACGAGTTCACACAAGACAAAGACACAAAGAGTAGTGTTTTGGTCTTGGTGGACTCGTTTGTCCACGTTTCCATCTAGGCCGGTTGTCGCTAACAGGTTATTTAAGATTAATGAAACCCCTGAGATTGATAATGGTTGGGGGAAAGGACGTGGAGAACTGGGGAAGGAAAGGAAGAAAGAAAGGTGGAAGAGTTGAGGAAGAGGGTGGGAATTGCGGAGGAAGGGAAGGGTGGGAAACAACTGAGGAATGTTAGAGGAAGGGGTATGTAACTGGGAGGAAGGACTATGTGAGGACCAGGTAGGAACTGTTGAGTAAAGGGTAAGGGGGGGAATACCGGGGACTGTTGAGGAATAGAATGTTGAGGAATAGGTAGGAACTATTGAGTAAAGGACAAGGGGAAATGTTAAGGAATAGGAAGGAATTACTGAGGAAGGAAAAGGGAAATTGTTGAGGAATAGGTAGGAACTGTTTGGAGGAAAGGAAATGTAGGAGATTGTTGAGGAAGGAAGAGGTGAAAGGGGAAGTGTTGATGAAATAGAAAGGAACCATTGAGGAAGGAAAGTTGGAAGTGTTTTGAGGAAAAGGAAAAGGAAGGAAACAAGAGGAAAGGGAAAGGTGGAAACTGTTGAGGAAAAGGAAGGAACTGTTGAGGAAGGGAGGAAAGTTGGAAGTGTTGAGGAATAGAAAGGAAAACTGTTGAGGAATAGGAGGAACTGTTGAAAAGAAGGGAAAGGTGGAACTGTTGAGGAATAGGAAGGAACTGTTGAGGAAGGGAAAGTTGGAAGTGTTTTGATGAAAAGTTTGGAAGTGTTGAGGAATAGAAAGGAAACTGGTTGAGGAAGGGAAAGTTGGAAGTGTTGAGGGAATAGAAAGGAACTGTTGAGGAAGGGAACGTTGGAAAAGTTGGAAGTGTTGAGGAATAGAAAGGAACCGTTTGAAGAAGGGAAAGGTGGAACTGTTGAGGAATAGGGAAGAACTGTTGAGGGCAAAATGTAGAAAAAAGGAAACGTTAAAGATGGAAACGGTTTAAAAAAAAAAACTATTGAGGAAAAGGGTTAGGGGGAACTGCTGAGGAATAGGAAGGAACTATTGAGGAAAGGGAGGAAGGTGGGAAACTGTGGAGAAAGGAATAGGTAGGAACTGTGGAGAAGGAACAGAATGATGGGAAAAATGATGAAAGAATGATGGGAAAAAATGTTAAAAAAGGAATAGGTAGGGAACTATTAAAGAAGGGTGAGGTGGGAAATTGTTGAGAAAGGAGTAGGGTAGGAACTATTGAGGAAGGAAAACAGAAGGAACCGTTCGGGTAGGAAAATTAGGAAGTATCTGGGTGGGTAGGAAAAGGTAGGAACTATCCAGGAAGAAAAATGTCAGGAACTCTGTGAGTAGGAAATGGCAGGAAACATTTTGGATAGGGAAAGGTAGGATTCACTTGAATAGGGAAAAACGATAGGATCTATCCGGATAGGAAAAGATAGGAACTAGTAAGGTAAGAAAAATTTATGAAACGTTGTCACCGAAGTGATGGCGCTATTTTTTTTTTTAAAGTGTGTCTCTTGAATGGGATTTCTCTTGAATGACTTTTTTAAGTTGCTCTTTTGGCTTATCCCTGTGAGCTTTGGGGAACCGTACAACTGTTACAGACGACGACCAGTTTCGACAATGCAGTAGGGGACTTCATGACATCAAGGTGTTGAGAGAAAATGGGTTCAATTCCTCATCCTCAGTCCGTATTTCTGTTAATTCTGTTTGTATTACGTCTTCATTTCTCTAACTTTTCTCACATTTCAACTTCCTTTTCAATTCCTTTAGTGTAATCACTTTGTAGCGTAGGGCATTATTGTTTGGTTACATGATGTCAATATTGTAGGTTACCCGTGATAGAGACTATCGTGGAGGGCAGCATTAAGCTCATGCTAATCATCTCAACGCACAATTACATGACGACTCATACTTCAGATATTACCTCTTTCGTTTTGCTGTACCTTTCTCTTCTCGTTTTGACTTTGACAATGGTTTTAAAAATACACCACACGAACTTTTAAATCTTCTTCCATCTGTTTCCGCTCTTTATGTCCACATGGATTTGATATCCATAATTGGAATGGAAGCCCTTAATCGTTTTTGATCACCCGATTCAGTCGTTTCTGAACTGACTGATGACATCATATTGTGGTATCAGCTCTGAGGATGTCTCGTTTTAACTTGGCAAAACTGCATAGTTCAAGAATATCAGACTAATGGGGAAACTAAAAGAAACGAAACCAAACCCAAACAAAATCTCCTGATTGTTTGCAGAAGGTAGAAGTAAGATTTAACGAGTACGACACTGTTTATGTGTATTTCTTTGTTTAACATTCTCATTGTTACTCTTCATGCATGTGTGTTTGTGTCATTATTTATTACTATTCATGTATGTGTTTGTGTGCATGAATTAGTTTCGATCATCATAGTCATTGATATTCTTGTCTTTGTTAGTGATGGTGATGGGCGGTGGTGAGGGGGTAGTGTGGTAGTTAGGACAGTGGTATTGCAATGGTGGTGGAAAAGTGGTGCAGGAGGTGATAGTGATAGAGGCGTGGTGATGGTGATGGTGGTAGTGGAGGTGGTGGTGATAGAGGCTTAGTGGTGGTGGTGGTGGTGATAAAATGATGGTGATGGTGGTGGGTGGTGGTGTTAGTGATGGTGGTGGTGGTAGTGCTGTGGCAGTGATGGTGGTACTGGAGGTGGTGGTGATAGAGGCCTAGTGGTGGTGGTGGTAGTGGTAAAATGATGGTGAATATGTGGTGGTTGGTAATGGTGACGGTGGTGGTGGTGGTAGTGGTGGTGGCGGTGATGGTGGTGGTGGAGGTGATAGTGATAGAGGCGTGGTGGTGGTGATGGTGGTGGTGATAGTGGTGGTGGTGGTGGTGATAGAGGCGTGATGGTGATGGTGGTGGTGGTGGTGTGTTTAAAATGATAGTGAATGTGGTGTGAGGGTCGGTGGTGGTGATGGTAGAGGTGGTAGTCGTGGTGGTGGTGATGGTGGTGTAGTCGTGGTAGTAGAAGTGGTGGTGATAGAGGCATAGTGGTGGTGGTGGAGGTGGTAAAATGATGTTGGTGGTGGTGGCGATGATGATGTCAGTGGTATCCCTGTCATCATCGTCCCTCTACTCCTGACGAAACCTCGATGCCAAGGAAACGACGCTGAATCAGTAACGTTAACTAACCCTGGCAGTCGAGTTCAACACAGTGCCAACACCATGCATCACTACTGAAGTGGAGACAGGACAGTAGGATCATTGTGAGACTGCAGGGTAGAAGGTACACAGGGAATAGCAGGGGAGCGCGGGGGAGAGGGGGGGGGGGGGGAGGGGGAGGAAGAGAGCGGCTAACAGATCTGCCCGAGATCTGTGGACCTTCAGCGCCGTTGTCGTTGGTATGCCATTGGGAGGGCATAATTGGCTGCTATGCATAGGGTAGGTCTTGGCGCGGGACAGAGGGCGGGGAAACATGGGGTGCCCGAATAACAGCTGCCGCTTAGTTGCCCCCCTGGCTCCATTGGCATTCATGGGCAGCACGGATTCTTGGTGTCTGTGTGGGTGTGGCTGGGGTCTGACTGTACTCTCTCGCTGTTGCTCTCTCTCTCTCTCTCTCTCCTCTCTCTCTATCTCTCTCTCTCTCTCTCTTGCTTTCTCTATCGATCTCTCTCTCTCTCTCTCTCTCTCTCTCTCTCGCTCTCTCTCTCGCTCTCTCTCTCTCTCTCTCTCTCTCTCTCTCCTCGCTTTTCTCTCACTCTCGCTCTCGTCGCTCTCTCTCTCTCTCTCTCCTCTCTCTCTCTCTCTCTCTCTCTCTCTCTCTCTCTCTCTCTCTCTCTCGCTCCCTCTCTCGCTCTCTCTCTCTCTCTCTCTCTCCTCTCTCTCTCGCTCTCTCTCCTCTCTCGCTCTCTTTCTCTCTCTCTCTCTCTCTCTCTCTCTCTCTCTCTCTCTCTCTCTCTCTCTCTCTCTCTCTCTCTCTCTCTCTCTCTCCTGGGATCTGGGATACAACGTGCAAATGGAACATGATGGCAGTCTCGACAGAAAAATGTAACAAGATTACTATTTTCCCGACGTGTTATCCACAAATATGTTGTAACGTTGCTAAAGATTTGGCTGAAAACTTGAGAAAAAAGGACACGTAGTAGTAGAAGTAGTGGTAGTAGTAGTAATAGTAGTAGTAGTTGGAGGAGGAGGAGGAGAAGGAGTAGTAGCAGTAACAGTAGTAGTGGTGGTGGTGGTAGCAATTGTAGTAGTATCATCATCATCATCTTCATCATCATCATCATTATCATCATCTCATCATCATCTATTATTATTATTATTGTTATGTTATCATCATTGTTATTGTTATTATCATCATTATTATTATCACTATTATTATTGTTATCATCATCATTATTATTATTATCATATTCATCATTATTATTTTCATTGTCATTGTTGTTGTTATTGTTGTTGTTGTCTTTGTTGTTGTTGTCATGACTTTTGTATAGCGCCTATTCTCTGTTAGAGACCAAGGCGCTTTTCGTTTACACAACGGGCTGCCTACTGGGAAAGGCAACTGAAGAGCCGCCTGCTGGCGCTATATTCAGTCGCTTTCCCGTTCTTGCAGTCTAAAATCAATCGCTCAGTCACATTTCAATATTCTTCCACGTTTGGGAGGGGGGGGGAGGGGGGTGACTGATATGTGTACACGTGTCATCCATGTCAGCAGCCATATTGGCCTTCCCTTCCAAACGTTGGTGAGGTGCAATGTGCTCTGAGTGTGTTCATAGACGAAACGTCGGTAAATATTCTCATTCGGGACTTCTCAGGGAATACAACCCTCACATTCGAAACTGCAACCCCCCCAAATCGTCAGGATCACGAAGCTGATGATCTACCAACTGAGCTATCCAGCCCCCCAAGCGCAAAACGCAAAAAATGTTACAAATCGTTACAGTTTTTGTGGAGACTATTGCATCGACATTTTTCAGTGAGACAAATTTATAAAGAAAAAAAAAATGTAACAAAATTTTTCATAGTCTTAGTCTTAGAAGAATGCTACATCAGCATTCTGCAGTGTAAATATTCTTCATTTTAAAATGATTATAAAAAAATCGCTTGAGAGCAGCCTTTCTGCTAATAAAGTGGACAGCAGTTATTAGCTGTACACCAAAATTCCGTGGAATAGTTCGAATACAGGGAAACAGTATAACTTACTACTCATTAACAGCGAAACAGTCAAAACTAAA